>OZ017741.1:150080325-150527580 GCA_963969285.1 Odontomyia ornata | reverse complement strand
TACAAATTTGTAATATTATTTACAAATACACTATTTTTATGAAGGTTGAAATTGGAAAAAAAGCACCAAAACTTTACATGGCTTTTTCTCCCCTTAAACGTGCGAATTCGGCGTTTTTACGATTTAATTTGAAGGCTTGGTAGATCTCTAGCTTTGACCGTTCACTGTGCCCACAATTTCTATCCGATTGTCAAAATGTTGGTCTCATTTTGTAGCTGCTAGTCTATTCTTTACGACAAGTACAAATTTGTAATATTATTTACAAATACACTATTTTTTATGAAGGTTGAAATTGGAAAAAAAGCACCAAAACTTTAAATGGCTTTTTCTCCCCTTAAACGTGCGAATTCGGCGTTTTTACGATTTAATTTGAAGGCTTGGTAAATCTCTAGCTTTGACCGTTCACTGTGCCCACAATTTCTATCCGATTGTCAAAATTTTGGTCTCATTTTGTAGCTGCCAGTTTATTCTTTACGACAAGTACAAATTTGTAATATTATTTACAAAAACACTATTTTTTATGAAGGTTGAAATTGGAAAAAAAGCACCAAAACTTTAAATGGCTTTTTCTCCCCTTACACGAGCGAATTCTGCGTTTTTACGATTTAATTTGAAGGCTTGGTAGATCTCTAGCTTTGACCGTTCACTGTGCCCACAATTTCTATCCGATTGTCAAAATTTTGGTCTCATTTTGTAACTGCCAGTCTATTCTTTACGACAAGTACAAATTTGTAATATGATTTACAAATACACTATTTTTATGAAGGTTGAAATTGGAAAAAAAGCACCAAAACTTTAAATGGCTTTTTCTCCCCTTAAACGTGCGAATTCGGCGTTTTTACGATTTAATTTGAAGGCTTGGTAGATCTTTAGCTTTGACCGTTCACTGTGCCCACAATTTCTATCCGATTGTCAAAACTATGGTCTCATTTTGTAGCTGCCAGTCTATTCTTTACGACAAGTACAAATTTGTAATATTATTTACAAATACACTATTTTTTATGAAGGTTGAAATTGGAAAAAAAGCACCAAAACTTTAAATGGCTTTTTCTCCCCTTAAACGTGCGAATTCGGCGTTTTTACGATTTAATTTGAAGGCTTGGTAGATCTCTAGCTTTGACCGATCACTGTGCCCACAATTTCTATCCGATTGCTAAAATTTTGGTCTCATTTCGTAGCTGCCAGTCTATTCTTTACGACAAGTTCAAATTTGTAATATTATTTAAAAATACACTATTTTTATGAAGGTTGAAGTTGGAAAAAAAGCACCAAAACTTTAAATGGCTTTTTCTCCCCTTAAACGTGCGAGTTCGGCGTTTTTACAATTTAATTTGAAGGCTTGGTAGATCTCTCGCTTTGACCGTTCACTGTGCCCACAATTTCTATCCGATTGTCAAAATTTTGGTCTCATTTTGTAGCTGCCAGTCTATTCTTAACGACAAGTACAAATTTTTAATATTATTTACAAATACACTATTTTTTATGAAGGTTGAAATTGGAAAAAAAGCACCAAAACTTTAAATGCCTTTTTCTCCCCTTAAACGTGCGAATTCGGCGTTTTTACGATTTAATTTGAAGGCTTGGTGGATCTTTAGCTTTGACCGTTCACTGTGCCCACAATTTCTATCCGATTGTCAAAACTATGGTCTCATTTTGTAGCTGCCAGTCTATTCTTTACGACAAGTACAAATTTGTAATATTATTTACAAATACACTATTTTTTATGAAGGTTGAAATTGGAAAAAAAGCACCAAAACTTTAAATGGCTTTTTCTCCCCTTAAACGTGCGAATTCGGCGTTTTTACGATTTAATTTGAAGGCTTGGTAGATCTCTAGCTTTGACCGTTCACTGTGCCCACAATTTCTATCCGATTGTCAAAATGTTGGTCTCATTTTGTAGCTGCCAGTCTATTCTTTACGACAAGTACAAATTTGTAATATTATTTACAAATACACTATTTTTTATGAAGGTTGAAATTGGAAAAAAAGCACCAAAACTTTAAATGGCTTTTTCTCCCCTTAAACGTGTGAATTCGGCGTTTTTACGATTTAATTTGAAGGCTTGGTAGATCTCTAGCTTTGACCGTTCACTGTGCCCACAAATTCTATCTGATTGTCAAAATTTTGGTCTCATTTTGTAGCTGCTAGTCTATTCTTTACGACAAGTACAAATTTGTAATATTATTTACAAATACACTATTTTTTATGAAGGTTGAAATTGGAAAAAAAGCACCAAAACTTTAAATGGCTTTTTCTCCCCTTAAACGTGCGAATTCGGCGTTTTTACGATTTAATTTGAAGGCTTGGTAGATCTCTAGCTTTGACCGTTCACTGTGCCCACAATTTCTATCCGATTGTCAAAATTTTGGTCTCATTTTGTAACTGCCAGTGTATTCTTTACGACAAGTACAAATTTGTAATATGATTTACAAATACACTATTTTTATGAAGGTTGAAATTGGAAAAAAAGCACCAAAACTTTAAATGGCTTTTTCTCCCCTTAAACGTGCGAATTCGGCGTTTTTACGATTTAATTTGAAGGCTTGGTAGATCTTTAGCTTTGACCGTTCACTGTGCCCACAATTTCTATCCGATTGTCAAAACTATGGTCTCATTTTGTAGCTGCCAGTCTATTCTTTACGACAAGTACAAATTTGTAATATTATTTACAAATACACTATTTTTTATGAAGGTTGAAATTGGAAAAAAAGCACCAAAACTTTAAATGGCTTTTTCTCCCCTTAAACGTGCGAATTCGGCGTTTTTACGATTTAATTTGAAGGCTTGGTAGATCTCTAGCTTTGACCGTTCACTGTGCCCACAATTTCTATCCGATTGTCAAAATGTTGGTCTCATTTTGTAGCTGCCAGTCTATTCTTTACGACAAATACAAATTTGTAATATTATTTACAAATACACTATTTTTTATGAAGGTTGAAATTGGAAAAAAAGCACCAAAACTTTAAATGGCTTTTTCTCCCCTTAAACGTGCGAATTCGGCGTTTTTACGATTTAATTTGAAGGCTTGGTAGATCTCTAGCTTTGACCGTCCACTGTGCCCACAATTTCTATCCGATTGTCAAAATTTTGGCCTCATTTTGTAGCTGCCAGCCTATTCTTTACGACAAATACAAACTTGTAATATTATTTACAAATACACTATTTTTTATGAAGGTTGAAATTGGAAAAAAAGCACCAAAACTTTAAATGGCTTTTTCTCCCCTTAAACGTGCGAATTCGGCCTTTTTACGATTTAATTTGAAGGCTTGGTAGATCTCTAGCTTTGACCGTTCACTGTGCCCACAATTTCTATCCGATTGTCAAAATTTTGGTCTCATTTTGTAGCTGCCAGTCTATTCTTTACGACAAGTACAAATTTGTAATATTATTTAAAAATACACTATTTTTATGAAGGTTGAAGTTGGAAAAAAAGCATCAAAACTTTAAATGGCTTTTTCTCCCCTTAAACGTGCAAATTCGGTGTTTTACGATTTAATTTGAAGGCTTGGTAGATCTCTAGCTTTGACCGTTCACTGTGCCCACAATTTCTATCCGATTGTCAAAATTTTGGTCTCATTTTGTAGCTGCCAGTCTATTCTTTACGGCAAGTACAAATTTGTAATATTATTTACAAATACACTTTTTTTTATGAAGGTTGAAATTGGAAAAATAGCACCAAAACTTTAAATGGCTTTTTCTCCCCTTAAACGTGCGAATTCGGCGTTTTTACGATTTAATTTGAAGGCTTGGTAGATCTCTAGCTTTGACCGTTCACTGTGCCCACAATTTCTATCCGATTGTCAAAATTGTGGTCTCATTTTGTAGCTGCCAGTCTATTCTTTATGACAAGTACAAATTTGGAATATTATTGACAAATACACTATTTTTATGAAGGTTGAAATTGGAAAAAAAGCACCCAAACTTTAAATGGCTTTTTCTCCCCTTAAACGTGCGAATTCGGCGTTTTTACGATTTAATTTGAAGGCTTGGTAGATCTCTGACTTTGACCATTCACTGTGCCCACAATTTCTATCCGATTGTCAAAATTTTGGTCTCATTTTGTAGCTGCCAGTCTATTCTTTACGACAAGTACAAATTTGTAATATTATTTACAAATACACTATTTTTATGAAGGTTGAAATTGGAAAAAAAGCACCAAAACTTTAAATGGCTTTTTCTCCCCTTAAACGTGCAAATTCGGCGTTTTTACGATTTAATTTGAAGGCTTGGTAGATCTCTAGCTTTGACCGTTCACTGTGCCCACAATTTCTATCCGATTGTCAAAATTATGGTATCATTTTGTAGCTGCCAGTCCATTCTTTACGACAAGTACAAATTTGTAATATTATTTACAAATACACTATTTTTATGAAGGTTGAAATTGGAAAAAAAGCACCAAAACTTTAAATGGCTTTTTCTCCCCTTAAACGTGCGAATTCGGTGTTTTAACGATTTAATTTGAAGGCTTGGTAGATCTATAGCTTTGACCGTTCACTGTGCCCACAATTTCTATCCGATTGTCAAAATTTTGGTCTCATTTTGTAGCTGCCAGTCTATTCTTTACGACAAATACAAATTTGTAATATTATTTACAAATACACTTTTTTTTATGCAGGTTGAAATTGGAAAAAAAGCACCAAAACTTTAAATGGCTTTTTCTCCCCTTAAACGTGCGAATTCGGCGTTTTTACGATTTAAATTGAAGGCTTGGTAGATCTCTAGCTTTGACCGTCCACTGTGCCCACAATTTCTATCCGATTGTCAAAATTTTGGCCTCATTTTGTAGCTGCCAGTCTATTTTTTACGACAAGTACAAATTTATAATATTATTTACAAATACACTATTTTTTATGAAGGTTGAAATTGGAAAAAAAGCACCAAAACTTTAAATGGCTTTTTCTCCCCTTAAACGTGCAAATTCGGCGTTTTTACGATTTAATTTGAAGGCTTGGTATATCTCTAGCTTTGACCGTTCACTGTGCCCACAATTTCTATCCGATTGTCTAAATTATGGTATCATTTTGTAGCTGCCAGTCTATTCTTTACGACAAGTACAAATTTGTAATATTATTTACAAATACACTATTTTTATGAAGGTTGAAGTTGGAAAAAAAGCACCAAAACTTTAAATGGCTTTTTCTCCCCTTAAACGTGCGAATTCGGCGTTTTTACGATTTAATTTGAAGGCTGGGTAGATCTCTAGCTTTGACCGTTCACTGTGCCCACAATTTCTATCCGATTGTCAAAATTTTGGTCTCATTTTGTAGCTGCCAGTCTATTCTTAACGACAAGTACAAATTTGGAATATTATTTACAAATACACTATTTTTATGAAGGTTGAAGTTGGAAAAAAAGCACCAAAACTTTAAATGGCTTTTTCTCCCCTTAAACGTGCGAATTCGGCGTTTTTACGATTTAATTTGAAGGCTTGGTAGATCTCTAGCTTTGACCGTTCACTGTGCCCACAATTTCTATCCGATTGTCAAAATTTTGGTCTCATTTTGTAGCTGCCAGTCTATTCTTTACGACAAGTACAAATTTGTAATATTATTTACAAATACACTATTTTTATGAAGGTTGAAATTGGACAAAAAGCACCGAAACTTTAAATGGCTTTTTCTCCCCTTAAACGTGTGAATTCGGCGTTTTTACGATTTAATTTGAAGGCTTGGTAGATCTCTAGCTTTGACCGTTCACTGTGTCCACAATTTCTATCCGATTGTCAAAATTTTGGTCTCATTTTGTAGCTGCCAGCCTATTCTTTACGACAAATACAAACTTGTAATAATATTTACAAATACACTATTTTTATGAAGGTTGAAATTGGAAAAAAAGCACCAAAACTTTAAATGGCTTTTTCTCCCCTTAAACGTGCGAATTCGGCGTTTTTACGATTTAATTTGAAGGCTTGGTAGATCTCTAGCTTTGACCGTTCACTGTGCCCACAATTTCTATCCGATTGTCAAAATTTTGGTCTCATTTTGTAGCTGCCAGTCTATTCTTTACGACAAGTACAAATTTGTAATATTATTTAAAAATACACTATTTTTTATGAAGGTTGAAGTTGGAAAAAAAGCATCAAAACTTTAAATGGCTTTTTCTCCCCTTAAACGTGCAAATTCGGTGTTTTACGATTTAATTTGAAGGCTTGGTAGATCTCTAGCTTTGACCGTTCACTGTGCCCACAATTTCTATCCGATTGTCAAAATTTTGGTCTCATTTTGTAGCTGCCAGTCTTTTATTTACGACAAGTACAAATTTGTACTATTATTTACAAATACACTTTTTTTTTATGAAGGTTGAAATTCGAAAAAAAGCACCAAAACTTTAAATGGCTTTTTCTCCCCTTAAACGTGCGAATTCGGCGTTTTGACGATTTAAGTTGAAGGCTTGGTAGATCTCTAGCTTTGACCGTTCACTGTGCCCACAATTTCTATCCGATTGTCAAAATTATGGTATCATTTTGTAGCTGCCAGTCTATTCTTTACGACAAGTACAAATTTGTAATATTATTTACAAATACACTATTTTTATGAAGGTTGAAATTGGAAAAAAAGCACCAAAACTTTAAATGGCTTTTTCTCCCCTTAAACGTGCGAATTCGGTGTTTTTACGATTTAATTTGAAGGCTTGGTAGATCTATAGCTTTGACCGTTCACTGTGCCCACAATTTCTATCCGATTGTCAAAATTTTGGTCTCATTTTGTAGCTGCTAGTCTATTCTTTACGACAAATACAAATTTGTAATATTATTTACAAATACACTTTTTTTTATGCAGGTTGAAATTGGAAAAAAAGCACCAAAACTTTAAATGGCTTTTTCTCCCCTTAAACGTGCGAATTCGGCGTTTTTACGATTTAAATTGAAGGCTTGGTAGATCTCTAGCTTTGACCGTCCACTGTGCCCACAATTTCTATCCGATTGTCAAAATTTTGGCCTCATTTTGTAGCTGCCAGTCTATTTTTTACGACAAGTACAAATTTGTAATATTATTTACAAATACACTATTTTTTATGAAGGTTGAAATTGGAAAAAAAGCACCAAAACTTTAAATGGCTTTTTCTCCCCTTAAACGTGCAAATTCGGCGTTTTTACGATTTAATTTGAAGGCTTGGTATATCTCTAGCTTTGACCGTTCACTGTGCCCACAATTTCTATCCGATTGTCTAAATTATGGTATCATTTTTTAGCTGCCAGTCTATTCTTTACGACAAGTACAAATTTGTAATATTATTTACAAATACACTATTTTTATGAAGGTTGAAGTTGGAAAAAAAGCACCAAAACTTTAAATGGCTTTTTCTCCCCTTAAACGTGCGAATTCGGCGTTTTTACGATTTAATTTGAAGGCTGGGTAGATCTCTAGCTTTGACCGTTCACTGTGCCCACAATTTCTATCCGATTGTCAAAATTTTGGTCTCATTTTGTAGCTGCCAGTCTATTCTTAACGACAAGTACAAATTTGGAATATTATTTACAAATACACTATTTTTATGAAGGTTGAAGTTGGAAAAAAAGCACCAAAACTTTAAATGGCTTTTTCTCCCCTTAAACGTGCGAATTCGGCGTTTTTACGATTTAATTTGAAGGCTTGGTAGATCTCTAGCTTTGACCGTTCACTGTGCCCACAATTTCTATCCGATTGTCAAAATTTTGGTCTCATTTTGTAGCTGCCAGTCTATTCTTTACGACAAGTACAAATTTGTAATATTATTTACAAATACACTATTTTTATGAAGGTTGAAATTGGACAAAAAGCACCGAAACTTTAAATGGCTTTTTCTCCCCTTAAACGTGTGAATTCGGCGTTTTTACGATTTAATTTGAAGGCTTGGTAGATCTCTAGCTTTGACCGTTCACTGTGTCCACAATTTCTATCCGATTGTCAAAATTTTGGTCTCATTTTGTAGCTGCCAGCCTATTCTTTACGACAAATACAAACTTGTAATATTATTTACAAATACACTATTTTTATGAAGGTTGAAATTGGAAAAAAAGCACCAAAACTTTAAATGGCTTTTTCTCCCCTTAAACGTGCGAATTCGGCGTTTTTACGATTTAATTTGAAGGCTTGGTAGATCTCTAGCTTTGACCGTTCACTGTGCCCACAATTTCTATCCGATTGTCAAAATTTTGGTCTCATTTTGTAGCTGCCAGTCTATTCTTTACGACAAGTACAAATTTGTAATATTATTTAAAAATACACTATTTTTTATGAAGGTTGAAGTTGGAAAAAAAGCATCAAAACTTTAAATGGCTTTTTCTCCCCTTAAACGTGCAAATTCGGTGTTTTACGATTTAATTTGAAGGCTTGGTAGATCTCTAGCTTTGACCGTTCACTGTGCCCACAATTTCTATCCGATTGTCAAAATTTTGGTCTCATTTTGTAGCTGCCAGTCTTTTATTTACGACAAGTACAAATTTGTACTATTATTTACAAATACACTTTTTTTTTATGAAGGTTGAAATTCGAAAAAAAGCACCAAAACTTTAAATGGCTTTTTCTCCCCTTAAACGTGCGAATTCGGCGTTTTTACGATTTAATTTGAAGGCTTGGTAGATCTCTAGCTTTGACCGTTCACTGTGCCCACAATTTCTATCCGATTGTTAAAATTTTGGTCTCATTTTGTAGCTGCCAGTCTATTCTTTACGACAAGTACAAATTTGTAATATTATTTACAAATACACTATTTTTATGAAGGTTGAAGTTGGAAAAAAGCACCAAACTTTTAAATGGCTTTTTCTCCCCTTAAACGTGCGAATTCGGCGTTTTGACGATTTAAGTTGAAGGCTTGGTAGATCTCTAGCTTTGACCGTTCACTGTGCCCACAATTTCTATCCGATTGTCAAAATTTTGGTCTCATTTTGTAGCTGCCAGTCTATTCTTTACGGCAAGTACAAATTTGTAATATTATTTACAAATACACTATTTTTTATGAAGGTTGAAATTGGAAAAATAGCACCAAAACTTTAAATGGCTTTTTCTCCCCTTAAACGTGCGAATTCGGCGTTTTTACGATTTAATTTGAAGGCTTGGTAGATCTCTAGCTTTGACCGTTCACTGTGTCCACAATTTCTATCCGATTGTCAAAATTTTGGTCTCATTTTGTAGCTGCCAGTCTATTCTTTATGACATGTACAAATTTGGAATATTATTGACAAATACACTATTTTTATGAAGGTTGAAATTGGAAAAAAAGCACCAAAACTTTAAATGGCTTTTTCTCCACTTAAACGTGCGAATTCGGCGTTTTTACGATTTAATTTGAAGGCTTGGTAGATCTCTAGCTTTGACCGTTCACTGTGCCCACAATTTCTATCCGATTGTCAAAATTTTGGTCTCATTTTGTAGCTGCCAGTCTATTCTTTACGGCAAGTACAAATTTGTAATATTATTTACAAATACACTATTTTTATGAAGGTTGAAATTGGAAAAAAAGCACCAAAACTTTAAATGGCTTTTTCTCCCCTTAAACGTGCAAATTCGGCGTTTTTACGATTTAATTTGAAGGCTTGGTAGATCTCTAGCTTTGACCGTTCACTGTGCCCACAATTTCTATCCGATTGTCAAAATTATGGTATCATTTTGTAGCTGGCAGTCTATTCTTTACGACAAGTTCAAATTTGTAATATTATTAACAAATACACTATTTTTATGAAGGTTGAAGTTGGAAAAAAAGCACCGAAACTTTAAATGGCTTTTTCACCCCTTAAACGTGCGAATTCGGTGTTTTTACGATTTAATTTGAAGGCTTGGTAGATCTCTAGCTTTGACTGTTCACTGTGCCCACAATTTCTATCCGATTGTCAAAATTTTGGTCTCATTTTGTAGCTGCCAGTCTATTCTTTACGACAAATACAAATTTGTAATATTATTTACAAATACACTTTTTTTTATGCAGGTTGAAATTGGAAAAAAAGCACCAAAACTTTAAATGGCTTTTTCTCCCCTTAAACGTGCGAATTCGGCGTTTTTACGATTTAATTTGAAGGCTTGGTAGATCTCTAGCTTTGACCGTCCACTGTGCCCACAATTTCTATCCGATTGTCAAAATTTTGGCCTCATTTTGTAGCTGCCAGCCTATTCTTTATGACAAATACAAACTTGTAATATTATTTACAAATACACTATTTTTTATGAAGGTTGAAGTTGGAAAAAAGCACCAAAACTTTAAATGGCTTTTTCTCCCCTTAAACGTGCGAATTCGGCGTTTTTACGATTTAATTTGAAGGCTTGGTAGATCTCTAGCTTTGACCGTTCACTGTGCCCACAATTTCTATCCGATTGTCAAAATTTTGGTCTCATTTTGTAGCTGCCAGTCTTTTCTTTACGACAAATACAAATTTGTACTATTATTTACAAATACACTTTTTTTTTATGAAGGTTGAAATTCGAAAAAAAGCACCAAAACTTTAAATGGCTTTTTCTCCCCTTAAACGTGCGAATTCGGCGTTTTTACGATTTAATTTGAAGGCTTGGTAGATCTCTAGCTTTGACCGTTCACTGTGCCCACAATTTCTATCCGATTGTTAAAATTTTGGTCTCATTTTGTAGCTGCCAGTCTATTCTTTACGACAAGTACAAATTTGTAATATTATTTACAAATACACTATTTTTATGAAGGTTGAAGTTGGAAAAAAGCACCAAAACTTTAAATGGCTTTTTCTCCCCTTAAACGTGCGAATTCGGCGTTTTGACGATTTAAGTTGAAGGCTTGGTAGATCTCTAGCTTTGACCGTTCACTGTGCCCACAATTTCTATCCGATTGTCAAAATTTTGGTCTCATTTTGTAGCTGCCAGTCTATTCTTTACGGCAAGTACAAATTTGTAATATTATTTACAAATACACTATTTTTATGAAGGTTGAAATTGGAAAAAAAGCACCAAAACTTTAAATGGCTTTTTCTCCCCTTAAACGTGCGAATTCGGCGTTTTTACGATTTAATTTGAAGGCTTGGTAGATCTCTAGCTTTGACCGTTCACTGTGTCCACAATTTCTATCCGATTGTCAAAATTTTGGTCTCATTTTGTAGCTGCCAGTCTATTCTTTATGACATGTACAAATTTGGAATATTATTGACAAATACACTATTTTTATGAAGGTTGAAATTGGAAAAAAAGCACCAAAACTTTAAATGGCTTTTTCTTCACTTAAACGTGCGAATTCGGCGTTTTTACGATTTAATTTGAAGGCTTGGTAGATCTCTAGCTTTGACCGTTCACTGTGCCCACAATTTCTATCCGATTGTCAAAATTTTGGTCTCATTTTGTAGCTGCCAGTCTATTCTTTACGACAAGTACAAATTTGTAATATTATTTACAAATACACTATTTTTATGAAGGTTGAAATTGGAAAAAAAGCACCAAAACTTTAAATGGCTTTTTCTCCCCTTAAACGTGCAAATTCGGCGTTTTTACGATTTAATTTGAAGGCTTGGTAGATCTCTAGCTTTGACCGTTCACTGTGCCCACAATTTCTATCCGATTGTCAAAATTATGGTATCATTTTGTAGCTGGCAGTCTATTCTTTACGACAAGTACAAATTTGTAATATTATTAACAAATACACTATTTTTATGAAGGTTGAAGTTGGAAAAAAAGCACCGAAACTTTAAATGGCTTTTTCACCCCTTAAACGTGCGAATTCGGTGTTTTTACGATTTAATTTGAAGGCTTGGTAGATCTCTAGCTTTGACCGTTCACTGTGCCCACAATTTCTATCCGATTGTCAAAATTTTGGTCTCATTTTGTAGCTGCCAGTCTATTCTTTACGACAAGTACAAATTTGTAATATTATTTACAAATACACTTTTTTTTATGCAGGTTGAAATTGGAAAAAAAGCACCAAAACTTTAAATGGCTTTTTCTCCCCTTAAACGTGCGAATTCGGCGTTTTTACGATTTAATTTGAAGGCTTGGTAGATCTCTAGCTTTGACCGTCCACTGTGCCCAAAATTTCTATCCGATTGTCAAAATTTTGGCCTCATTTTGTAGCTGCCAGCCTATTCTTTATGACAAATACAAACTTGTAATATTATTTACAAATACACTATTTTTTATGAAGGTTGAAATTGGAAAAAAAGCACCAAAACTTTAAATGGCTTTTTCTCCCCTTAAACGTGCGAATTCGGCGTTTTTACGATTTAATTTGAAGGCTTGGTAGATCTCTAGCTTTGACCGTTCACTGTGCCCACAATTTCTATCCGATTGTCAAAATTTTGGTCTCATTTTGTAGCTGCTAGTCTATTCTTTACGACAAGTACAAATTTGTAATATTATTTACAAATACACGATTTTTTATGAAGGTTGAAATTGGAAAAAAAGCACCAAAACTTTAAATGGCTTTTTCTCCCTTTAAACGTGTGAATTTGGCGTTTTTACGATTTAATTTGAAGGCTTGGTAGATCTCTAGCTTTGACCGTTCACTGTGCCCACAATTTCTATCCGATTGTCAAAATTTTGGTCTCATTTTGTAGCTGCCAGTCTATTCTTTACGACAAGTACAAATTTGTAATATTATTTACAAATACACTATTTTTTATGAAGGTTGAAATCTGAAAAAAAGCACCAAAACTTTAAATGGCTTTTTCTCCCCTTAAACGTGCGAATTCGGCGTTTTTACGATTTATTTGAAGGCTTGGTAGATCTCTAGCTTTGACCGTTCACTGTGCCCACAATTTCTATCCGATTGTCAAAATGTTGGTCTCATTTTGTAGCTGCCAGTCTATTCTTTACGACAAGTACAAATTTGTAATATTATTTACAAATACACTATTTTTTATGAAGGTTCAAATTGGAGAAAAAGCACCAAAACTTTAAATGGCTTTTTCTCCCCTTAAACGTGTGAATTCGGCGTTTTTACGATTTAATTTGAAGGCTTGGTAGATCTCTAGCTTTGACCGTTCACTGTGCCCACAATTTCTATCTGATTGTCAAAATTTTGGTCTCATTTTGTAGCTGCCAGTTTATTCTCTACGACAAGTACAAATTTGTAATATTATTTACAAATACACTATTTTTTATGAAGGTTGAAATTGGAAAAAAAGCACCAAAACTTTAAATGGCTTTTTCTCCCCTTAAACGTGCGAATTCGGCGTTTTTACGATTTAATTTGAAGGCTTGGTAGATCTCTAGCTTTGACCGTTCACTGTGCCCACAATTTCTATCCGATTGTCAAAATTTTGGTCTCATTTTGTAGCTGCCAGTCTATTTTTTACGACAAGTACAAATTTGTAATATTATTGACAAATACACTATTTTTATGAAGGTTGAAGTTGGAAAAAAAGCACCAAAACTTTAAATGGCTTATTCTTCCCTTAAACGTGTGAATTCGGCGTTTTTACGATTTAATTTGAAGGCTTGGTAGATCCCTAGCTTTGACCGTTCACTGTGCCCACAATTTCTATCCGATTGTCAAAATTTTGGTCTCATTTTGTAGCTGCCAGTCCATTCTTTACGACAAGTACAAATTTGTAATATTATTTACAAATACACTTTTTTTATGAAGGTTGAAGTTAGAAAAAAAGCACCAAAACTTTAAATGGCTTTTTCTCCCCTTAAACGTGCGAATTCGGCGTTTTTACGATTTAATTTGAAGGCTTGGTAGATCTCTAGCTTTGACCGTTCACTGTGTCCACAATTTCTATCCGATTGTCAAAATTTTGGTCTCATTTTGTAGCTGCCAGTCTATTCTTTACGACAAGTACAAATTTGTAATATTATTTACAAATACACTATTTTTATGAAGGTTGAAGTTGGAAAAAAAGCACCAAAACTTTAAATGGCTTTTTCTCCCCTTAAACGTGCGAATTCGGCGTTTTTACGATTTAATTTGAAGGCTTGGTAGATCTCTAGCTTTGACCGTTCACTGTGCCCACAATTTCTATCCGATTGTTAAAATTTTGGTCTCATTTTGTAGCTGCCAGTCTATTCTTTACGACAAGTACAAATTTGTAATATTATTTACAAATACACTATTTTTTATGCAGGTTGAAATTGGAAAAGAAGCACCAAAACTTTAAATGGCTTTTTCTCCCCTTAAACGTGCGAATTCGGCGTTTTTACGATTTAATTTGAAGGCTTGGTAGATCTCTAGCTTTGACCGTTCACTGTGCCCACAATTTCTATCCGATTTTAAAAATTTTGGTCTCATTTCGTAGCTGCCAGTCTATTCTTTACGACAAGTACAAATTTGTCATATTATTTACAAATACACTATTTTTATGAAGGTTGAAATTGGAAAAAAAGCACCAAAACTTTAAATGGCTTTTTCTCCCCTTAAACGTTCGTATTCGGCGTTTTTACGATTTAATTTGAAGGCTTGGTAGATCTCTAGCTTTGACCGTTCACTGTGCCCACAATTTCTATCCGATTGTCAAAATGTTGGTCTCATTTGGTAGCTGCCAGTCTATTCTTTACGACAAGTACAAATTTGTAATATTATTTACAAATACACTATTTTTTATGAAGGTTGAAATTGGAAAAAAAGCACCAAAACTTTAAATGGCTTTTTCTCCCCTTAAACGTGTGAATTCGGCATTTTTACGATTTAATTTGAAGGCTTGGTAGATCTCTAGCTTTGACCGTTCACTGTGCCCACAATTTCTATCTGATTGTCAAAATTTTGGTCTCATTTTGTAGCTGCTAGTCTATTCTTTACGACAAGTACAAATTTGTAATATTATTTACAAATACACTATTTTTTATCAAGGTTGAAATTGGAAAAAAAGCACCAAAACTTTAAATGGCTTTTTCTCCCCTTAAACGTGCGAATTCGGCGTTTTTACGATTTAATTTGAAGGCTTGGTAGATCTCTAGCTTTGACCGTTCACTGTGCCCACAATTTCTATCCGATTGTCAAAATTTTGGTCTCATTTTGTAGCTGCCAGTCTATTTTTTACGACAAGTACAAATTTGTAATATTATTGACAAATACACTATTTTTATGAAGGTTGAAGTTGGAAAAAAAGCACCAAAACTTTAAATGGCTTTTTCTCCCCTTAAACGTGCGAATTCGGCGTTTTTACGATTTAATTTGAAGGCTTGGTAGATCCCTAGCTTTGACCGTTCACTGTGCCCACAATTTCTATCCGATTGTCAAAATTTTGGTCTCATTTTGTAGCTGCCAGTCCATTCTTTACGACAAGTACAAATTTGTAATATTATTTACAAATACACTATTTTTATGAAGGTTGAAGTTAGAAAAAAAAGCACTAAAACTTTAAATGGCTTTTTCTCCCCTTAAACGTGCAAATTCGGCGTTTTTACGATTTAATTTGAAGGCCTGGTAGATCTCTAGCTTTGACCGTTCACTGTGTCCACAATTTCTATCCGATTGTCAAAATTTTGGTCTCATTTTGTAGCTGCCAGTCTATTCTTTACGACAAGTACAAATTTGTAATATTATTTACAAATACACTATTTTTATGAAGGTTGAAGTTGGAAAAAAAGCACCAAAACTTTAAATGGCTTTTTCTCCCCTTAAACGTGGGAATTCGGTGTTTTTACGATTTAATTTGAAGGCTTGGTAGATCTCTAGCTTTGACCGTTCACTGTGCCCACAATTTCTATCCGATTGTTAAAATTTTGGTCTCATTTTGTAGCTGCCAGTCTATTCTTTACGACAAGTACAAATTTGTAATATTATTTACAAATACACTATTTTTTATGCAGGTTGAAATTGGAAAAAAAGCACCACAACTTTAAATGGCTTTTTCTCCCCTTACACGAGCGAATTCTGCGTTTTTACGATTTAATTTGAAGGCTTGGTAAATCTCTAGCTTTGACCGTTCACTGTGCCCACAATTTCTATCCGATTGTCAAAATTTTGGTCTCATTTTGTAACTGCCAGTCTATTCTTTACGACAAGTACAAATTTGTAATATTATTTACAAATACACTATTTTTTATGAAGGTTGAAATTGGAAAAAAAGCACCAAAACTTTAAATGGCTTTTTCTCCCCTTAAACGTGCGAATTCGGCGTTTTTACGATTTAATTTGAAGGCTTGGTAGATCTCTAGCTTTGACCGTTCACTGTGCCCACAATTTCTATCCGATTGTTAAAATTTTGGTCTCATTTCGTAGCTGCCAGTCTATTCTTTTTGATAAGTACAAATTTGTAATATTATTTAAAAATACACTATTTTTATGAAGGTTGAAGTTGGAAAAAAAGCACCAAAACTTTAAATGGCTTTTTCTCCCCTTAAACGTGCGAGTTCGGCGTTTTTACGATTTAATTTGAAGGCTTGGTAGATTTCTAGCTTTGACCGTTCACTGTGCCCACAATTTCTATCCGATTGTCAAAATTTTGGTCTCATTTTGTAGCTGCCAGTCTATTCTTTACGACAAGTACAAATTTTTAATATTATTTACAAATACACTATTTTTTATGAAGGTTGAAATTGGAAAAAAAGCACCAAAACTTTAAATGGCTTTTTCTCCCCTTAAACGTGCGAATTCGGCGTTTTTACGATTTAATTTGAAGGCTTGGTAGATCTTTAGCTTTGACCGTTCACTGTGCCCACAATTTCTATCCGATTGTCAAAATTTTGGTCTCATTTTGTAGCTGCTAGTCTATTCTTTACGACAAGTACAAATTTGTAATATTATTTACAAATACACTATTTTATATGAAGGTTGAAATTGGAAAAAAAGCACCAAAACTTTAAATGGCTTTTTCTCCCCCTAAACGTGTGAATTCGGCGTTTTTACGATTTAATTTGAAGGCTTGGTAGATCTCTAGCTTTGACCGTTCACTGTGCCTACAATTTCTATGCGATTGTCAAAATTTTGGTCTCATTTTGTAGCTGCTAGTCTATTCTTTACGACAAGTACAAATTTGTAATATTATTTACAAATACACTATTTTTTATGAAGGTTGAAATTGGAAAAAAAGCACCAAAATTTTAAATGGCTTTTTCTCCCCTTAAACGTGCGAATTCGGCGTTTTTACGATTTAATTTGAAGGCTTGGTAGATCTCTAGCTTTGACCGTTCACTGTGCCCACAATTTCTATCCCATTGTCAAAATGTTGGTCTCATTTTGTAGCTGCCAGTCTATTCTTTACGACAAGTACAAATTTGTAATATTATTTACAAATACACTATCTTTTATGAAGGTTGAAATTGGAAAAAAAGCACCAAAACTTTAAATGGCTTTTTCTCCCCTTAAACGTGTGAATTCGGCGTTTTTACGATTTAATTTGAAGGCTTGGTAGATCTCTAGCTTTGACCGTTCACTGTGCCCACAATTTCTATCCGATTGTCAAAATTTTGGTCTAATTTTGTAGCTGCTAGTCTATTCTTTACGACAAGTACAAATTTGTAATATTATTTACAAATACACTATTTTTTATGAAGGTTGAAATCTGAAAAAAAGCACCAAAACTTTAAATGGCTTTTTCTCCCCTTAAACGTGCGAATTCGGCGTTTTTACGATTTAATTTGAAGGCTTGGTAGATCTCTAGCTTTGACCGTTCACTGTGCCCACAATTTCTATCCGATTGTCAAAATGTTGGTCTCATTTTGTAGCTGCCAGTCTATTCTTTACGACAAGTACAAATTTGTAATATTATTTACAAACACACTATTTTTTATGAAGGTCTAAATTGGAAAAAAAAGCACCGAAACTTTAAATGGCTTTTTCTCCCCTTAAACGTGTGAATTCGGCGTTTTTACGATTTAATTTGAAGGCTTGGTAGATCTCTAGCTTTGACCGTTCACTGTGCCCACAATTTCTATCTGATTGTCAAAATTTTGGTCTCATTTTGTAGCTGCTAGTCTATTCTTTACGACAAGTACAAATTTGTAATATTATTTACAAATACACTATTTTTTATGAAGGTTGAAATTGGAAAAAAAGCACCAAAACTTTAAATGGCTTTTTCGCCCCTTAAACGTGCGAATTCGGCGTTTTTACGATTTAATTTGAAGGCTTGGTAGATCTCTAGCTTTGACCGTTCACTGTGCCCACAATTTCTATCCGATTGTCAAAATTTTGGTCTCATTTTGTAGCTGCCAGTCTATTTTTTACGACAAGTACAAATTTGTAATATTATTGACAAATACACTATTTTTATGAAGGTTGAAGTTGGAAAAAAAGCACCAAAACTTTAAATGGCTTTTTCTCCCCTTAAACTGCGAATTCGGCGTTTTTACGATTTAATTTGAAGGTTTGGTAGATCCCTAGCTTTGACCGTTCACTGTGCCCACAATTTCTATCCGATTGTTAAAATTTTGGCCTCATTTTATAGCTGCCAGTCTATTCTTTACGACAAGTTCAAATTTGTAACATTCTTTACAAATACACTATTTTTATGAAGGTTGAAGTTGGAAAAAAGCACCAAAACTTTAAATGGCTTTTTCCCCCCTTAAACGTGCGAATTCGGCGTTTTTACGATTTAATTTGAAGGCCTGGTAGATCTCTAGCTTTGACCGTTCACTGTGCCCACAATTTCTATCTGATTGTCAAAATTTTGGTCTCATTTTGTAGCTGCCAGTCTATTCTTTACGACAAGTACAAATTTGTAATATTATTTACAAGCACACTCTTTTTTTTATGAAGGTTGAAATTGGAAAAAAAGCTCCAAAACTTTAAATGGCTTTTTCTCCCCTTAAACGTGCGAATTCGGCGTTTTTACGATTTAATTTGAAGGCTTGGTAGATCTCTAGCTTTGACCGTTCACTGTGCCCACAATTTCTATCCGATTGTCAAAATTTTGGTCTCATTTTGTAGCTGCCAGTCTATTTTTTACGACAAGTACAAATTTGTAATATTATTGACAAATACACTATTTTTTATGAAGGTTGAAGTTGGAAAAAAAGCACCAAAACTTTAAATGGCTTTTTCTCCCCTTAAACGTGCGAATTCGGCGTTTTTACGATTTAATTTGAAGGCTTGGTAGATCTCTAGCTTTGACCGTTCACTGTGCCCACAATTTCTATCCGATTGTCAAAATTTTGGTCTCATTTTGTAGCTGCCAGTCTATTTTTTACGACAAGTACAAATTTGTAATATTATTGACAAATACACTAATTTTATGAAGGTTGAAGTTGGAAAAAAAGCACCAAAACTTTAAATGGCTTTTTCTCCCCTTAAACGTGCGAATTCGGCGTTTTTACGAAGGCGTTCGGCGTTTTTACGAAGGCTTGGTAGATCTCTAGCTTTGACCGTTCACTGTGCCCACAATTTCTATCCGATTGTTAAAATTTTGGTCTCATTTTGTAGCTGCCAGTCTATTCTTTACGACAAGTACAAATTTGTAATATTATTTACAAATACACTATTTTTTATGCAGGTTGAAATTGGAAAAAAAGCACCAAAACTTTAAATGGCTATTTCTCCCCTTACACGAGCGAATTCTGCGTTTTTAACGATTCAATTTGAAGGCTTGGTAAATCTCTAGCTTTGACCGTTCACTGTGCCCACAATTTCTATCCGATTGTCAAAATTTTGGTCTCATTTTGTAACTGCCAGTCTATTCTTTACGACAAGTACAAATTTGTAATATTATTTACAAATACACTATTTTTTATGAAGGTTGAAATTGGAAAAAAACCACCAAAACTTTAAATGGCTTTTTCTCCCCTTAAACGTGCGAATTCGGCGTTTTTACGATTTAATTTGAAGGCTTGGTAGATCTCTAGCTTTGACCGTTCACTGTGCCCACAATTTCTATCCGATTGTTAAAAATTTTGGTCTCATTTCGTAGCTGCCAGTCTATTCTTTACGACAAGTACAAATTTGTAATATTATTTAAAAATACACTATTTTTATGAAGGTTGAAGTTGGAAAAAAAGCACCAAAACTTTAAATGGCTTTTTCTCCCCTTAAACGTGCGAGTTCGGCGTTTTTACGATTTAATTTGAAGGCTTGGTAGATTTCTAGCTTTGACCGTTCACTGTGCCCACAATTTCTATCCGATTGTCAAAATTTTGGTCTCATTTTGTAGCTGCCAGTCTATTCTTTACGACAAGTACAAATTTTTAATATTATTTACAAATACACTATTTTTTATGAAGGTTGAAATTGGAAAAAAAGCACCAAAACTTTAAATGGCTTTTTCTCCCCTTAAACGTGCGAATTCGGCGTTTTTACGATTTAATTTGAAGGCTTGGTAGATCTTTAGCTTTGACCGTTCACTGTGCCCACAATTTCTATCCGATTGTCAAAATTTTGGTCTCATTTTGTAGCTGCTAGTCTATTCTTTACGACAAGTACAAATTTGTAATATTATTTACAAATACACTATTTTATATGAAGGTTGAAATTGGAAAAAAAGCACCAAAACTTTAAATGGCTTTTTCTCCCCTTAAACGTGTGAATTCGGCGTTTTTACGATTTAATTTGAAGGCTTGGTAGATCTCTAGCTTTGACCGTTCACTGCGCCCACAATTTCTATGCGATTGTCAAAATTTTGGTCTCATTTTGTAGCTGCTAGTCTATTCTTTACGACAAGTACAAATTTGTAATATTATTTACAAATACACTATTTTTTATGAAGGTTGAAATTGGAAAAAAAGCACCAAAATTTTAAATGGCTTTTTCTCCCCTTAAACGTGCGAATTCGGCGTTTTTACGATTTAATTTGAAGGCTTGGTAGATCTCTAGCTTTGACCGTTAACTGTGCCCACAATTTCTATCCGATTGTCAAAATGTTGGTCTCATTTTGTAGCTGCCAGTCTATTCTTTACGACAAGTACAAATTTGTAATATTATTTACAAATACACTATCTTTTATGAAGGTTGAAATTGGAAAAAAAGCACCAAAACTTTAAATGGCTTTTTCTCCCCTTAAACGTGTGAATTCGGCGTTTTTACGATTTAATTTGAAGGCTTGGTAGATCTCTAGCTTTGACCGTTCACTGTGCCCACTATTTCTATCCGATTGTCAAAATTTTGGTCTCATTTTGTAGCTGCTAGTCTATTCTTTACGACAAGTACAAATTTGTAATATTATTTACAAATACAATATTTTTTATGCAGGTTGAAATCTGAAAAAAAGCACCAAAACTTTAAATGGCTTTTTCTCCCCTTAAACGTGCGAATTCGGCGTTTTTACGATTTAATTTGAAGGCTTGGTAGATCTCTAGCTTTGACCGTTCACTGTGCCCACAATTTCTATCCGATTGTCAAAATGTTGGTCTCATTTTGTAGCTGCCAGTCCATTCTTTACGACAAGTACAAATTTGTAATATTATTTACAAATACACTATTTTTTATGAAGGTTGAAATTGGAAAAAAAAGCACCAAAACTTTAAATGGCTTTTTCTCCCCTTAAACGTGTGAATTCGGCGTTTTTACGATTTAATTTGAAGGCTTGGTAGATCTCTAGCTTTGACCGTTCACTGTGCCCACAATTTCAATCTGATTGTCAAAATTTTGGTCTCATTTTGTAGCTGCTAGTCTATTCTTTACGACAAGTACAAATTTGTAATATTATTTACAAATACACTATTTTTTATGAAGGTTGAAATTGGAAAAACAGCACCAAAACTTTAAATGGCTTTTTCTCCCCTTAAACGTGCGAATTCGGCGTTTTTACGATTTAATTTGAAGGCTTGGTAGATCTCTAGCTTTGACCGTTCACTGTGCCCACAATTTCTATCCGATTGTCAAAATGTTGGTCTCATTTTGTAGCTGCCAGTCTATTCTTTACGACAAGTACAAATTTGTAATATTATTTACAAATACACTATCTTTTATGAAGGTTGAAATTGGAAAAAAAGCACCAAAACTTTAAATGGCTTTTTCTCCCTTAAACGTGTGAATTCGGCGTTTTTACGATTTAATTTGAAGGCTTGGTAGATCTCTAGCTTTGACCGTTCACTGTGCCCACTATTTCTATCCGATTGTCAAAATTTTGGTCTCATTTTGTAGCTGCTAGTCTATTCTTTACGACAAGTACAAATTTGTAATATTATTTACAAATACACTATTTTTTATGAAGGTTGAAATCTGAAAAAAAAGCACCAAAACTTTAAATGGCTTTTTCTCCCCTTAAACGTGCGAATTCGGCGTTTTTACGATTTAATTTGAAGGCTTGGTAGATCTCTAGCTTTGACCGTTCACTGTGCCCACAATTTCTATCCGATTGTCAAAATGTTGGTCTCATTTTGTAGCTGCCAGTCCATTCTTTACGACAAGTACAAATTTGTAATATTATTTACAAATACACTATTTTTTATGAAGGTTGAAATTGGAAAAAAAAGCACCAAAACTTTAAATGGCTTTTTCTCCCCTTAAACGTGTGAATTCGGCGTTTTTACGATTTAATTTGAAGGCTTGGTAGATCTCTAGCTTTGACCGTTCACTGTGCCCACAATTTCAATCTGATTGTCAAAATTTTGGTCTCATTTTGTAGCTGCTAGTCTATTCTTTACGACAAGTACAAATTTGTAATATTATTTACAAATACACTATTTTTTATGAAGGTTGAAATTGGAAAAACAGCACCAAAACTTTAAATGGCTTTTTCTCCCCTTAAACGTGCGAATTCGGCGTTTTTACGATTTAATTTGAAGGCTTGGTAGATCTCTAGCTTTGACCGTTCACTGTGCCCACAATTTCTATCCGATTGTCAAAATTTTGGTCTCATTTTGTAACTGCCAGTCTATTCTTTACGACAAGTACAAATTTGTAATATTATTTACAAATACACTATTTTTTATGAAGGTTGAAATTGGAAAAAAAGCACCAAAACTTTAAATGGCTTTTTCTCCCCTTAAACGTGCGAATTCGGCGTTTTTACGATTTAATTTGAAGGCTTGGTAGATCTCTAACTTTGACCGTTCACTGTGCCCACAATTTCTATCCGATTGTTAAAATTTTGGTCTCATTTTGTAGCTGCCAGTTTATTCTTTACGAAAAGTACAAATTTTTAATATTATTTACAAATACACTATTTTTTATGAAGGTTGAAATTGGAAAAAAAGCACCAAAACTTTAAATGGCTTTTTCTCCCCTTAAACGTGCGAATTCGGCGTTTTTACGATTTAATTTGAAGGCTTGGTAGATCTTTAGCTTTGACCGTTCACTGTGCCCACAATTTCTATCCGATTGTCAAAATTTTGGTCTCATTTTGTAGCTGCCAGTCTATTCTTTACGACAAGTACAAATTTGTAATATTATTTACAAATACACTATTTTATATGAAGGTTGAAATTGGAAAAAAAGCACCAAAACTTTAAATGGCTTTTTCTCCCCTTAAACGTGTGAATTCGGCGTTTTTACGATTTAATTTGAAGGCTTGGTAGATCTCTAGCTTTGACCGTTCACTGTGCCCACAATTTCTATGCGATTGTCAAAATTTTGGTCTCATTTTGTAGCTGCTAGTCTATTCTTTACGACAAGTACAAATTTGTAATATTATTTACAAATACACTATTTTTTATGAAGGTTGAGATTGGAAAAAAAGCACCAAAACTTTAAATGGCTTTTTCTCCCCTTAAACGTGCGAATTCGGCGTTTTTACGATTTAATTTGAAGGCTTGGTAGATCTCTAGCTTTGACCGTTCACTGTGCCCACAATTTCTATCCGATTGTCAAAATGTTGGTCTCATTTTGTAGCTGCCAGTCTATTCCTTACGACAAGTACAAATTTGTAATATTATTTACAAATACACTATTTTTTATGAAGGTTGAAATTGGAAAAAAAGCACCAAAACTTTAAATGGCTTTTTCTCCCCTTAAACGTGTGAATTCGGCGTTTTTACGATTAAATTGAAGGCTTAGTAGATCTCTCGCTTTGACCGTTCACTGTGCCCACAATTTCTATCCGATTGTCAAAATTTTGGTCTCATTTTGTAGCTGCTAGTCTATTCTTTACGACAAGTACAAATTTGTAATGTTATTTACAAATACACTATTTTTTATGAAGGTTGAAATTGGAAAAATAGCACCAAAACTTTAAATGGCTTGTTCTCCCCTTAAACGTGCGAATTCGGCGTTTTTACGATTTAATTTGAAGGCTTGGTAGATCTCTAGCTTTGACCGTTCACTGTGCCCACAATTTCTATCCGATTGTCAAAATTTTGGTCTCATTTTGTAGCTGCCAGTCTATTCTTTACGACAAGTACAAATTTGTAATATTATTGACAAATACACTATTTTTATGAAGGTTGAAGTTGGAAAAAAAGCACCAAAACTTTAAATGGCTTTTTCTCCCCTTAAACGTGCGAATTCGGCGTTTTTACGATTTAATTTGAAGGCTTGGTAGATCTTTAGCTTTGACCGTTCACTGTGCCCACAATTTCTATCCGATTGTCAAAATTATGGTCTCATTTTGTAGCTGCTAGTCTATTCTTTACGACAAGTACAAATTTGTAATATTATTTACAAATACACTATTTTTTATGAAGGTTGAAATTGGAAAAAAAGCACCAAAACTTTAAATGGCTTTTTCTCCCCTGAAACGTGCGAATTCGGCGTTTTTACGATTTAATTTGAAGGCTTGGTAGATCTCTAGCTTTGACCGTTCACTGTGCCCACAATTTCTATCCGATTGTCAAAATTTTGGTCTCATTTTGTAGCTGCCAGTTTATTCTTCACGACAAGTACAAATTTGTAATATTATTTATAAAAACACTATTTTTTTTGAAGGTTGAAATTGGAAAAAAAGCACCAAAACTTTAAATGGCTTTTTCTCCCCTTAAACGTGCGAATTTGGCGTTTTTACGATTTAATTTGAAGGCTTGGTAGATCTCTAGCTTTGACCGTTCACTGTGCCCACAATTTCTATCCGATTGTCAAAATGTTGGCCTCATTTTGTAGCTGCCAGTCTATTCTTTACGACAAGTACAAATTTGTAATATTATTTACAAATACACTATTTTTATGAAGGTTGAAATTGGAAAAAAAGCACCAAAACTTTACATGGCTTTTTCTCCCCTTAAACGTGCGAATTCGGCGTTTTTACGATTTAATTTGAAGGCTTGGTAGATCTCTAGCTTTGACCGTTCACTGTGCCCACAATTTCTATCCGATTGTCAAAATGTTGGTCTCATTTTGTAGCTGCTAGTCTATTCTTTACGACAAGTACAAATTTGTAATATTATTTACAAATACACTATTTTTTATGAAGGTTGAAATTGGAAAAAAAGCACCAAAACTTTAAATGGCTTTTTCTCCCCTTAAACGTGCGAATTCGGCGTTTTTACGATTTAATTTGAAGGCTTGGTAAATCTCTAGCTTTGACCGTTCACTGTGCCCACAATTTCTATCCGATTGTCAAAATTTTGGTCTCATTTTGTAGCTGCCAGTTTATTCTTTACGACAAGTACAAATTTGTAATATTATTTACAAAAACACTATTTTTTATGAAGGTTGAAATTGGAAAAAAAGCACCAAAACTTTAAATGGCTTTTTCTCCCCTTACACGAGCGAATTCTGCGTTTTTACGATTTAATTTGAAAGCTTGGTAGATCTCTAGCTTTGACCGTTCACTGTGCCCACAATTTCTATCCGATTGTCAAAATTTTGGTCTCATTTTGTAACTGCCAGTCTATTCTTTACGACAAGTACAAATTTGTAATATGATTTACAAATACACTATTTTTATGAAGGTTGAAATTGGAAAAAAAGCACCAAAACTTTAAATGGCTTTTTCTCCCCTTAAACGTGCGAATTCGGCGTTTTTACGATTTAATTTGAAGGCCTGGTAGATCTTTAGCTTTGACCGTTCACTGTGCCCACAATTTCTATCCGATTGTCAAAACTATGGTCTCATTTTGTAGCTGCCAGTCTATTCTTTACGACAAGTACAAATTTGTAATATTATTTACAAATACACTATTTTTTATGAAGGTTGAAATTGGAAAAAAAGCACCAAAACTTTAAATGGCTTTTTCTCCCCTTAAACGTGCGAATTCGGCGTTTTTACGATTTAATTTGAAGGCTTGGTAGATCTCTAGCTTTGACCGATCACTGTGCCCACAATTTCTATCCGATTGCTAAAATTTTGGTCTCATTTCGTAGCTGCCAGTCTATTCTTTACGACAAGTTCAAATTTGTAATATTATTTAAAAATACACTATTTTTATGAAGGTTGAAGTTGGAAAAAAAGCACCAAAACTTTAAATGGCTTTTTCTCCCCTTAAACGTGCGAGTTCGGCGTTTTTACAATTTAATTTGAAGGCTTGGTAGATCTCTCGCTTTGACCGTTCACTGTGCCCACAATTTCTATCCGATTGTCAAAATTTTGGTCTCATTTTGTAGCTGCCAGTCTATTCTTAACGACAAGTACAAATTTTTAATATTATTTACAAATACACTATTTTTTATGAAGGTTGAAATTGGAAAAAAAGCACCAAAACTTTAAATGCCTTTTTCTCCCCTTAAACGTGCGAATTCGGCGTTTTTACGATTTAATTTGAAGGCTTGGTGGATCTTTAGCTTTGACCGTTCACTGTGCCCACAATTTCTATCCGATTGTCAAAACTATGGTCTCATTTTGTAGCTGCCAGTCTATTCTTTACGACAAGTACAAATTTGTAATATTATTTACAAATACACTATTTTTTATGAAGGTTGAAATTGGAAAAAAAGCACCAAAACTTTAAATGGCTTTTTCTCCCCTTAAACGTGCGAATTCGGCGTTTTTACGATTTAATTTGAAGGCTTGGTAGATCTCTAGCTTTGACCGTTCACTGTGCCCACAATTTCTATCCGATTGTCAAAATGTTGGTCTCATTTTGTAGCTGCCAGTCTATTCTTTACGACAAGTACAAATTTGTAATATTATTTACAAATACACTATTTTTTATGAAGGTTGAAATTGGAAAAAAAGCACCAAAACTTTAAATGGCTTTTTCTCCCCTTAAACGTGTGAATTCGGCGTTTTTACGATTTAATTTGAAGGCTTGGTAGATCTCTAGCTTTGACCGTTCACTGTGCCCACAAATTCTATCTGATTGTCAAAATTTTGGTCTCATTTTGTAGCTGCTAGTCTATTCTTTACGACAAGTACAAATTTGTAATATTATTTACAAATACACTATTTTTTATGAAGGTTGAAATTGGAAAAAAAGCACCAAAACTTTAAATGGCTTTTTCTCCCCTTAAACGTGCGAATTCTGCGTTTTTACGATTTAATTTGAAGGCTTGGTAGATCTCTAGCTTTGACCGTTCACTGTGCCCACAATTTCTATCCGATTGTCAAAATTTTGGTCTCATTTTGTAACTGCCAGTCTATTCTTTACGACAAGTACAAATTTGTAATATGATTTACAAATACACTATTTTTATGAAGGTTGAAATTGGAAAAAAAGCACCAAAACTTTAAATGGCTTTTTCTCCCCTTAAACGTGCGAATTCGGCGTTTTTACGATTTAATTTGAAGGCTTGGTAGATCTTTAGCTTTGACCGTTCACTGTGCCCACAATTTCTATCCGATTGTCAAAACTATGGTCTCATTTTGTAGCTGCCAGTCTATTCTTTACGACAAGTACAAATTTGTAATATTATTTACAAATACACTATTTTTTATGAAGGTTGAAATTGGAAAAAAAGCACCAAAACTTTAAATGGCTTTTTCTCCCCTTAAACGTGCGAATTCGGCGTTTTTACGATTTAATTTGAAGGCTTGGTAGATCTCTAGCTTTGACCGTTCACTGTGCCCACAATTTCTATCCGATTGTCAAAATGTTGGTCTCATTTTGTAGCTGCCAGTCTATTCTTTACGACAAATACAAATTTGTAATATTATTTACAAATACACTATTTTTTATGAAGGTTGAAATTGGAAAAAAAGCACCAAAACTTTAAATGGCTTTTTCTCCCCTTAAACGTGCGAATTCGGCGTTTTTACGATTTAATTTGAAGGCTTGGTAGATCTCTAGCTTTGACCGTCCACTGTGCCCACAATTTCTATCCGATTGTCAAAATTTTGGCCTCATTTTGTAGCTGCCAGCCTATTCTTTACGACAAATACAAACTTGTAATATTATTTACAAATACACTATTTTTTATGAAGGTTGAAATTGGAAAAAAAGCACCAAAACTTTAAATGGCTTTTTCTCCCCTTAAACGTGCGAATTCGGCCTTTTTACGATTTAATTTGAAGGCTTGGTAGATCTCTAGCTTTGACCGTTCACTGTGCCCACAATTTCTATCCGATTGTCAAAATTTTGGTCTCATTTTGTAGCTGCCAGTCTATTCTTTACGACAAGTACAAATTTGTAATATTATTTAAAAATACACTATTTTTATGAAGGTTGAAGTTGGAAAAAAAGCATCAAAACTTTAAATGGCTTTTTCTCCCCTTAAACGTGCAAATTCGGTGTTTTACGATTTAATTTGAAGGCTTGGTAGATCTCTAGCTTTGACCGTTCACTGTGCCCACAATTTCTATCCGATTGTCAAAATTTTGGTCTCATTTTGTAGCTGCCAGTCTATTCTTTACGGCAAGTACAAATTTGTAATATTATTTACAAATACACTTTTTTTTATGAAGGTTGAAATTGGAAAAATAGCACCAAAACTTTAAATGGCTTTTTCTCCCCTTAAACGTGCGAATTCGGCGTTTTTACGATTTAATTTGAAGGCTTGGTAGATCTCTAGCTTTGACCGTTCACTGTGCCCACAATTTCTATCCGATTGTCAAAATTGTGGTCTCATTTTGTAGCTGCCAGTCTATTCTTTATGACAAGTACAAATTTGGAATATTATTGACAAATACACTATTTTTATGAAGGTTGAAATTGGAAAAAAAGCACCCAAACTTTAAATGGCTTTTTCTCCCCTTAAACGTGCGAATTCGGCGTTTTTACGATTTAATTTGAAGGCTTGGTAGATCTCTGACTTTGACCATTCACTGTGCCCACAATTTCTATCCGATTGTCAAAATTTTGGTCTCATTTTGTAGCTGCCAGTCTATTCTTTACGACAAGTACAAATTTGTAATATTATTTACAAATACACTATTTTTATGAAGGTTGAAATTGGAAAAAAAGCACCAAAACTTTAAATGGCTTTTTCTCCCCTTAAACGTGCAAATTCGGCGTTTTTACGATTTAATTTGAAGGCTTGGTAGATCTCTAGCTTTGACCGTTCACTGTGCCCACAATTTCTATCCGATTGTCAAAATTTTGGTCTCATTTTGTAACTGCCAGTCTATTCTTTACGACAAGTACAAATTTGTAATATTATTTACAAATACACTATTTTTTATGAAGGTTGAAATTGGAAAAAAAGCACCAAAACTTTAAATGGCTTTTTCTCCCCTTAAACGTGCGAATTCGGCGTTTTTACGATTTAATTTGAAGGCTTGGTAGATCTCTAACTTTGACCGTTCACTGTGCCCACAATTTCTATCCGATTGTTAAAATTTTGGTCTCATTTTGTAGCTGCCAGTTTATTCTTTACGAAAAGTACAAATTTTTAATATTATTTACAAATACACTATTTTTTATGAAGGTTGAAATTGGAAAAAAAGCACCAAAACTTTAAATGGCTTTTTCTCCCCTTAAACGTGCGAATTCGGCGTTTTTACGATTTAATTTGAAGGCTTGGTAGATCTTTAGCTTTGACCGTTCACTGTGCCCACAATTTCTATCCGATTGTCAAAATTTTGGTCTCATTTTGTAGCTGCCAGTCTATTCTTTACGACAAGTACAAATTTGTAATATTATTTACAAATACACTATTTTATATGAAGGTTGAAATTGGAAAAAAAGCACCAAAACTTTAAATGGCTTTTTCTCCCCTTAAACGTGTGAATTCGGCGTTTTTACGATTTAATTTGAAGGCTTGGTAGATCTCTAGCTTTGACCGTTCACTGTGCCCACAATTTCTATGCGATTGTCAAAATTTTGGTCTCATTTTGTAGCTGCTAGTCTATTCTTTACGACAAGTACAAATTTGTAATATTATTTACAAATACACTATTTTTTATGAAGGTTGAGATTGGAAAAAAAGCACCAAAACTTTAAATGGCTTTTTCTCCCCTTAAACGTGCGAATTCGGCGTTTTTACGATTTAATTTGAAGGCTTGGTAGATCTCTAGCTTTGACCGTTCACTGTGCCCACAATTTCTATCCGATTGTCAAAATGTTGGTCTCATTTTGTAGCTGCCAGTCTATTCCTTACGACAAGTACAAATTTGTAATATTATTTACAAATACACTATTTTTTATGAAGGTTGAAATTGGAAAAAAAGCACCAAAACTTTAAATGGCTTTTTCTCCCCTTAAACGTGTGAATTCGGCGTTTTTACGATTAAATTGAAGGCTTAGTAGATCTCTCGCTTTGACCGTTCACTGTGCCCACAATTTCTATCCGATTGTCAAAATTTTGGTCTCATTTTGTAGCTGCTAGTCTATTCTTTACGACAAGTACAAATTTGTAATGTTATTTACAAATACACTATTTTTTATGAAGGTTGAAATTGGAAAAATAGCACCAAAACTTTAAATGGCTTGTTCTCCCCTTAAACGTGCGAATTCGGCGTTTTTACGATTTAATTTGAAGGCTTGGTAGATCTCTAGCTTTGACCGTTCACTGTGCCCACAATTTCTATCCGATTGTCAAAATTTTGGTCTCATTTTGTAGCTGCCAGTCTATTCTTTACGACAAGTACAAATTTGTAATATTATTGACAAATACACTATTTTTATGAAGGTTGAAGTTGGAAAAAAAGCACCAAAACTTTAAATGGCTTTTTCTCCCCTTAAACGTGCGAATTCGGCGTTTTTACGATTTAATTTGAAGGCTTGGTAGATCTTTAGCTTTGACCGTTCACTGTGCCCACAATTTCTATCCGATTGTCAAAATTATGGTCTCATTTTGTAGCTGCTAGTCTATTCTTTACGACAAGTACAAATTTGTAATATTATTTACAAATACACTATTTTTTATGAAGGTTGAAATTGGAAAAAAAGCACCAAAACTTTAAATGGCTTTTTCTCCCCTGAAACGTGCGAATTCGGCGTTTTTACGATTTAATTTGAAGGCTTGGTAGATCTCTAGCTTTGACCGTTCACTGTGCCCACAATTTCTATCCGATTGTCAAAATTTTGGTCTCATTTTGTAGCTGCCAGTTTATTCTTCACGACAAGTACAAATTTGTAATATTATTTATAAAAACACTATTTTTTTTGAAGGTTGAAATTGGAAAAAAAGCACCAAAACTTTAAATGGCTTTTTCTCCCCTTAAACGTGCGAATTTGGCGTTTTTACGATTTAATTTGAAGGCTTGGTAGATCTCTAGCTTTGACCGTTCACTGTGCCCACAATTTCTATCCGATTGTCAAAATGTTGGCCTCATTTTGTAGCTGCCAGTCTATTCTTTACGACAAGTACAAATTTGTAATATTATTTACAAATACACTATTTTTATGAAGGTTGAAATTGGAAAAAAAGCACCAAAACTTTACATGGCTTTTTCTCCCCTTAAACGTGCGAATTCGGCGTTTTTACGATTTAATTTGAAGGCTTGGTAGATCTCTAGCTTTGACCGTTCACTGTGCCCACAATTTCTATCCGATTGTCAAAATGTTGGTCTCATTTTGTAGCTGCTAGTCTATTCTTTACGACAAGTACAAATTTGTAATATTATTTACAAATACACTATTTTTTATGAAGGTTGAAATTGGAAAAAAAGCACCAAAACTTTAAATGGCTTTTTCTCCCCTTAAACGTGCGAATTCGGCGTTTTTACGATTTAATTTGAAGGCTTGGTAAATCTCTAGCTTTGACCGTTCACTGTGCCCACAATTTCTATCCGATTGTCAAAATTTTGGTCTCATTTTGTAGCTGCCAGTTTATTCTTTACGACAAGTACAAATTTGTAATATTATTTACAAAAACACTATTTTTTATGAAGGTTGAAATTGGAAAAAAAGCACCAAAACTTTAAATGGCTTTTTCTCCCCTTACACGAGCGAATTCTGCGTTTTTACGATTTAATTTGAAGGCTTGGTAGATCTCTAGCTTTGACCGTTCACTGTGCCCACAATTTCTATCCGATTGTCAAAATTTTGGTCTCATTTTGTAACTGCCAGTCTATTCTTTACGACAAGTACAAATTTGTAATATGATTTACAAATACACTATTTTTATGAAGGTTGAAATTGGAAAAAAAGCACCAAAACTTTAAATGGCTTTTTCTCCCCTTAAACGTGCGAATTCGGCGTTTTTACGATTTAATTTGAAGGCTTGGTAGATCTTTAGCTTTGACCGTTCACTGTGCCCACAATTTCTATCCGATTGTCAAAACTATGGTCTCATTTTGTAGCTGCCAGTCTATTCTTTACGACAAGTACAAATTTGTAATATTATTTACAAATACACTATTTTTTATGAAGGTTGAAATTGGAAAAAAAGCACCAAAACTTTAAATGGCTTTTTCTCCCCTTAAACGTGCGAATTCGGCGTTTTTACGATTTAATTTGAAGGCTTGGTAGATCTCTAGCTTTGACCGATCACTGTGCCCACAATTTCTATCCGATTGCTAAAATTTTGGTCTCATTTCGTAGCTGCCAGTCTATTCTTTACGACAAGTTCAAATTTGTAATATTATTTAAAAATACACTATTTTTATGAAGGTTGAAGTTGGAAAAAAAGCACCAAAACTTTAAATGGCTTTTTCTCCCCTTAAACGTGCGAGTTCGGCGTTTTTACAATTTAATTTGAAGGCTTGGTAGATCTCTCGCTTTGACCGTTCACTGTGCCCACAATTTCTATCCGATTGTCAAAATTTTGGTCTCATTTTGTAGCTGCCAGTCTATTCTTAACGACAAGTACAAATTTTTAATATTATTTACAAATACACTATTTTTTATGAAGGTTGAAATTGGAAAAAAAGCACCAAAACTTTAAATGCCTTTTTCTCCCCTTAAACGTGCGAATTCGGCGTTTTTACGATTTAATTTGAAGGCTTGGTGGATCTTTAGCTTTGACCGTTCACTGTGCCCACAATTTCTATCCGATTGTCAAAACTATGGTCTCATTTTGTAGCTGCCAGTCTATTCTTTACGACAAGTACAAATTTGTAATATTATTTACAAATACACTATTTTTTATGAAGGTTGAAATTGGAAAAAAAGCACCAAAACTTTAAATGGCTTTTTCTCCCCTTAAACGTGCGAATTCGGCGTTTTTACGATTTAATTTGAAGGCTTGGTAGATCTCTAGCTTTGACCGTTCACTGTGCCCACAATTTCTATCCGATTGTCAAAATGTTGGTCTCATTTTGTAGCTGCCAGTCTATTCTTTACGACAAGTACAAATTTGTAATATTATTTACAAATACACTATTTTTTATGAAGGTTGAAATTGGAAAAAAAGCACCAAAACTTTAAATGGCTTTTTCTCCCCTTAAACGTGTGAATTCGGCGTTTTTACGATTTAATTTGAAGGCTTGGTAGATCTCTAGCTTTGACCGTTCACTGTGCCCACAAATTCTATCTGATTGTCAAAATTTTGGTCTCATTTTGTAGCTGCTAGTCTATTCTTTACGACAAGTACAAATTTGTAATATTATTTACAAATACACTATTTTTTATGAAGGTTGAAATTGGAAAAAAAGCACCAAAACTTTAAATGGCTTTTTCTCCCCTTAAACGTGCGAATTCGGCGTTTTTACGATTTAATTTGAAGGCTTGGTAGATCTCTAGCTTTGACCGTTCACTGTGCCCACAATTTCTATCCGATTGTCAAAATTTTGGTCTCATTTTGTAACTGCCAGTGTATTCTTTACGACAAGTACAAATTTGTAATATGATTTACAAATACACTATTTTTATGAAGGTTGAAATTGGAAAAAAAGCACCAAAACTTTAAATGGCTTTTTCTCCCCTTAAACGTGCGAATTCGGCGTTTTTACGATTTAATTTGAAGGCTTGGTAGATCTTTAGCTTTGACCGTTCACTGTGCCCACAATTTCTATCCGATTGTCAAAACTATGGTCTCATTTTGTAGCTGCCAGTCTATTCTTTACGACAAGTACAAATTTGTAATATTATTTACAAATACACTATTTTTTATGAAGGTTGAAATTGGAAAAAAAGCACCAAAACTTTAAATGGCTTTTTCTCCCCTTAAACGTGCGAATTCGGCGTTTTTACGATTTAATTTGAAGGCTTGGTAGATCTCTAGCTTTGACCGTTCACTGTGCCCACAATTTCTATCCGATTGTCAAAATGTTGGTCTCATTTTGTAGCTGCCAGTCTATTCTTTACGACAAATACAAATTTGTAATATTATTTACAAATACACTATTTTTTATGAAGGTTGAAATTGGAAAAAAAGCACCAAAACTTTAAATGGCTTTTTCTCCCCTTAAACGTGCGAATTCGGCGTTTTTACGATTTAATTTGAAGGCTTGGTAGATCTCTAGCTTTGACCGTCCACTGTGCCCACAATTTCTATCCGATTGTCAAAATTTTGGCCTCATTTTGTAGCTGCCAGCCTATTCTTTACGACAAATACAAACTTGTAATATTATTTACAAATACACTATTTTTTATGAAGGTTGAAATTGGAAAAAAAGCACCAAAACTTTAAATGGCTTTTTCTCCCCTTAAACGTGCGAATTCGGCCTTTTTACGATTTAATTTGAAGGCTTGGTAGATCTCTAGCTTTGACCGTTCACTGTGCCCACAATTTCTATCCGATTGTCAAAATTTTGGTCTCATTTTGTAGCTGCCAGTCTATTCTTTACGACAAGTACAAATTTGTAATATTATTTAAAAATACACTATTTTTATGAAGGTTGAAGTTGGAAAAAAAGCATCAAAACTTTAAATGGCTTTTTCTCCCCTTAAACGTGCAAATTCGGTGTTTTACGATTTAATTTGAAGGCTTGGTAGATCTCTAGCTTTGACCGTTCACTGTGCCCACAATTTCTATCCGATTGTCAAAATTTTGGTCTCATTTTGTAGCTGCCAGTCTATTCTTTACGGCAAGTACAAATTTGTAATATTATTTACAAATACACTTTTTTTTATGAAGGTTGAAATTGGAAAAATAGCACCAAAACTTTAAATGGCTTTTTCTCCCCTTAAACGTGCGAATTCGGCGTTTTTACGATTTAATTTGAAGGCTTGGTAGATCTCTAGCTTTGACCGTTCACTGTGCCCACAATTTCTATCCGATTGTCAAAATTGTGGTCTCATTTTGTAGCTGCCAGTCTATTCTTTATGACAAGTACAAATTTGGAATATTATTGACAAATACACTATTTTTATGAAGGTTGAAATTGGAAAAAAAGCACCCAAACTTTAAATGGCTTTTTCTCCCCTTAAACGTGCGAATTCGGCGTTTTTACGATTTAATTTGAAGGCTTGGTAGATCTCTGACTTTGACCATTCACTGTGCCCACAATTTCTATCCGATTGTCAAAATTTTGGTCTCATTTTGTAGCTGCCAGTCTATTCTTTACGACAAGTACAAATTTGTAATATTATTTACAAATACACTATTTTTATGAAGGTTGAAATTGGAAAAAAAGCACCAAAACTTTAAATGGCTTTTTCTCCCCTTAAACGTGCAAATTCGGCGTTTTTACGATTTAATTTGAAGGCTTGGTAGATCTCTAGCTTTGACCGTTCACTGTGCCCACAATTTCTATCCGATTGTCAAAATTATGGTATCATTTTGTAGCTGCCAGTCCATTCTTTACGACAAGTACAAATTTGTAATATTATTTACAAATACACTATTTTTATGAAGGTTGAAATTGGAAAAAAAGCACCAAAACTTTAAATGGCTTTTTCTCCCCTTAAACGTGCGAATTCGGTGTTTTAACGATTTAATTTGAAGGCTTGGTAGATCTATAGCTTTGACCGTTCACTGTGCCCACAATTTCTATCCGATTGTCAAAATTTTGGTCTCATTTTGTAGCTGCCAGTCTATTCTTTACGACAAATACAAATTTGTAATATTATTTACAAATACACTTTTTTTTATGCAGGTTGAAATTGGAAAAAAAGCACCAAAACTTTAAATGGCTTTTTCTCCCCTTAAACGTGCGAATTCGGCGTTTTTACGATTTAAATTGAAGGCTTGGTAGATCTCTAGCTTTGACCGTCCACTGTGCCCACAATTTCTATCCGATTGTCAAAATTTTGGCCTCATTTTGTAGCTGCCAGTCTATTTTTTACGACAAGTACAAATTTATAATATTATTTACAAATACACTATTTTTTATGAAGGTTGAAATTGGAAAAAAAGCACCAAAACTTTAAATGGCTTTTTCTCCCCTTAAACGTGCAAATTCGGCGTTTTTACGATTTAATTTGAAGGCTTGGTATATCTCTAGCTTTGACCGTTCACTGTGCCCACAATTTCTATCCGATTGTCTAAATTATGGTATCATTTTGTAGCTGCCAGTCTATTCTTTACGACAAGTACAAATTTGTAATATTATTTACAAATACACTATTTTTATGAAGGTTGAAGTTGGAAAAAAAGCACCAAAACTTTAAATGGCTTTTTCTCCCCTTAAACGTGCGAATTCGGCGTTTTTACGATTTAATTTGAAGGCTGGGTAGATCTCTAGCTTTGACCGTTCACTGTGCCCACAATTTCTATCCGATTGTCAAAATTTTGGTCTCATTTTGTAGCTGCCAGTCTATTCTTAACGACAAGTACAAATTTGGAATATTATTTACAAATACACTATTTTTATGAAGGTTGAAGTTGGAAAAAAAGCACCAAAACTTTAAATGGCTTTTTCTCCCCTTAAACGTGCGAATTCGGCGTTTTTACGATTTAATTTGAAGGCTTGGTAGATCTCTAGCTTTGACCGTTCACTGTGCCCACAATTTCTATCCGATTGTCAAAATTTTGGTCTCATTTTGTAGCTGCCAGTCTATTCTTTACGACAAGTACAAATTTGTAATATTATTTACAAATACACTATTTTTATGAAGGTTGAAATTGGACAAAAAGCACCGAAACTTTAAATGGCTTTTTCTCCCCTTAAACGTGTGAATTCGGCGTTTTTACGATTTAATTTGAAGGCTTGGTAGATCTCTAGCTTTGACCGTTCACTGTGTCCACAATTTCTATCCGATTGTCAAAATTTTGGTCTCATTTTGTAGCTGCCAGCCTATTCTTTACGACAAATACAAACTTGTAATAATATTTACAAATACACTATTTTTATGAAGGTTGAAATTGGAAAAAAAGCACCAAAACTTTAAATGGCTTTTTCTCCCCTTAAACGTGCGAATTCGGCGTTTTTACGATTTAATTTGAAGGCTTGGTAGATCTCTAGCTTTGACCGTTCACTGTGCCCACAATTTCTATCCGATTGTCAAAATTTTGGTCTCATTTTGTAGCTGCCAGTCTATTCTTTACGACAAGTACAAATTTGTAATATTATTTAAAAATACACTATTTTTTATGAAGGTTGAAGTTGGAAAAAAAGCATCAAAACTTTAAATGGCTTTTTCTCCCCTTAAACGTGCAAATTCGGTGTTTTACGATTTAATTTGAAGGCTTGGTAGATCTCTAGCTTTGACCGTTCACTGTGCCCACAATTTCTATCCGATTGTCAAAATTTTGGTCTCATTTTGTAGCTGCCAGTCTTTTATTTACGACAAGTACAAATTTGTACTATTATTTACAAATACACTTTTTTTTTATGAAGGTTGAAATTCGAAAAAAAGCACCAAAACTTTAAATGGCTTTTTCTCCCCTTAAACGTGCGAATTCGGCGTTTTGACGATTTAAGTTGAAGGCTTGGTAGATCTCTAGCTTTGACCGTTCACTGTGCCCACAATTTCTATCCGATTGTCAAAATTATGGTATCATTTTGTAGCTGCCAGTCTATTCTTTACGACAAGTACAAATTTGTAATATTATTTACAAATACACTATTTTTATGAAGGTTGAAATTGGAAAAAAAGCACCAAAACTTTAAATGGCTTTTTCTCCCCTTAAACGTGCGAATTCGGTGTTTTTACGATTTAATTTGAAGGCTTGGTAGATCTATAGCTTTGACCGTTCACTGTGCCCACAATTTCTATCCGATTGTCAAAATTTTGGTCTCATTTTGTAGCTGCTAGTCTATTCTTTACGACAAATACAAATTTGTAATATTATTTACAAATACACTTTTTTTTATGCAGGTTGAAATTGGAAAAAAAGCACCAAAACTTTAAATGGCTTTTTCTCCCCTTAAACGTGCGAATTCGGCGTTTTTACGATTTAAATTGAAGGCTTGGTAGATCTCTAGCTTTGACCGTCCACTGTGCCCACAATTTCTATCCGATTGTCAAAATTTTGGCCTCATTTTGTAGCTGCCAGTCTATTTTTTACGACAAGTACAAATTTGTAATATTATTTACAAATACACTATTTTTTATGAAGGTTGAAATTGGAAAAAAAGCACCAAAACTTTAAATGGCTTTTTCTCCCCTTAAACGTGCAAATTCGGCGTTTTTACGATTTAATTTGAAGGCTTGGTATATCTCTAGCTTTGACCGTTCACTGTGCCCACAATTTCTATCCGATTGTCTAAATTATGGTATCATTTTTTAGCTGCCAGTCTATTCTTTACGACAAGTACAAATTTGTAATATTATTTACAAATACACTATTTTTATGAAGGTTGAAGTTGGAAAAAAAGCACCAAAACTTTAAATGGCTTTTTCTCCCCTTAAACGTGCGAATTCGGCGTTTTTACGATTTAATTTGAAGGCTGGGTAGATCTCTAGCTTTGACCGTTCACTGTGCCCACAATTTCTATCCGATTGTCAAAATTTTGGTCTCATTTTGTAGCTGCCAGTCTATTCTTAACGACAAGTACAAATTTGGAATATTATTTACAAATACACTATTTTTATGAAGGTTGAAGTTGGAAAAAAAGCACCAAAACTTTAAATGGCTTTTTCTCCCCTTAAACGTGCGAATTCGGCGTTTTTACGATTTAATTTGAAGGCTTGGTAGATCTCTAGCTTTGACCGTTCACTGTGCCCACAATTTCTATCCGATTGTCAAAATTTTGGTCTCATTTTGTAGCTGCCAGTCTATTCTTTACGACAAGTACAAATTTGTAATATTATTTACAAATACACTATTTTTATGAAGGTTGAAATTGGACAAAAAGCACCGAAACTTTAAATGGCTTTTTCTCCCCTTAAACGTGTGAATTCGGCGTTTTTACGATTTAATTTGAAGGCTTGGTAGATCTCTAGCTTTGACCGTTCACTGTGTCCACAATTTCTATCCGATTGTCAAAATTTTGGTCTCATTTTGTAGCTGCCAGCCTATTCTTTACGACAAATACAAACTTGTAATATTATTTACAAATACACTATTTTTATGAAGGTTGAAATTGGAAAAAAAGCACCAAAACTTTAAATGGCTTTTTCTCCCCTTAAACGTGCGAATTCGGCGTTTTTACGATTTAATTTGAAGGCTTGGTAGATCTCTAGCTTTGACCGTTCACTGTGCCCACAATTTCTATCCGATTGTCAAAATTTTGGTCTCATTTTGTAGCTGCCAGTCTATTCTTTACGACAAGTACAAATTTGTAATATTATTTAAAAATACACTATTTTTTATGAAGGTTGAAGTTGGAAAAAAAGCATCAAAACTTTAAATGGCTTTTTCTCCCCTTAAACGTGCAAATTCGGTGTTTTACGATTTAATTTGAAGGCTTGGTAGATCTCTAGCTTTGACCGTTCACTGTGCCCACAATTTCTATCCGATTGTCAAAATTTTGGTCTCATTTTGTAGCTGCCAGTCTTTTATTTACGACAAGTACAAATTTGTACTATTATTTACAAATACACTTTTTTTTTATGAAGGTTGAAATTCGAAAAAAAGCACCAAAACTTTAAATGGCTTTTTCTCCCCTTAAACGTGCGAATTCGGCGTTTTTACGATTTAATTTGAAGGCTTGGTAGATCTCTAGCTTTGACCGTTCACTGTGCCCACAATTTCTATCCGATTGTTAAAATTTTGGTCTCATTTTGTAGCTGCCAGTCTATTCTTTACGACAAGTACAAATTTGTAATATTATTTACAAATACACTATTTTTATGAAGGTTGAAGTTGGAAAAAAGCACCAAACTTTTAAATGGCTTTTTCTCCCCTTAAACGTGCGAATTCGGCGTTTTGACGATTTAAGTTGAAGGCTTGGTAGATCTCTAGCTTTGACCGTTCACTGTGCCCACAATTTCTATCCGATTGTCAAAATTTTGGTCTCATTTTGTAGCTGCCAGTCTATTCTTTACGGCAAGTACAAATTTGTAATATTATTTACAAATACACTATTTTTTATGAAGGTTGAAATTGGAAAAATAGCACCAAAACTTTAAATGGCTTTTTCTCCCCTTAAACGTGCGAATTCGGCGTTTTTACGATTTAATTTGAAGGCTTGGTAGATCTCTAGCTTTGACCGTTCACTGTGTCCACAATTTCTATCCGATTGTCAAAATTTTGGTCTCATTTTGTAGCTGCCAGTCTATTCTTTATGACATGTACAAATTTGGAATATTATTGACAAATACACTATTTTTATGAAGGTTGAAATTGGAAAAAAAGCACCAAAACTTTAAATGGCTTTTTCTCCACTTAAACGTGCGAATTCGGCGTTTTTACGATTTAATTTGAAGGCTTGGTAGATCTCTAGCTTTGACCGTTCACTGTGCCCACAATTTCTATCCGATTGTCAAAATTTTGGTCTCATTTTGTAGCTGCCAGTCTATTCTTTACGGCAAGTACAAATTTGTAATATTATTTACAAATACACTATTTTTATGAAGGTTGAAATTGGAAAAAAAGCACCAAAACTTTAAATGGCTTTTTCTCCCCTTAAACGTGCAAATTCGGCGTTTTTACGATTTAATTTGAAGGCTTGGTAGATCTCTAGCTTTGACCGTTCACTGTGCCCACAATTTCTATCCGATTGTCAAAATTATGGTATCATTTTGTAGCTGGCAGTCTATTCTTTACGACAAGTTCAAATTTGTAATATTATTAACAAATACACTATTTTTATGAAGGTTGAAGTTGGAAAAAAAGCACCGAAACTTTAAATGGCTATTTCACCCCTTAAACGTGCGAATTCGGTGTTTTTACGATTTAATTTGAAGGCTTGGTAGATCTCTAGCTTTGACTGTTCACTGTGCCCACAATTTCTATCCGATTGTCAAAATTTTGGTCTCATTTTGTAGCTGCCAGTCTATTCTTTACGACAAATACAAATTTGTAATATTATTTACAAATACACTTTTTTTTATGCAGGTTGAAATTGGAAAAAAAGCACCAAAACTTTAAATGGCTTTTTCTCCCCTTAAACGTGCGAATTCGGCGTTTTTACGATTTAATTTGAAGGCTTGGTAGATCTCTAGCTTTGACCGTCCACTGTGCCCACAATTTCTATCCGATTGTCAAAATTTTGGCCTCATTTTGTAGCTGCCAGCCTATTCTTTATGACAAATACAAACTTGTAATATTATTTACAAATACACTATTTTTTATGAAGGTTGAAGTTGGAAAAAAGCACCAAAACTTTAAATGGCTTTTTCTCCCCTTAAACGTGCGAATTCGGCGTTTTTACGATTTAATTTGAAGGCTTGGTAGATCTCTAGCTTTGACCGTTCACTGTGCCCACAATTTCTATCCGATTGTCAAAATTTTGGTCTCATTTTGTAGCTGCCAGTCTTTTCTTTACGACAAATACAAATTTGTACTATTATTTACAAATACACTTTTTTTTTATGAAGGTTGAAATTCGAAAAAAAGCACCAAAACTTTAAATGGCTTTTTCTCCCCTTAAACGTGCGAATTCGGCGTTTTTACGATTTAATTTGAAGGCTTGGTAGATCTCTAGCTTTGACCGTTCACTGTGCCCACAATTTCTATCCGATTGTTAAAATTTTGGTCTCATTTTGTAGCTGCCAGTCTATTCTTTACGACAAGTACAAATTTGTAATATTATTTACAAATACACTATTTTTATGAAGGTTGAAGTTGGAAAAAAGCACCAAAACTTTAAATGGCTTTTTCTCCCCTTAAACGTGCGAATTCGGCGTTTTGACGATTTAAGTTGAAGGCTTGGTAGATCTCTAGCTTTGACCGTTCACTGTGCCCACAATTTCTATCCGATTGTCAAAATTTTGGTCTCATTTTGTAGCTGCCAGTCTATTCTTTACGGCAAGTACAAATTTGTAATATTATTTACAAATACACTATTTTTATGAAGGTTGAAATTGGAAAAAAAGCACCAAAACTTTAAATGGCTTTTTCTCCCCTTAAACGTGCGAATTCGGCGTTTTTACGATTTAATTTGAAGGCTTGGTAGATCTCTAGCTTTGACCGTTCACTGTGTCCACAATTTCTATCCGATTGTCAAAATTTTGGTCTCATTTTGTAGCTGCCAGTCTATTCTTTATGACATGTACAAATTTGGAATATTATTGACAAATACACTATTTTTATGAAGGTTGAAATTGGAAAAAAAGCACCAAAACTTTAAATGGCTTTTTCTTCACTTAAACGTGCGAATTCGGCGTTTTTACGATTTAATTTGAAGGCTTGGTAGATCTCTAGCTTTGACCGTTCACTGTGCCCACAATTTCTATCCGATTGTCAAAATTTTGGTCTCATTTTGTAGCTGCCAGTCTATTCTTTACGACAAGTACAAATTTGTAATATTATTTACAAATACACTATTTTTATGAAGGTTGAAATTGGAAAAAAAGCACCAAAACTTTAAATGGCTTTTTCTCCCCTTAAACGTGCAAATTCGGCGTTTTTACGATTTAATTTGAAGGCTTGGTAGATCTCTAGCTTTGACCGTTCACTGTGCCCACAATTTCTATCCGATTGTCAAAATTATGGTATCATTTTGTAGCTGGCAGTCTATTCTTTACGACAAGTACAAATTTGTAATATTATTAACAAATACACTATTTTTATGAAGGTTGAAGTTGGAAAAAAAGCACCGAAACTTTAAATGGCTTTTTCACCCCTTAAACGTGCGAATTCGGTGTTTTTACGATTTAATTTGAAGGCTTGGTAGATCTCTAGCTTTGACCGTTCACTGTGCCCACAATTTCTATCCGATTGTCAAAATTTTGGTCTCATTTTGTAGCTGCCAGTCTATTCTTTACGACAAGTACAAATTTGTAATATTATTTACAAATACACTTTTTTTTATGCAGGTTGAAATTGGAAAAAAAGCACCAAAACTTTAAATGGCTTTTTCTCCCCTTAAACGTGCGAATTCGGCGTTTTTACGATTTAATTTGAAGGCTTGGTAGATCTCTAGCTTTGACCGTCCACTGTGCCCAAAATTTCTATCCGATTGTCAAAATTTTGGCCTCATTTTGTAGCTGCCAGCCTATTCTTTATGACAAATACAAACTTGTAATATTATTTACAAATACACTATTTTTTATGAAGGTTGAAATTGGAAAAAAAGCACCAAAACTTTAAATGGCTTTTTCTCCCCTTAAACGTGCGAATTCGGCGTTTTTACGATTTAATTTGAAGGCTTGGTAGATCTCTAGCTTTGACCGTTCACTGTGCCCACAATTTCTATCCGATTGTCAAAATTTTGGTCTCATTTTGTAGCTGCCAGTCTATTCTTAACGACAAGTACAAATTTGTAATATTATTTACAAATACACTATTTTTATGAAGGTTGAAGTTGGAAAAAAAGCATCAAAACTTTAAATGGCTTTTTCTCCCCTTAAACGTGCAAATTCGGTGTTTTACGATTTAATTTGAAGGCTTGGTAGATCTCTAGCTTTGACCGTTCACTGTGCCCACAATTTCTATCCGATTGTCAAAATTTTGGTCTCATTTTGTAGCTGCCAGTCTATTCTTTACGACAAGTACAAATTTGTAATATTATTTACAAATACACTATTTTTTATGAATGTTGAAATTGGAAAAAAAGCACCAAAACTTTAAATGGCTTTTTCTCCCCTTAAACGTGCGAATTCGGCGTTTTTACGATTTAATTTGAAGGCTTGGTAGATCTCTAGCTTTGACCGTTCACTGTGCCCACAATTTCTATCCGATTGTTAAAATTTTGGTCTCATTTTGTAGCTGCCAGTCTATTCTTTACGACAAGTACAAATTTGTAATATTATTTACAAAAAAACTATTTTTATGAAGGTTGAAGTTGGAAAAAAAGTCTATTCTTTACGACAAGTACAAATTTGTAATATTATTTACAAATACACTATTTTTATGAAGGTTGAAGTTGGAAAAAAAGCACCAAAACTTTAAATGGCTTTTTCTCCCCTTAAACGTGCGAATTCGGCGTTTTGACGATTTAATTTGAAGGCTGGGTAGATCTCTAGCTTTGACCGTTCACTGTGCCCACAATTTCTATCCGATTGTCAAAATTTTGGCCTCATTTTACAGCTGCCAGTCTATTCTTTACGATAAGTACAAATTTGGAATATTGTTTACAAATACACTATCTTTATGAAGGCTGAAGTTGGAAAAAAAGCACCAAAACTTTAAATGGCTTTTTCTCCCCTTAAACGTGCGAATTCGGCGTTTTTACGATTTAATTTGAAGGCTTGGTAGATCTCTAGCTTTGACCGTTCACTGTGCCCACAATTTCTATCCGATTGTCAAAATTTTGGTCTCATTTTGTAGCTGCCAGTCTATTCTTTACGACAAGTACAAATTTGTAATATTATTTACAAATACACTATTTTTATGAAGGTTGAAATTGGAAAAAAAGCACCAAAACTTTAAATGGCTTTTTCTCCCCTTAAACGTGCAAATTCGGCGTTTTTACGATTTAATTTGAAGGCTTGGTAGATCTCTAGCTTTGACCGTTCACTGTGCCCACAATTTCTATCCGATTGTCAAAATTATGGTATCATTTTGTAGCTGCCAGTCTATTCTTTACGACAAGTACAAATTTGTAATATTATTTACAAATACACTATTTTTATGAAGGTTGAAGTTGGACAAAAAGCACCGAAACTTTAAATGGCTTTTTCACCCCTTAAACGTGCGAATTCGGTGTTTTTACGATTTAATTTGAAGGCTTGGTAGATCTCTAGCTTTGACCGTTCACTGTGCCCACAATTTCTATCCGATTGTCAAAATTTTGGTCTCATTTTGTAGCTGCCAGTCTATTCTTTACGACAAATACAGATTTGTAATATTATTTACAAATACACTTTTTTTTATGAAGGTTGAAGTCGGAAAAAAAGCACCAAAACTTTAAATGGCTTTTTCTCCCCTTAAACGTGCGAATTTGGCGTTTTTACGATTTAATTTGAAGGCTTGGTAGATCTCTAGCTTTGACCGTCCACTGTGCCCACAATTTCTATCCGATTGTCAAAATTTTGGCCTCATTTTGTAGCTGCCAGCCTATTCTTTACGACAAATACAAACTTGTAATATTATTTACAAATACACTATTTTTATGAAGGTTGAAGTTGGAAAAAAAGCACCGAAACTTTAAATGGCTTTTTCACCCCTTAAACGTGCGAATTCGGTGTTTTTACGATTTAATTTGAAGGCTTGGTAGATCTCTAGCTTTGACCGTTCACTGTGCCCACAATTTCTATCCGATTGTCAAAATTTTGGTCTCATTTTGTAGCTGCCAGTCTATTCTTTACGACAAATACAAATTTGTAATATTATTTACAAATACACTTTTTTTGATGCAGGTTGAAATTGGAAAAAAAGCACCAAAACTTTAAGTGGCTTTTTCTCCCCTTAAACGTGCGAATTCGGCGTTTTTACGATTTAATTTGAAGGCTTGGTAGATCTCTAGCTTTGACCGTCCACTGTGCCCACAATTTCTATCCGATTGTCAAAATTTTGGCCTCATTTTGTAGCTGCTAGCCTATTCTTTATGACAAATACAAACTTGTAATATTATTTACAAATACACTATTTTTTATGAAGGTTGAAAAAGGAAAAAAAGCACCAAAACTTTAAATGGCTTTTTCTCCCCTTAAACGTGCGAATTCGGCGTTTTTACGGTTTAATTTGAAGGCTTGGTAGATCTCTAGCTTTGACCGTTCACTGTGCCCACAATTTCTATCCGATTGTCAAAATTTTGGTTTCATTTTGTCGCTGCCAGTCTATTCTTTACGACAAGTACAAATTTGTAATATTATTTAAAAATACACTATTTTTATGAAGGTTGAAGTTGGAAAAAAAGCATCAAAACTTTAAATGGCTTTTTCTCCCCTTAAACGTGCAAATTCGGTGTTTTACGATTTAATTTGAAGGCTTGGTAGATCTCTAGCTTTGACCGTTCACTGTGCCCACAATTTCTATCCGATTGTCAAAATTTTGGTCTCATTTTGTAGCTGCCAGTCTATTCTTTACGACAAGTACAAATTTGTAATATTATTTACAAATACACTATTTTTTATGAAGGTTGAAATTGGAAAAAAAGCACCAAAACTTTAAATGGCTTTTTCTCCCCTTAAACGTGCGAATTCGGCGTTTTTACGATTTAATTTGAAGGCTTGGTAGATCTCTAGCTTTGACCGTTCACTGTGCCCACAATTTCTATCCGATTGTTAAAATTTTGGTCTCATTTTGTAGCTGCCAGTCTATTCTTTACGACAAGTACAAATTTGTAATATTATTTACAAATACACTATTTTTATGAAGGTTGAAGTTGGAAAAAAAGCACCAAAACTTTAAATGGCTTTTTCTCCCCTTAAACGTGCGAATTCGGCGTTTTGACGATTTAAGTTGAAGGCTTGGTAGATCTCTAGCTTTGACCGTTCACTGTGCCCACAATTTCTATCCGATTGTCAAAATTTTGGTCTCATTTTGTAGCTACCAGTCTATTCTTTACGACAAGTACAAATTTGTAATATTATTTACAAATACACTATTTTTTATGCAGGTTGAAATTGGAAAAATAGCACCAAAACTTTAAATGGCTTTTTCTCCCCTTAAACGTGCGAATTCGGCGTTTTTACGATTTAATTTGAAGGCTTGGTAGATCTCTAGCTTTGACCGTTCACTGTGTCCACAATTTCTATCCGATTGTCAAAATTTTGGTCTCATTTTGTAGCTGCCAGTCTATTCTTTATGACAAGTACAAATTTGTAATATTATTAACAAATTCACTATTTTTTATGAAGGTTGAAATTGGAAAAAAAGCACCAAAACTTTAAATGGCTTTTTCTCCCCTAAACGTACGAATTCGGTGTTTTACGATTTAATTTGAAGGCTTGGTAGATCTCTAGCTTTGACCGTTCACTGTGCCCACAATTTCTATTTGATTGTCAAAATTTTGGTCTCATTTTGTAGCTGCCAGTCTATTCTTTTCGACAAGTACAAATTTGTAATATTATTTACAAATACACTATTTTTATGAAGGTTGAAATTGGAAAAAAAACACCAAAACTTTAAATGGCTTTTTCTCCCCTTAAGCGTGCGAATTCGGCGTTTTTACGATTTAATTTGAAGGCTTGGTAGATCTCTAGCTTTGACCGTTCACTGTGCCCACAATTTCTATCCGATTGTTAAATATTTGGCCTCATTTTGTAGCTGCCAGTCTTTTCTTTACGACAAGTACAAATTTGTAATATTATTTACAAATACACTATTTTTATGAAGGTTGAAGTTGGAAAAAAAGCACCAAAACTTTAAATGGCTTTTTCTCCCCTTAAACGTGCGAATTCGGCGTTTTTACGATTTAATTTGAAGGCTTGGTAGATCTCTAGCTTTGACCGTTCACTGTGCCCACAATTTCTATCCGATTGTCAAAATTTGGTCTCATTTTGTAGCTGGCAGTCTATTTTTTACGACAAGTACAAATTTGTAATATTATTTACAAATACACTTTTTTTTATGAAGGTTGAAACAAGAAAAAAACACCAAAACTTTAAATGGCTTTGTTTCCCCTTAAACGTGCGAATTCGGCGTTTTTACGATTTAATTTGAAGGCTTGGTAGATCTCTAGCTTTGACCGTTCACTGTGCCCACAATTTCTATCCGATTGTCAAAATGTTGGTCTAATTTTGTAGCTGCCAGTCTTATCTTTACGAGAAGTACAAATTTGTAATATTATTTACAAATACACTATTTTTATGAAGGTTGAAGTTGGAAAAAAAAAACCAAAACTTTAAATGGCTTTTTCTCCCCTTAAACGTGCGAATTCGGCGTTTTTACGATTTAATTTGAAGGCTTGGTAGATCTCTAGCTTTGACCGTTCACTGTGCCCACAATTTCTATCCGATTGTCAAAATTTTGGTCTCATTTTGTAGCTGCCAGTCTATTCTTTACGACAAGTACAAATTTGTAATATTATTTACAAGTACACTATTTTTATGAAGGTTGAAGTTGGAAAAAGAGCACCAAAACTTTAAATGGCTTTTTCTCCCCTTAAACGTGCGAATTCGGCGTTTTTACGATTTAATTTGAAGGCTTGGTAGATCTCTAGCTTTGACCGTTCACTGTGCCCACAATTTCTATCCGATTGTCAAAATGTTGGTCTCATTTTGTAGCTGCCAGTCTATTCTTTACGACAAGTACAAATTTGTAATATTATTTACAAATACACTATTTTTTATGAAGGTTGAAATAGGAAAAAAAGCACCAAAACTTTAAATGGCTTTTTCTCCCCTTAAACGTGCGAATTCGGCGTTTTTACGACTTAATTTGAAGGCTTGGTAGATCTCTAGCTTTGACCGTTCACTGTGCCCACAATTTCTATCCGATTGTCAAAATTTTGGTCTCATTTTGTAGCTGCCAGTCTATTCTTTACGACAAGTACAAATTTGGAATATTATTTACAAATACAATATTTTTATGAAGGTTGAAATTGAAAAAAAACACCAAAACTTTAAATGGCTTTTTCTCCCCTTAAACGTGCGAATTCGGCACAATTTTTAAGATTTAATTTGAAGGCTTGGTAGATCTCTAGCTTTGACCGTTCACTGTGCCCACAATTTCTATCCGATTGTCAAAATTTTGGTCTCATTTTGTAGCTGCCAGTCTATTCTTTACGACAAGTACAAATTTGTAATATTATTTACAAATACACTATTTTTATGAAGGTTGAAATTGGAAAAAAAGCACCAAAACTTTAAATGGCTTTTTCTCCCCTTAAACGTGCAAATTCGGCGTTTTTACGATTTAATTTGAAGGCTTGGTAGATCTCTAGCTTTGACCGTTCACTGTGCCCACAATTTCTTTCCGATTGTCAAAATTATGGTCTCATTTTGTAGCTGCCAGTCTATTCTTTACGACAAGTACAAATTTGTAATATTATTTACAAATACACTATTTTTATGAAGGTTGAAGTTGGAAAAAAAGCACCAAAACTTTAAATGGCTTTTTCTCCCCTTAAGCGTGCGAATTCGGCGTTTTAACGATTTAATTTGAAGGCTTGGTAGATCTCTAGCTTTGACCGTTCACTGTGCCCACAATTTCTTTCCGATTGTTAAAATTCTGGCCTCATTTTGTAGCTGCCAGTCTATTCTTTACGACAAGTACAAATTTGTAATATTATTTACAAATACACTATTTTTATGAAGGTTGAAGTTGGAAAAAAAGCAGCAAAACTTTAAATGGCTTTTTCTCCCCTTAAACGTGCGAATTCGGCATTTTTACGATTTAATTTGAAGGCTTGGTAGATCTCTAGCTTCGACCGTTCACTGTGCCCACAATTTCTATCCGATTGTTAAAATTTTGGTCTCATTTTGTAGCTGCCAGTCTATTCTTTACGGCAAGTACAAATTTGTAATATTATTTACAAATACACTATTTTTATGAAGGTTGAAGTTGGAAAAAAAAAAGCCAAAATTTTAAATGGCTTTTTCTCCCCTTAAACGTGTGAATTCGGCGTTTTGACGATTTAATTTGAAGGCTTGGTAGATCTCTAGCTTTGACCGTTCACTGTGCCCACAATTTCTATCCGATTGTTAAAATTTTGGCCTCATTTTGTAGCTGCCAGTCTATTCTTTACGACAAGTACAAATTTGTAATATTATTTACAAATACACTATTTTTATGAAGGTTGAAATTGAAAAAAAAGCACCAAAACTTTAAATGGCTTTTTCTCCCCTTAAACGTACGAATTCGGCGTTTTTCCGATTTAATTTCAAGGCTTGGTAGATCTCTAGCTTTGACCGTTCACTGTGCCCACAATTTCTATCCGATTGTCAAAATTTTGGTCTCATTTTGTAGCTGCCAGTCTATTCTTTACGACAAGTACAAATTTGTAATATTATTTAAAAATACACTATTTTTATGAAGGTTGAAATTGGAAAAAAAGCACCAAAACTTTAAATGGCTTTTTCTCCCCTTAAACGTGCAAATTCGGCGTTTTTACGATTTAATTTGAAGGCTTGGTAGATCTCTAGCTTTGACCGTTCACTGTGCCCACAATTTCTTTCCGATTGTCAAAATTATGGTCTCATTTTGTAGCTGCCAGTCTATTCTTTACGACAAGTACAAATTTGTAATATTATTTACAAATACACTATTTTTATGAAGGTTGAAGTTGGAAAAAAAGCACCAAAACTTTAAATGGGTTTTTCTCCCCTTAAGCGTGCAAATTCGGCGTTTTAACGATTTAATTTGAAGGCTTGGTAGATCTCTAGCTTTGACCGTTCACTGTGCCCACAATTTCTTTCCGATTGTTAAAATTCTGGCCTCATTTTGTAGCTGCCAGTCTATTCTTTACGACAAGTACAAATTTGTAATATTATTTACAAATACACTATTTTTATGAAGGTTGAAGTTGGAAAAAAAGCAGCAAAACTTTAAATGGCTTTTTCTCCCCTTAAACGTGCGAATTCGGCGTTTTTACGATTTAATTTGAAGGCTTGGTAGATCTCTAGCTTTGACCGTTCACTGTGCCCACAATTTCTATCCGATTGTTAAAATTTTGGTCTCATTTTGTAGCTGCCAGTCTATTCTTTACGGCAAGTACAAATTTGTAATATTATTTACAAATACACTATTTTTATGAAGGTTGAAGTTGGAAAAAAAGCACCAAAATTTTAAATGGCTTTTTCTCCCCTTAAACGTGTGAATTCGGCGTTTTGACGATTTAATTTGAAGGCTTGGTAGATCTCTAGCTTTGACCGTTCACTGTGCCCACAATTTCTATCCGATTGTTAAAATTTTGGCCTCATTTTGTAGCTGCCAGTCTATTCTTTACGACAAGTACAAATTTGTAATATTATTTACAAATACACTATTTTTATGAAGGTTGAAATTGGAAAAAAAGCACCAAAACTTTAAATGGCTTTTTCTCCCCTTAAACGTACGAATTCGGCGTTTTTCCGATTTAATTTCAAGGCTTGGTAGATCTCTAGCTTTGACCGTTCACTGTGCCCACAATTTCTATCCGATTGTCAAAATTTTGGTTTCATTTTGTAGCTGCCAGTCTATTCTTTACGACAAGTACAAATTTGTAATATTATTTACAAATACACTATTTTTATGAAGGTTGAAATTGGAAAAAAAGCACCAAAACTTTAAATGGCTTTTTCTCCCCTTAAACGTGCGAATTCGGCGTTTTTACGATTTAATTTGAAGGCTTGGTAGATCTCTAGCTTTGACCGTTCACTGTGCCCACAATTTCTTTCCGATTGTCAAAATTATGGTCTCATTTTGTAGCTGCCAGTCTATTCTTTACGACAAGTACAAATTTGTAATATTATTTACAAATACACTATTTTTATGAAGGTTGAAGTTGGAAAAAAAAACACCAAAACTTTAAATGGCTTTGTCTCCCGTTAAACGTGCGAGTTCGGCGTTTTTACGATTTAATTCGAAGACTTGGTAGATCTCTAGCTTTGACCGTTCACTGTGCCCACAATTTCTATCCGATTGTCAAAATTTTGGTCTCATTTTGTAGCTGCCAGTCTATTCTTTACGACAAGTACAAATTTGTCATATTATTTACAAATACACTATTTTTATGAAGGTTGAAGTTGGAAAAAAAGCACCAAAACTTTAAATGGCTTTTTCTCCCCTTAAACGTGCGAATTCGGCGTTTTTACGATTTAATTTGAAGGCTTGGTAGATCTCTAGCTTTGACCGTTCACTGTGCCCACAATTTCTATCCGATTGTCAACATTTTGGTCTAATTTTGTAGCTGCCAGTCTATTCTTTACGACAAGTACAAATTTGTAATATTATTTACAAATACACTATTTTTATGAAGGTTGAAGTTGGAAAAAAGCACCAAAACTTTAAATGGCTTTTTCTCCCCTAACACGTGCGAATACGGCGTTTTTACGATTTAATTTGAAGGCTTGGTAGATCTCTAGCTTTGACCGTTCACTGTGCCCACAATTTCTATCCGATTGTCAAAATTTTGGTCTCATTTTGTAGCTGCCAGTCTATTCTTTACGACAAGTACAAATTTGTAATATTATTTACAAATACACTATTTTTTATGAAGGTTGAAATTGGAAAAAAAGCACCAAAACTTTAAATGGCTTTTTCTCCCCTTAAACGTGTGAATTCGGCGCTTTTACGATTTTATTTGAAGGCTTGGTAGATCTCTTGCTTTGACCGTTCACTGTGCCCACAATTTCTATCCGATTGTCAAAATTTTGGTCTCATTTTGTAGCTGCCAGTCTATTCTTTACGACAAGTACAAATTTGTAATATTATTTACAAATACACTATTTTTGATGAAGATTGAAATTGGAAAAAAAGCACCAAAACTTTAAATGGCTTTTTCTCCCCTTAAACATGCGAATTTGGCGTTTTCACGATTTAATTTGAAGGCTTGGTAGATCTCTAGCTTTGACCGTTCACTGTGCCCACAATTTCTATCCTATTGTTAAAATTTTGGCCTCATTTTGTAGCTGCCAGTCTATTCTTTACGACAAGTACAAATTTGTAATATTATTTACAAATACACTATTTTTTATGAAGTTTGAAATTGGAAAAGAAGCACCAAAACTTTAAATGGCTTTTTCTCCCCTTAAACGTGCGAATACGGCGTTTTTACCATTTAATTTGAAGGCTTGACAGAACTCTAGCTTTGACCGTTCACTGTGCCCACAATTTCTATCCGATTGTCAAAATTTTGGTCTCATTTTGTAGCTGCCAGTCTATTCTTTACGACAAGTACAAATTTGTAATATTATTTACAAATACACTATTTTTTATGAAGGTTGAAATTGGAAAAAAAGCTCCAAAACTTTAAATGGCTTTTTCTCCCCTTAAACGTACGAATTCGGCGTTTTTCCGATTTAATTTCAAGGCTTGGTAGATCTCTAGCTTTGACCGTTCACTGTGCCCACAATTTCTATCCGATTGTCAAAATTTTGGTCTCATTTTGTAGCTGCCAGTCTATTCTTTACGACAAGTACAAATTTGTAATATTATTTACAAATACACTATTTTTTATGAAGGTTGAAATTGGAAAAAAAGCACCAAAACTTTAAATGGCTTTTTCTCCCCTTAAACGTGCGAATCCGGCGTTTTTACGATTTAATTTGAAGGCTTGGTAGATCTCTAGCTTTGACCGTTCACTGTGCCCACAATTTCTATCCGATTGTCAAAATTTTGGTCTCATTTTGTAGCTGCCAGTCTATTCTTTACGACAAGTACAAATTTGTAATATTATTTACAAATACACTATTTTTGATGAAGATTGAAATTGGAAAAAAAGCACCAAAACTTTAAATGGCTTTTTCTCCCCTTAAACATGCGAATTTGGCGTTTTTACGATTTAATTTGAAGGATTGGTAGATCTCTAGCTTTGACTGTTCACTGTGCCCACAATTTCTATCCTATTGTTAAAATTTTGGCCTCATTTTGTAGCTGCCAGTCTATTCTTTACGACAAGTACAAATTTGTAATATTATTTATAAATACACTATTTTTTATGAAGTTTGAAATTGGAAAAGAAGCACCAAAACTTTGAATGGCTTTTTCTCCCCTTAAACGTGCAAATACGGCGTTTTTACGATTTAATTTGAAGGCTTGGTAGATCTCTAGCTTTGACCGTTCACTGTGCCCACAATTTCTATCCGATTGTCAAAATTTTGGTCTAATTTTGTAGCTGCCAGTCTATTCTTTACGAGAAGTACAAATTTGTAATATTATTTACAAATACACTATTTTTATGAAGGTTGAAATTGGAAAAAAAGCACCAAAACTTTAAATGGCTTTTTCTCCCCTTAAACGTGCGAATTCGGCGTTTTTACGATTTAATTTGAAGGCTTGGTAGATCTCTAGCTTTGACCGTTCACTGTGCCCACAATTTCTATCCGATTGTCAAAATTTTGGTCTCATTTTGTAGCTGCCAGTCTATTCTTTACGACAAGTGCAAATTTGTAATATTATTTACAAGCACACTCTTTTTTTTATGAAGGTTGAAATTGGAAAAAAAGCTCCAAAACTTTATATGGCTTTGTCTCCCGTTAAACGTGCGAGTTCGGCGTTTTTACGATTTAATTCAAAGACTTGGTAGATCTCTAGCTTTGACCGTTCACTGTGCCCACAATTTCTATCCGATTGTCAAAATTTCCGCCTCAATTTGTAGCTGCCAGTCTATTCTTTACGACAAGTACAAATTTGTAATATTATTTACAAATACACTATTTTTATGAAGGTTGAAGTTGGAAAAAAAGCACCAAAACTTTAAATGGCTTTTTCTCCCCTTAAACGTGCGAATTCGGCGTTTTTACGATTTAATTTGAAGGCTTGGTAGATCTCTAGCTTTGACCGTTCACTGTGCCCACAATTTCTATCCGATTGTCAAAATTTTGGTCTCATTTTGTAGCTGCCAGTCTATTCTTTACGATAAGTACAAATTTGTAATATTATTTACAAATACACTATTTTTTATGAAGGTTGAAATTGGAAAAAAAGCACCAAAACTTTAAATGGCTTTTTCTCCCCTTAAACGTGCGAATTCGGCGCTTTTACGATTTTATTTGAAGGCTTGGTAGATCTCTTGCTTTGACCGTTCACTGTGCCCACAATTTCTATCCGATTGTCAAAATTTTGGTCTCATTTTGTAGCTGCCAGTCTATTCTTTACGACAAGTACAAATTTGTAATATTATTTACAAATACACTATTTTTGATGAAGATTGAAATTGGAAAAAAGCACCAAAACTTTAAATGGCTTTTTCTCCCCTTAAACATGCGAATTTGGCGTTTTTACGATTTAATTTGAAGGCTTGGTAGATCTCTAGCTTTGACCGTTCACTGTGCCCACAATTTCTATCCTATTGTTAAAATTTTGGCCTCATTTTGTAGCTGCCAGTCTATTCTTTACGACAAGTACAAATTTGTAATATTATTTACAAATACACTATTTTTTATGAAGTTTGAAATTGGAAAAGAAGCACCAAAACTTTGAATGGCTTTTTCTCCCCTTAAACGTGCGAATTCGGCGTTTTTACGATTTAATTTGAAGGCTTGGTAGATCTCTAGCTTTGACCGTTCACTGTGCCCACAATTTCTATCCGATTGTCAAAATTTTGGTCTCAATTTGTAGCTGCCAGTCTATTCTTTACGACAAGTACAAATTTGTAATATTATTTACAAATACACTATTTTTATGAAGGTTGAAGTTGGAAAAAAGCACGAAAACTTTAAATGGCTTTTTCTCCCCTTAAACGTGTGAATTCGGCGTTTTTACGATTTAATTTGAAGGCTTGGTAGATCTCTAGCTTTGACCGTTCACTGTGCCCACAATTTCTATCTGATTGTCAAAATTTTGGTCTCATTTTGTAGCTGCCAGTCTATTCTTTACGACAAGTACAAATTTGGAATATTATTTACAAATACAATATTTTTATGAAGGTTGAAATTGAAAAAAAACACCAAAACTTTAAATGGCTTTTTCTCCCCTTAAACGTGCGAATTCGGCGTTTTTAAGATTTGATTTGAAGGCTTGGTAGATCTCTAGCTTTGACCGTTCACTGTGCCCACAATTTCTATCCGATTGTCAAAATTTTGGTCTCATTTTGTAGCTGCCAGTCTATTCTTTACGACAAGTACAAATTTGTAATATTATTTACAAATACACTATTTTTATGAAGGTTGAAATTGGAAAAAAAGCACCAAAACTTTAAATGGCTTTTTCTCCCCTTAAACGTGCAAATTCGGCGTTTTTACGATTTAATTTGAAGGCTTGGTAGATCTCTAGCTTTGACCGTTCACTGTGCCCACAATTTCTATCCGATTGTCAAAATTATGGTCTCATTTTGTAGCTGCCAGTCTATTCTTTACGACAAGTACAAATTTGTAATATTATTTACAAATACACTATTTTTATGAAGGTTGAAGTTGGAAAAAAAGCACCAAAACTTTAAATGGCTTTTTCTCCCCTTAAGCATGCGAATTCGGCGTTTTAACGATTTAATTTGAAGGCTTGGTAGATCTCTAGCTTTGACCGTTCACTGTGCCCACAATTTCTATCCGATTGTTAAAATTTTGGCCTCATTTTGTAGCTGCCAGTCTATTCTTTACGACAAGTACAAATTTGTAATATTATTTACAAATACACTATTTTTATGAAGGTTGAAGTTGGAAAAAAAGCACCAAAACTTTAAATGGCTTTTTCTCCCCTTAAACGTGCGAATTCGGCGTTTTTACGATTTAATTTGAAGGCTTGGTAGATCTCTAGCTTTGACCGTTCACTGTGCCCACAATTTCTATCCGATTGTTAAAATTTTGGTCTCATTTTGTAGCTGCCAGTCTATTCTTAACGGAAAATACAAATTTGTAATATTATTTACAAATACACTATTTTTATGAAGGTTGAAGTTGGAAAAAAAGCACCAAAATTTTAAATGGCTTTTTCTCCCCTTAAACGTGCGAATTCGGCGTTTTGACGATTTAATTTGAAGGCTTGGTAGATCTCTAGCTTTGACCGTTCACTGTGCCCACAATTTCTATCCGATTGTTAAAATTTTGGCCTCATTTTGTAGCTGCCAGTCTATTCTTTACGACAAGTACAAATTTGTAATATTATTTACAAGTACACTATTTTTATGAAGGTTGAAGTTGGAAAAAAAAACACCAAAACTTTAAATGGCTTTGTCTCCCGTTAAACGTGCGAGTTCGGCGTTTTTACGATTTAATTCAAAGACTTGGTAGATCTCTAGCTTTGACCGTTCACTGTGCCCACAATTTCTATCCGATTGTCAAAATTTTGGTCTCATTTTGTAGCTGCCAGTCTATTCTTTACGACAAGTACAAATTTGTCATATTATTTACAAATACACTATTTTTATGAAGGTTGAAGTTGGAAAAAAAGCACCAAAACTTTAAATGGCTTTTTCTCCCCTTAAACGTGCGAATTCGGCATTTTTACGATTTAATTTGAAGGCTTGGTAGATCTCTAGCTTTGACCGTTCACTGTGCCCACAATTTCTATCCGATTGTCAACATTTTGGTCTAATTTTGTAGCTGCCAGTCTATTCTTTACGACAAGTACAAATTTGTAATATTATTTACAAATACACTATTTTTATGAAGGTTGAAGTTGGAAAAAAGCACCAAAACTTTAAATGGCTTTTTCTCCCCTAACACGTGCGAATACGGCGTTTTTACCATTTAATTTGAAGGCTTGACAGAACTCTAGCTTTGATCGTTCACTGTGCCCACAATTTCTATCCGATTGTCAAAATTTTGGTCTCATTTTGTAGCTGCCAGTCTATTCTTTACGACAAGTACAAATTTGTAATATTATTTACAAATACACTATTTTTTATGAAGGTTGAAATTGGAAAAAAAGCTCCAAAACTTTAAATGGCTTTTTCTCCCCTTAAACGTACGAATTCGGCGTTTTTCCGATTTAATTTCAAGGCTTGGTAGATCTCTAGCTTTGACCGTTCACTGTGCCCACAATTTCTATCCGATTGTCAAAATTTTGGTCTCATTTTGTAGCTGCCAGTCTATTCTTTACGACAAGTACAAATTTGTAATATTATTTACAAATACACTATTTTTTATGAAGGTTGAAATTGGAAAAAAAGCACCAAAACTTTAAATGGTTTTTCTCCCCTTAAACGTGCGAATCCGGCGCTTTTACGATTTAATTTGAAGGCTTGGTAGATCTCTAGCTTTGACCGTTCACTGTGCCCACAATTTCTATCCGATTGTCAAAATTTTGGTCTCATTTTGTAGCTGCCAGTCTATTCTTTACGACAAGTACAAATTCGTAATATTATTTACAAATACACTATTTTTGATGAAGATTGAAATTGGAAAAAAAGCACCAAAACTTTAAATGGCTTTTTCTCCCCTTAAACATGCGAATTTGGCGTTTTTACGATTTAATTTGAAGGCTTGGTAGATCTCTAGCTTTGACTGTTCACTGTGCCCACAATTTCTATCCTATTGTTAAAATTTTGGCCTCATTTTGTAGCTGCCAGTCTATTCTTTACGACAAGTACAAATTTGTAATATTATTTACAAATACACTATTTTTTATGAAGTTTGAAATTGGAAAAGAAGCACCAAAACTTTGAATGGCTTTTTCTCCCCTTAAACGTGTGAATTCGGCGTTTTTACGATTTAATTTGAAGGCTTGGTAGATCTCTAGCTTTGACCGTTCACTGTGCCCACAATTTCTATCCGATTGTCAAAATTTTGGTCTAATTTTGTAGCTGCCAGTCTATTCTTTACGAGAAGTACAAATTTGTAATATTATTTACAAATACACTATTTTTATGAAGGTTGAAGTTGGAAAAAAGCACCAAAACTTTAAATGGCTTTTTCTCCCCTTAAACGTGCGAATTCAGCGTTTTTACGATTTAATTTGAAGGCTTGGTAGATCTCTAGCTTTGACCGTTCACTTGTGTGCTTGTAAATAAGCACACTCTTTTTTTTATGAAGGTTGAAATTGGAAAAAAAGCTCCAAAACTTTAAATGGCTTTGTCTCCCGTTAAACGTGCGAGTTCGGCATTTTTACGATTTAATTCAAAGACTTGGTAGATCTCTAGCTTTGACCGTTCACTGTGCCCACAATTTCTATCCGATTGTCAAAATTTTGGTCTCATTTTGTAGCTGCCAGTCTATTCTTAACGACAAGTACAAATTTGTAATATTATTTACAAATACACTATTTTTATGAAGGTTGAAGTTGAAAAAAAAGCACCAAAACTTTAAATGGCTTTTTCTCCCCTTAAACGTGCGAATTCGGCGTTTTTACGATTTAATTTGAAGGCTTGGTAGATCTCTAGCTTTGACCGTTCACTGCGCCCACAATTTCTATCCGATTGTCAAAATTTTGGTCTCATTTTGTAGCTGCCAGTCTATTCTTTACGACAAGTACAAATTTGTAATATTATTTACAAATACACTACTTTTTATGAAGGTTGAAATTGGAAAAAAAGCACCAAAACTTTAAATGGCTTTTTCTCCCCTTAAACGTGCGAATTCGGCGCTTTTACGATTTAATTTGAAGGCTTGGTAGATCTCTAGCTTTGACCGTTCACTGTGCCCACAATTTCCATCCGATTGTCAAAATTTTGGTCTCATTTTGTAGCTGCCAGTCTATTCTTTACGACAAGTACAAATTTGTAATATTATTTACAAGCACACTCTTTTTTTTATGAAGGTTGAAATTGGAAAAAAAGCTCCAAAACTTTAAATGGCTTTGTCTCCCGTTAAACGTGCGAGTTCGGCGTTTTTACGATTTAATTCAAAGACTTGGTAGATCTCTAGCTTTGACCGTTCACTGTGCCCACAATTTCTATCCGATTGTCAAAATTTTGGTCTCATTTTGTAGCTGCCAGTCTATTCTTTACGACAAGTACAAATTTGTAATATTATTTACAAATACACTATTTTTTATGAAGGTTGAAATTGGAAAAAAAGCACCAAAACTTTAAATGGCTTTTTCTCCCCTTAAACATACGAATTCGGCGTTTTTCCGATTTAATTTCAAGGCTTGGTAGATCTCTAGCTTTGACCGTTCACTGTGCCCACAATTTCTATCCGATTGTCAAAATTTTGGTCTAATTTTGTAGCTGCCAGTCTATTCTTTACGACAAGTACAAATTTGTAATATTATTTACAAATACACTATTTTTATGAAGGTTGAAGTTGGAAAAAAGCACCAAAACTTTAAATGGCTTTTTCTCCCCTAACACGTGCGAATACGGCGTTTTTACCATTTAATTTGAAGGCTTGACAGAACCCTAGCTTTGACCGTTCACTGTGCCCACAATTTCTATCCGATTGTTAAAATTTTGGTCTCATTTTGTAGCTGCTAGTCTATTCTTTACGACAAGTACAAATTTGTAATATTATTTACAAATACACTATTTTTTATGAAGGTTGAAATTGGAAAAAAAGCTCCAAAACTTTAAATGGCTTTTTCTCCCCTTAAACGTACGAATTCGGCGTTTTTCCGATTTAATTTCAAGGCTTGGTAGATCTCTAGCTTTGACCGTTCACTGTGCCCACAATTTCTACCCGATTGTCAAAGATTTGGTCTCATTTTGTAGCTGCCAGTCTATTCTTTACGACAAGTACAAATTTGTAATATTATTTACAAATACACTATTTTTTATGAAGGTTAAAATTGGAAAAAAAGCACCAAAACTTTAAATGGCTTTTTCTCCCCTTAAACGTGCGAATTCGGCGCTTTTACGATTTAATTTGAAGGCTTGGTAGATCTCTAGCTTTGACCGTTCACTGTGCCCACAATTTCTATCCGATTGTCAAAATTTTGGTCTCATTTTGTAGCTGCCAGTCTATTCTTTACGACAAGTACAAATTTGTAATATTATTTACAAATACACTATTTTTGATGAAGATTGAAATTTGAAAAAAAGCACCAAAACTTTAAATGGCTTTTTCTCCCCTTAAACATGCGAATTTGGCGTTTTTACGATTTAATTTGAAGGCTTGGTAGATCTCTAGCTTTGACTGTTCACTGTGCCCACAATTTCTATCCTATTGTTAAAATTTTGGCCTCATTTTGTAGCTGCCAGTCTATTCTTTACGACAAGTACAAATTTGTAATATTATTTACAAATACACTATTTTTTATGAAGTTTGAAATTGGAAAAGAAGCACCAAAACTTTAAATGGCTTTTTCTCCCCTTAAACGTGCGAATTCGGCGTTTTTACGATTTAATTTGATGGCTTGGTAGATCTCTAGCTTTGACCGTTCACTGTGCCCACAATTTCTATCCGATTGTCAAAATTTTGGTCTAATTTTGTAGCTGCCAGTCTATTCTTTACGACAAGTACAAATTTGTAATATTATTTACAAATACACTATTTTTATGAAGGTTGAAGTTGGAAAAAAGCACCAAAACTTTAAATGGCTTTTTCTCCCCTTAAACGTGCGAATTCGGCGTTTTTACGATTTAATTTGAAGGCTTGGTAGATCTCTAGCTTTGACCGTTCACTGTGCCCACAATTTCTATCCGATTGTCAAAATTTTGGTCTCATTTTGTAGCTGCCAGTCTATTCTTTACGACAAGTACAAATTTGTAATATTATTTACAAGCACACTCTTTTTTTTATGAAGGTTGAAATTGGAAAAAAAGCTCCAAAACTTTAAATGGCTTTTTCTCCCCTTAAACGTGCGAATTCATCGTTTTCACGATTTAATTTGAAGGCTTGGTAGATCTATAGCTTTGACCGTTCACTGTGCCCACAATTTCTATCCGATTGTCAAAATTTTGGTCTCATTTTGTAGCTGCCAGTCTATTCTTTACGACAAGTATAAATTTGTAATATTATTTACAAATACACTATTTTTATGAAGGTTGAAATGGGGAAAAAAGCGCCAAAACTTTAAATGGCTTTTTCTCCCCTTAAACTTGCGAATTCGGCGTTTTTACGATTTAATTTGAAGGCTTGGTAGATCTCTAGCTTTGACCGTTCACTGTGCCCACAATTTCTATCCGATTGTCAAAATTTTGGTCTCATTTTGTAGCTGCCAGTCTATTTTTTACGACAATTACAAATTTGTAATATTATTTAGAAATACACCATTTTTATGAAGGTTGAGGTTGGAGAAAAAGCACCAAAACTTTAAATGGCTTTTTATCCCCTTAAACGTGCGAATTCGGCGTTTTTACGATTTAATTTGAAGGCTTGATAGATCTCTAGCTTTGACCGTTCACTGTGCCCACAATTTCTATCCGATTGTCAAAATTTTGGTCTCATTTTGCAACTGCCAGTCTATTCTTTGCGACAAGTACAAATTTGTAATATTATTTACAAATACACTATTTTTTATTAAGGTTGAAATTGGAAAAAAAGCACCAAAACTTTAAATGGCTTTTTCTCCCCTTAAACGTGCGAATTCGGTGTTTTTACGATTTAATTTGAAGGCTTGGTAGATCTCTAGCTTTGACCGTTCACTGTGCCCACAATTTTTATCCGATTATCAAAATGTTGGTCTCATTTTGTAGCTGCCAGTCTATTCTTTGCGACAAGTACAAATTTGTAATATTATTTACAAATACACAATTTTTTATGAAGGTTGAAATTGGAAAAAAAGCACCAAAACTTTAAATGGCTTTTTCTCCCCTTAAACGTGCGAATTCGGCGTTTTTACGATTTAATTTGAAGGCTTGGTAGACCTCTAGCTTTGACCGTTCACTTTGCCCACAATTTCTATCTGATTGTCAAAATTTTGGTCTCATTTTGTAGCTGCCAGTCTATTCTTTACGACAGGTACAAATTTGTAATATTATTAACAAATACACTATTTTTATGAAGGTTGAAATTGGAGAAAAAGCACCAAAACTTTAAATGGCTTTTTCTCCCCTTAAACGTGCGAATTCGGCGTTTTTACGATTTAATTTGAAGGCTTGGTAGATCTCTAGCTTTGACCGTTCACTGTGCCCACAATTTCTATCCGATTGTCAAAATTTTGGTCTCATTTTGTAGCTGCCAGTCTATTCTTCATGACAAGTAAAAATTTGTAATATTATTTACAAATACACTATTTTCATGAAGGTTGAAGTTGGAAAAAAAGCACCAAAACTTTAAATGGCTTTTTCTCCCCTTAAACGTGCGAATTCGGCGTTTTTACGATTTAATTTGAAGGCTTGGTAGATCTCTAGCTTTGACCGTTCACTGTGCCCACAATTTCTATCCGATTGTCAAAATTTTGGTCTCATTTTGTAGCTGCCAGTCTATTCTTTACGACAAGTAAAAATTTGTAATATTATTTACAAATACACTATTTTTTATGAAGGTTGAAATTGGAAAAATAGCACCAAAACTTTAAATGGCTTTTTCTCCCCTTAAACGTGCGAATTCGGCGTTTTTACGATTTAATTTGAAGGCTTGGTAGATCTCTAGCTTTGACCGTTCACTGTGCCCACAATTTCTATCCGATTGTCAAAATTTTGGTCTCATTTTGTAGCTGCCAGTCTATTCTTTACGACAAGTACAAATTTGTAATATTATTTACAAATACACTATTTTTATGAAGGTTGAAGTTGGAAAAAAAGCACCAAAACTTTAAATGGCTTTTTCTCCCCTTAAACGTGCGAATTCGGCGTTTTTACGATTTAATTTGAAGGCTTGGTAGATCTCTAGCTTTGACCGTTCACTGTGCCCACAATTTCTATCCGATTGTCAAAATTTTGGTCTCATTTTGTAGCTGCCAGTCTATTCTTCATGACAAGTAAAAATTTGTAATATTATTTACAAATACACTATTTTCATGAAGGTTGAAGTTGGAAAAAAAGCACCAAAACTTTAAATGGCTTTTTCTCCCCTTAAACGTGCGAATTCGGCGTTTTTACGATTTAATTTGAAGGCTTGGTAGATCTCTAGCTTTGACCGTTCACTGTGCCCACAATTTCTATCCGATTGTCAAAATTTTGGTCTCATTTTGTAGCTACCAGTCTATTCTTTACGACAAGTACAAATTTGTAATATTATTTACAAAAACACTATTTTTATGAAGGTTGAAATTGGAAAAAAAGCTCCAAAACTTTAAATGGCTTTTTCTCCCCTTAAACGTGCGAATTCGGCGGATTTACGATTTAATTTGTAGGCTTGGTAGATCTCTAGCTTTGACCGTTCACTGTGCCCACAATTTCTATCCGTTGTTAAAATTTTGGTCTCATTCTGTAGCTGCCAGTCTATTCTTTACGACAAGTACAAATTTGTAATATTATTTACAAATACACTATTTTTTATGAAGGTTGAAATTGGAGAAAAAGCACCAAAACTTTAAATGGCTTTTTCTCCCCTTAAACGTGCGAATTCGGCGTTTTTACGATTTAATTTGAAGGCTTGGTAGATCTCTAGCTTTGACTGTTCACTGTGCCCACAATTTCTATCCGATTGTCAAAATTTTGGTCTCATTTTGTAGCTGCCAGTCTATTCTTTACGACAGGTACAAATTTGTAATATTATTAACAAATACACTATTTTTTATGAAGGTTGAAATTGGAGAAAAAGCACCAAAACTTTAAATGGCTTTTTCTCCCCTTAAACGTGCGAATTCGGCGTTTTTACGATTTAATTTGAAGGCTTGGTAGATCTCTAGCTTTGACCGTTCACTGTGCCCACAATTTCTATCCGATTGTCAAAATTTTGGTCTCATTTTGTAGCTGCCAGTCTATTCTTTACGACAAGTACAAATTTGTAATATTATTTACAAATACACTATTTTTTATGAAGGTTGAAATTGGAAAAATAGCACCAAAACTTTAAATGGCTTTTTCTCCCCTTAAACGTGCGAATTCGGCGTTTTTACGATTTAATTGGAAGGCTTGGTAGATCTCTAGCTTTGACCGTTCACTGTGCCCACAATTTCTATCCGATTGTCGAAATTTTGGTCTCATTTTGTAGCTGCCAGTCTATTCTTTACGACAAGTACAAATTTGTAATATTATTTACAAATACACTATTTTTATGAAGGTTGAAGTTGGAAAAAAAGCACCAAAACTTTAAATGGCTTTTTCTCCCCTTAAACGTGCGAATTCGGCGTTTTTACGATTTAATTTGAAGGCTTGGTAGATCTCTAGCTTTGACCGTTCACTGTGCCCACAATTTCTATCCGATTGTCAAAATTTTGGTCTCATTTTGTAGCTGCCAGTCTATTCTTCATGACAAGTACAAATTTGTAATATTATTTACAAATACACTATTTTCATGAAGGTTGAAATTGGAAAAAAAAGCACCAAAACTTTAAATGGCTTTTTCTCCCCTTAAACGTGCGAATTCGGCGTTTTTACGATTTAATTTGAAGGTTTGGTAGATCTCTAGCTTTGACCGTTCACTGTGCCCACAATTTCTATCCGATTGTCAAAATTTTGGTCTCATTTTGTAGCTGCCAGTCTATTCTTTACGACAAGTACAAATTTGTAATATTATTTACAAATACACTATTTTTATGAAGGTTGAAATTGGAAAAAAAGCTCCAAAACTTTAAATGGCTTTTTCTCCCCTTAAACGTGCAAATTCGGCGATTTTACGATTTAATTTGTAGGCTTGGTAGATCTCTAGCTTTGACCGTTCACTGTGCCCACAATTTCTATCCGTTGTTAAAATTTTGGTCTCATTTTGTAGCTGCCAGTCTATTCTTTACGACAAGTACAAATTTGTAATATTATTTACAAATACACTATTTTTTATGAAGGTTGAAATTGGAGAAAAAGCACCAAAACTTTAAATGGCTTTTTCTCCCCTTAAACGTGCGAATTCGGCGTTTTTACGATTTAATTTGAAGGCTTGGTAGATCTCTAGCTTTGACTGTTCACTGTGCCCACAATTTCTATCCGATTGTCAAAATTTTGGTCTCATTTTGTAGCTGCCAGTCTATTCTTTACGACAAGTACAAATTTGTAATATTATTTACAAATACACTATTTTTTATGAATGTTGAAATTGGAAAAAAAGCACCAAAACTTTAAATGGCTTTTTCTTCCCTTAAACGTGCGAATTCGGCGTTTTTACGATTTAATTTGAAGGCTTGGTAGATCTCTAGCTTTGACCGTTCACTGTGCCCACAATTTCCATCCGATTGTCAAAATTTTGGTCTCATTTGCTAGCTGCCAGTCTATTCTTAACGACAAGTACAAATTTGTAATATTATTTACAAATACACTATTTTTATGATGGTTGAAGTTGGCAAAAAAGCACCAAAACTTTAAATGGCTTTTTCTCCCCTTAAACGTGTGAATTCGGCGTTTTTACGATTTAATTTGAAGGCTTGGTAGATTTCTAGCTTTGACCGTTCACTGTGCCCACAATTTCTATCCGATTGTCAAAATGTTGGTCTCATTTTGTAGCTGCCAGTCTATTCTTAACGACAAGTACAAATTTGTAATATTATTTACAAATACACTATTTTTTATGAAGGTTGAAATTGGAAAAAAAGCACCAAAACTTTGAATGGCTTTTTCTCCCCTTAAACGTGCGAAATCGGCGTTTTTACGATTTAATTTGAAGGCTTGGTAGATCTCTAGCTTTGACCGTTCACTGTGCCCACAATTTCTATCCGATTGTCAAAATTTTGGTCTCATTTTGTAGCTGCCAGCCTACTCTTTACGACAAGTATAAATTTGTAATATTATTTACAAATACACTATTTTTTATGAAGGTTGAAATTGGAGAAAAAGCACCAAAACTTTAAATGGCTTTTTCTCCCCTTAAACGTGCGAATTCGGCGTTTTTACGATTTAATTTGAAGGCTTGGTAGATCTCTAGCTTTGACCGTTCACTGTGCCCACAATTTCTATCCGATTGTCAAAATTTTGGTCTCATTTTGTAGCTGCCAGTCTATTCTTTACGACAAATACAAATTTGTAATATTATTTACAAATACACTATTTTTTATGAAGGTTGAAATTGGAAAAAAAGCACCAAAACTTTAAATGGCTTTTTCTCCCCTTAAACGTGCGAATTCGGCGTTTTTACGATTTAATTTGAAGGCTTGGTAGATCTCTAGCTTTGACCGTTCTCATTTTGTAGCTGCCAGTCTATTCTTTACGACAAGTACAAATTTGTAATATTATTTACAAATACACTATTTTTATGAAGGTTGAAGTTGGAAAAAAAGCACCAAAACTTTAAATGGCTTTTTCTCCCCTAAAACGTGTGAATTCGGCGTTTTTACGATTTAATTTGAAGGCTTGGTAGATCTCTAGCTTTGACCGTTCACTGTGCCCACAATTTCTATCCGATTGTCAAAATTTTGGTCTCATTTTGTAGCCGCCAGACTATCCTTTACGACAAGTACAAATTTGTAATATTATTTACAAATACACTATTTTTTATGAAGGTTGAAATTGGAGAAAAAGCACCAAAACTTTAAATGGCTTTTTCTCCCCTTAAACGTGCGAATTCGGCGTTTTTACTATTTAATTTGAAAGCTTGGTAGATCTCTAGCTTTGACCGTTCACTGTGCCCACAATTTCTATCCGATTGTCAAAATTTTGGTCTCATTTCGTAGCTGCCAGTCTATTCTTTACGACAAGTACAAATTTGTAATATTATTTACAAATACACTATTTTTATGAAGGTTGAAATTGGAAAAAAAGCACCAAAACTTTAAATGGCTTTTTCTCCCCTTAAACGTGCGAATTCAGCGTTTTTACGATTTAATTTGAAGGCTTGGTAGATCTCTAGCTTTGACCGTTCACTGTGCCCACAATTTCTATCCGATTGTCAAAATTTTGGTCTCATTTTGTAGCTGCCAGTCTATTCTTTACGACAAGTACAAATTTGTAATATTATTTACAAATACACTATTTTTTATGAAAACTGAAATTGGAGAAAAAGCACCAAAACTTTAAATGGCTTTTTCTCCCCTTAAACGTGCGAATTCGGCGTTTTTACGATTTAATTTGAAGGCTTAGTAGATCTCTAGCTTTGACCGTTCACTGTGCCCACAATTTCTATCCGATTGTCAAAATTTTGGTCTCATTTTGTAGCTGCCAGTCGATTCTTTATGACAAGTACAAATTTGTAATATTATTTACAAATACACTATTTTCATGAAGGTTGAAATTGGAAAAAAAAGCACCAAAACTTTAAATGGCTTTTTCTCCCCTTAAACGTGCGAATTCGGCGTTTTTACGATTTAATTTGAAGGCTTGGTAGATCTCTAGCTTTGACCGTTCACTGTGCCCACAATTTCTATCCGATTGTCAAAATTTTGGTCTCATTTTGTAGCTGCCAGTCTATTCTTTACGACAAGTACAAATTTGTAATATTATTTAAAAATACACTATTTTTATGAAGGTTGAAATTGGAAAAAAAGCTCCAAAACTTTAAATGGCTTTTTCTCCCCTTAAACGTGCGAATTCGGCGATTTTACGATTTAAGTTGTAGGCTTGGTAGATCTCTAGCTTTGACCGTTCACTGTGCCCACAATTTCTATCCGTTGTTAAAATTTTGGTCTCATTTTGTAGCTGCCAGTCTATTCTTTACGACAAGTACAAATTTGTCATATTATTTACAAATACACTATTTTTTATGAAGGTTGAAATTGGAAAAAAAGCACCAAAACTTTAAATGGCTTTTTCTCCCCTTAAACGTGCGAATTCGGCGTTTTTACGATTTAATTTGAAGGCTTGGTAGATCTCTAGCTTTGACCGTTCACTGTGCCCACAATTTCTATCCGATTGTCAAAATTTTGGTCTCATTTTGTAGCTGCCAGTCTATTCTTAACGACAAGTACAAATTTGTAATATTATTTACAAATACACTATTTTTATGAAGGTTGAAGTTGGCAAAAAAGCACCAAAACTTTAAATGGCTTTTTCTCCCCTTAAACGTGCGAATTCGGCGTTTTTACGATTTAATTTGAAGGCTTGGTAGATTTCTAGCTTTGACCGTTCACTGTTCCCACAATTTCTATCCGATTGTCAAAATGTTGGTCTCATTTTGTAGCTGCCAGCCTACTCTTTACGACAAGTATAAATTTGTAATATTATTTACAAATACACTACTTTTTATGAAGGTTGAAATTGGAGAAAAAGCACCAAAACTTTAAATGGCTTTTTCTCCCCTTAAACGTGCGAATTCGGCATTTTTACGATTTAATTTGAAGGCTTGGTAGATCTCTAGCTTTGACCGTTCACTGTGCCCACAATTTCTATCCGATTGTCAAAATTTTGGTCTCATTTTGTAGCTGCCAGTCTATTCTTTACGACAAGTACAAATTTGTAATATTATTTACAAATACACTATTTTTATGAAGGTTGAAATTGGAAAAAAAGCTCCAAAACTTTAAATGGCTTTTTCTCCCCTTAAACGTGCGAATTCGGCGATTTTACGATTTAATTTGTAGGCTTGGTAGATCTCTAGCTTTGACCGTTCACTGTGCCCACAATTTCTATCCGTTGTTAAAATTTTGGTCTCATTCTGTAGCTGCCAGTCTATTCTTTACGACAAGTACAAATTTGTAATATTATTTACAAATACACTATTTTTTATGAAGGTTGAAATTGGAGAAAAAGCACCAAAACTTTAAATGGCTTTTTCTCCCCTTAAACGTGCGAATTCGGCGTTTTTACGATTTAATTTGAAGGCTTGGTAGATCTCTAGCTTTGACTGTTCACTGTGCCCACAATTTCTATCCGATTGTCAAAATTTTGGTCTCATTTTGTAGCTGCCAGTCTATTCTTTACGACAGGTACAAATTTGTAATATTATTAACAAATACACTATTTTTTATGAAGGTTGAAATTGGAGAAAAAGCACCAAAACTTTAAATGGCTTTTTCTCCCCTTAAACGTGCGAATTCGGCGTTTTTACGATTTAATTTGAAGGCTTGGTAGATCTCTAGCTTTGACCGTTCACTGTGCCCACAATTTCTATCCGATTGTCAAAATTTTGGTCTCATTTTGTAGCTGCCAGTCTATTCTTTACGACAAGTACAAATTTGTAATATTATTTACAAATACACTATTTTTTATGAAGGTTGAAATTGGAAAAATAGCACCAAAACTTTAAATGGCTTTTTCTCCCCTTAAACGTGCGAATTCGGCGTTTTTACGATTTAATTTGAAGGCTTGGTAGATCTCTAGCTTTGACCGTTCACTGTGCCCACAATTTCTATCCGATTGTCAAAATTTTGGTCTCATTTTGTAGCTGCCAGTCTATTCTTTACGACAAGTACAAATTTGTAATATTATTTACAAATACACTATTTTTATGAAGGTTGAAGTTGGAAAAAAAGCACCAAAACTTTAAATGGCTTTTTCTCCCCTTAAACGTGCGAATTCGGCGTTTTTACGATTTAATTTGAAGGCTTGGTAGATCTCTAGCTTTGACCGTTCACTGTGCCCACAATTTCTATCCGATTGTCAAAATTTTGGTCTCATTTTGTAGCTGCCAGTCTATTCTTCATGACAAGTACAAATTTGTAATATTATTTACAAATACACTATTTTCATGAAGGTTGAAATTGGAAAAAAAAGCACCAAAACTTTAAATGGCTTTTTCTCCCCTTAAACGTGCGAATTCGGCGTTTTTACGATTTAATTTGAAGGCTTGGTAGATCTCTAGCTTTGACCGTTCACTGTGCCCACAATTTCTATCCGATTGTCAAAATTTTGGTCTCATTTTGTAGCTGCCAGTCTATTCTTTACGACAAGTACAAATTTGTAATATTATTTACAAATACACTATTTTTATGAAGGTTGAAATTGGAAAAGAAGCTCCAAAACTTTAAATGGCTTTTTCTCCCCTTAAACGTGCGAATTCGGCGATTTTACGATTTAGTAGGCTTGGTAGATCTCTAGCTTTGACCGTTCACTGTGCCCACAATTTCTATCCGTTGTTAAAATTTTGGTCTCATTTTGTAGCTGCCAGTCTATTCTTTACGACAAGTACAAATTTGTAATATTATTTACAAATACACTATTTTTTATGAAGGTTGAAATTGGAGAAAAAGCACCAAAACTTTAAATGGCTTTTTCTCCCCTTAAACGTGCGAATTCGGCGTTTTTACGATTTAATTTGAAGGCTTGGTAGATCTCTAGCTTTGACTGTTCACTGTGCCCACAATTTCTATCCGATTGTCAAAATTTTGGTCTCATTTTGTAGCTGCCAGTCTATTCTTTACGACAAGTACAAATTTGTAATATTATTTACAAATACACTATTTTTTATGAATGTTGAAATTGGAAAAAAAGCACCAAAACTTTAAATGGCTTTTTCTTCCCTTAAACGTGCGAATTCTGCGTTTTTACGATTTAATTTGAAGGCTTGGTAGATCTCTAGCTTTGACCGTTCACTGTGCCCACAATTTCCATCCGATTGTCAAAATTTTTGGTCTCATTTGCTAGCTGCCAGTCTATTCTTAACGACAAGTACAAATTTGTAATATTATTTACAAATACACTATTTTTATGATGGTTGAAGTTGGCAAAAAAGCACCAAAACTTTAAATGGCTTTTTCTCCCCTTAAACGTGCGAATTCGGCGTTTTTACGATTTAATTTGAAGGCTTGGTAGATTTCTAGCTTTGACCGTTCACTGTGCCCACAATTTCTATCCGATTGTCAAAATGTTGGTCTCATTTTGTAGCTGCCAGTCTATTCTTAACGACAAGTACAAATTTGTAATATTATTTACAAATACACTATTTTTTATGAAGGTTGAAATTGGAAAAAAAGCACCAAAACTTTGAATGGCTTTTTCTCCCCTTAAACGTGCGAAATCGGCGTTTTTACGATATAATTTGAAGGCTTGGTAGATCTCTAGCTTTGACCGTTCACTGTGCCCACAATTTCTATCCGATTGTCAAAATTTTGGTCTCATTTTGTAGCTGCCAGCCTACTCTTTACGACAAGTATAAATTTGTAATATTATTTACAAATACACTATTTTTTATGAAGGTTGAAATTGGAGAAAAAGCACCAAAACTTTAAATGGCTTTTTCTCCCCTTAAACGTGCGAATTCGGCGTTTTTACGATTTAATTTGAAGGCTTGGTAGATCTCTAGCTTTGACCGTTCACTGTGCCCACAATTTCTATCCGATTGTCAAAATTTTGGTCTCATTTTGTAGCTGCCAGTCTATTCTTTACGACAAATACAAATTTGTAATATTATTTACAAATACACTATTTTTTATGAAGGTTGAAATTGGAAAAAAAGCACCAAAACTTTAAATGGCTTTTTCTCCCCTTAAACGTGCGAATTCGGCGTTTTTACGATTTAATTTGAAGGCTTGGTAGATCTCTAGCTTTGACCGTTCTCATTTTGTAGCTGCCAGTCTATTCTTTACGACAAGTACAAATTTGTAATATTATTTACAAATACACTATTTTTATGAAGGTTGAAGATGGAAAAAAAGCACCAAAACTTTAAATGGCTTTTTCTCCCCTAAAACGTGTGAATTCGGCGTTTTTACGATTTAATTTGAAGGCTTGGTAGATCTCTAGCTTTGACCGTTCACTGTGCCCACAATTTCTATCCGATTGTCAAAATTTTGGTCTCATTTTGTAGCCGCCAGACTATCCTTTACGACACGTACAAATTTGTAATATTATTTACAAAAAAACTATTTTTTATGAAGGTTGAAATTGGAGAAAAAGCACCAAAACTTTAAATGGCTTTTTCTCCCCTTAAACGTGCGAATTCGGCGTTTTTACTATTTAATTTGAAAGCTTGGTAGATCTCTAGCTTTGACCGTTCACTGTGCCCACAATTTCTATCCGATTGTCAAAATTTTGGTCTCATTTCGTAGCTGCCAGTCTATTCTTTACGACAAGTACAAATTTGTAATATTATTTACAAATACACTATTTTTATGAAGGTTGAAATTGGAAAAAAAGCACCAAAACTTTAAATGGCTTTTTCTCCCCTTAAACGTGCGAATTCGGTGTTTTTACGATTTAATTTGAAGGCTTGGTAGATCTCTAGCTTTGACCGTTCACTGTGCCCACAATTTCTATCCGATTGTCAAAATTTTGGTCTCATTTTGTAGCTGCCAGTCTATTCTTTACGACAAGTACAAATTTGTAATATTATTTACAAATACACTATTTTTTATGAAAATTGAAATTGGAGAAAAAGCACCAAAACTTTAAATGGCTTTTTCTCCCCTTAAACGTGCGAATTCGGCGTTTTTACGATTTAATTTGAAGGCTTAGTAGATCTCTAGCTTTGACCGTTCACTGTGCCCACAATTTCTATCCGATTGTCAAAATTTTGGTCTCATTTTGTAGCTGCCAGTCGATTCTTTATGACAAGTACAAATTTGTAATATTATTTACAAATACACTATTTTCATGAAGGTTGAAATTGGAAAAAAAAGCACCAAAACTTTAAATAGCTTTTTCTCCCCTTAAACGTGCGAATTCGGCGTTTTTACGATTTAATTTGAAGGCTTGGTAGATCTCTAGCTTTGACCGTTCACTGTGCCCACAATTTCTATCCGATTGTCAAAATTTTGGTCTCATTTTGTAGCTGCCAGTCTATTCTTTACGACAAGTACAAATTTGTAATATTATTTACAAATACACTATTTTTATGAAGGTTGAAATTGGAAAAAAAGCTCCAAAACTTTAAATGGCTTTTTCTCCCCTTAAACGTGCGAATTCGGCGATTTTACGATTTAAGTTGTAGGCTTGGTAGATCTCTAGCTTTGACCGTTCACTGTGCCCACAATTTCTATCCGTTGTTATAATTTTGGTCTCATTTTGTAGCTGCCAGTCTATTCTTTACGACAAGTACAAATTTGTCATATTATTTACAAATACACTATTTTTTATGAAGGTTGAAATTGGAGAAAAAGCACCAAAACTTTAAATGGCTTTTTCTCCCCTTAAACGTGCGAATTCGGCGTTTTTACGATTTAATTTGAAGGCTTGGTAGATCTCTAGCTTTGACCGTTCACTGTGCCCACAATTTCTATCCGATTGTCAAAATTTTGGTCTCATTTTGTAGCTGCCAGTCTATTCTTAACGACAAGTACAAATTTGTAATATTATTTACAAATACACTATTTTTATGAAGGTTGAAGTTGGCAAAAAAGCACCAAAACTTTAAATGGCTTTTTCTCCCCTTAAACGTGCGAATTCGGCGTTTTTAAGATTTAATTTGAAGGCTTGGTAGATTTCTAGCTTTGACCGTTCACTGTGCCCACAATTTCTATCCGATTGTCAAAATGTTGGTCTCATTTTGTAGCTGCCAGTCTATTCTTTACGACAAGTACAAATTTGTAATATTATTTACAAATACACAATATTTTTTATGAAAATTGAAATTGGAAAAAAAGCACCAAAACTTTAAATGGCTTTTTCTCCCCTTAAACGTGCGAATTCGGCGTTTTTACGATTTAATTTGAAGGCTTGGTAGATCTCTAGCTTTGACCGTTCACTGTGCCCACAATTTCTATCCGATTGTTAAAATTTTGGTCTCATTTCTTAGCTGCCAGTCTATTCTTTACGACAAGTACAAATTTGTAATATTATTTACAAATACACTATTTTTATGAAGGTTGAAATTGGAAAAAAAGCACCAAAACTTTAAATGGCTTTTTCTCCCCTTAAACGTGCGAATTCGGCGTTTTTACGATTTAATTTGAAGGCTTGGTAGATCTCTAGCTTTGACCGTTCACTGTGCCCACAATTTCTATCCGATTGTCAAAATTTTGGTCTCATTTTGTAGCTGCCAGTCTATTCTTTACGACAAGTACAAATTTGTAATATTATTTACAAATACACTATTTTTTATGAAAATTGAAATTGGAGAAAAAGCACCAAAACTTTAAATGGCTTTTTCGCCCCTTAAACGTGCGAATTCGGCGTTTTTACGATTTAATTTGAAGGCTTGGTAGATCTCTAGCTTTGACCGTTCACTGTGCCCACAATTTCTATCCGATTGTCAAAATTTTGGTCTCATTTTGTAGCTGCCAGTCTATTCTTTATGACAAATACAAATTTGTAATATTATTTACAAATACACTATTTTCATGAGGGTTGAAATTGGAAAAAAAAGCACCAAAACTTTAAATGGCTTTTTCTCCCCTTAAACGTGCGAATTCGGCGTTTTTACGATTTAATTTGAAGGCTTGGTAGATCTCTAGCTTTGACCGTTCACTGTGCCCACAATTTCTATCCGATTGCCAAAATTTTGGTCTCATTTTGTAGCTGCCAGTCTATTCTTTACGACAAGTACAAATTTGTAATATTATTTACAAATACACTTTTTTTATGAAGGATGAAATTGGAAAAAAAGCTCCAAAACTTTAAATGGCTTTTTCTCCCCTTAAACGTGCGAATTCGGCGATTTTACGATTTAAGTTGTAGGCTTGGTAGATCTCTAGCTTTGACCGTTCACTGTGCCCACAATTTCTATCCGTTGTTTAAATTTTGGTCTTATTTTGTAGCTGCCAGTCTATTCTTTACGACAAGTACAAATTTGTCATATTATTTACAAATACACTATTTTTTATGAAGGTTGAAATTGGAGAAAAAGCACCAAAACTTTAAATGGCTTTTTCTCCCCTTAAACGTGCGAATTCGGCGTTTTTACGATTTAATTTGAAGGCTTGGTAGATCTCTAGCTTTGACTGTTCACTGTGCCCACAATTTCTATCCGATTGTCAAAATTTTGGTCTCATTTTGTAGCTGCCAGTCTATTCTTTACGACAAGTACAAATTTGTAATATTATTTACAAATACACTATTTTTTATGAATGTTGAAATTGGAAAAAACGCACCAAAACTTTAAATGGCTTTTTCTTCCCTTAAACGTGCGAATTCGGCGTTTTTACGATTTAATTTGAAGGCTTGGTAGATCTCTAGCTTTGACCGTTCACTGTGCCCACAATTTCTATCCGATTGTCAAAATTTTGGTCTCATTTTGTAGCTGCCAGTCTATTCTTAACGACAAGTACAAATTTGTAATATTATTTACAAATACACTATTTTTATGAAGGTTGAAGTTGGCAAAAAAGCTCCAAAACTTTAAATGGCTTTTTCTTCCCTTAAACGTGCGAATTCGGCGTTTTTACGATTTAATTTGAAGGCTTGGTAGATTTCTAGCTTTGACCGTTCACTGTGCCCACAATTTCTATCCGATTGTCAAAATGTTGGTCTCATTTTGTAGCTGCCAGTCTATTCTTTACGACAAGCACAAATTTGTAATATTATTTACAAATACACTATTTTTTATGAAGGTTGAAATTGGAAAAAAAGCACCAAAACTTTGAATGGCTTTTTCTCCCCTTAAACGTGCGAATTCGGCGTTTTTACGATTTAATTTGAAGGCTTGGTAGATCTCTAGCTTTGACCGTTCACTGTGCCCACAATTTCTATCCGATTGTCAAAATTTTGGTCTCATTTTGTAGCTGCCAGTCTATTCTTTACGACAAGTTTAAATTTGTAATATTATTTACAAATACACTATTTTTTATGAAGGTTGAAATTGGAGAAAAAGCAGCAAAACTTTAAATGGCTTTTTCTCCCCTTAAACGTGCGAATTCGGCGTTTTTACGATTTAATTTGAAGGCTTGGTAGATCTCTAGCTTTGACCGTTCACTGTGCCCACAATTTCTATCCGATTGTCAAAATTTTGGTCTCATTTTGTAGCTGCCAGTCTATTCTTTACGACAAATACAAATTTGTAATATTATTTACAAATACACTATTTTTTATGAAGGTTGAAATTGGAAAAAAAACACCAAAACTTTAAATGGCTTTTTCTCCCCTTAAACGTGCGAATTCGGCGTTTTTACGATTTAATTTGAAGGCTTGGTAGATCTCTAGCTTTGACCGTTCACTGTGCCCACAATTTCTATCCGATTGTTAAAATTTTGGTCTCATTTTGTAGCTGCCAGTCTATTCTTTACGACAAGTACAAATTTGTAATATTATTTACAAATACACTATTTTTATGAAGATTGAAGTTGGAAAAAAAGCACCAAAACTTTAAATGGCTTTTTCTCCCCTAAAACGTGTGAATTCGGCGTTTTTACGATTTAATTTGAAGGCTTGGTAGATCTCTAGCTTTGACCGTTCACTGTGCCCACAATTTCTATCCGATTGTCAAAATTTTGGTCTCATTTTGTAGCTGCCAGACTATCCTTTACGAAAAGTACAAATTTGTAATATTATTTACAAATACACTATTTTTTATGAAGGTTGAAATTGGAGAAAAAGCACTGAAACTTTAAATGGCTTTTTCTCCCCTTAAACGTGTGAATTCGGCGTTTTTACTATTTAATTTGAAAGCTTGGTAGATCTCTAGCTTTGACCGTTCACTGTGCCCACAATTTCTATCCGATTGTCAAAATTTTGGTCTCATTTTGTAGCTGCCAGTCTATTCTTTACGACAAGTACAAATTTGTAATATTATTTACAAATGCACTATTTTTTATGCAGGTTGAAATTGGAAAAAAAGCACCAAAACTTTAAATGGCTTTTTCTCCCCTTAAACGTGCGAATTCGGCGTTTTTACGATTTAATTTGAAGGCTTGGTAGATCTCTAGCTTTGACCGTTCACTGTGCCCACAATTTCTATCCGATTGTTAAAATGTTGGTCTCATTTCGTAGCTGCCAGTCTATTCTTTACGACAAGTACAAATTTGTAATATTATTTACAAATACACTATTTTTATGAAGGTTGAAATTGGAAAAAAAGCACCACATCTTTAAATGGCTTTTCTCCACTTAAACGTGCAAATTCGGCGTTTTTACGATTTAATTTGAAGGCTTGGTAGATCTCTAGCTTTGACCGTTCACTGTGCCCACAATTTCTATCCGATTGTCAAAATTTTGGTCTCATTTTGTAGCTGCCAGTCCATTCTTTACGACAAATACAAATTTGTAATATTATTTACAAATACACTATTTTTATGAAGGTTGAAGTTGGAAAAAAAGCACCAAAACTTTAAATGGCTTTTTCTCCACTTAAACGTGCGAATTCAGCGTTTTTACGACTTAATTTGAAGGCTTGGTAGATCTCTAGCTTTGACCGTTTACTGTGCCAACAATTTCTCTCCGATTGTCAAAATTTTGGTCTCATTTTGTAGCTGCCAGTCTATTCTTTACGACAAGTACAAATTTGTAATATTATTTACAAATACACTATTTTGTATGAAGGTTGAAATTGGAAAAAAAGCACCAAAACTTTAAATGGCTTTTTCTCCCCATAAACGTGCGAATTCGGCATTTTTACGATTTAATTTGAAGGCTTGGTAGATCTCTAGCTTTGACCGTTCACTGTGCCCACAATTTCAATTCGATTGTTAAAATTTTGGTCTCATTTTGTAGCTGCCAGTCTATTCTTTACGACAAGTACAAATTTGTAATATTATTTACAAATACACTATTTTTATGAAGGTTGAAGTTGGAAAAAAAGCACCAAAACTTTAAATGGCTTTTTCTCCACTTAAACGTGCGAATTCGGCGTTTTTACGACTTAATTTGAAGGCTTGGTAGATCTCTAGCTTTGACCGTTTACTGTGCCAACAATTTCTATCCGATTGTCAAAATTTTGGTCTCATTTTGTAACTGCCAGTCTATTCTTTACGACAAGTACAAATTCGTAATATTTTTTACAAATACACTATTTTTTATGAAGGTTGAAATTGGAAAAAAAGCACCAAAACTTTGAATGGCTTTTTCTCCCCTTAAACGTGCGAATTCGGCGTTTTTACGATTTAATTTGAAGGCTTGGTAGATCTCTAGCTTTGACCGTTCACTGTGCCCACAATTTCTATCCGATTGTTAAAATTTTGGTCTCATTTTGTAACTGCCAGTCTATTCTTTACGACAAGTACAAATTCGTAATATTATTTACAAATACACTATTTTTTATGAAGGTTGAAATTGGAAAAAAAGCACCAAAACTTTGAATGGCTTTTTGTCCCCTTAAACGTGCGAATTCGGCGTTTTTACGATTTAATTTGAAGGCTTGGTAGATCTCTAGCTTTGACCGTTCACTGTGCCCACAATTTCTCTCCGATTGTTAAAATTTTGGTCTCATTTTGTAGCTGCCAGTCTATTCTTTACGACAAGTACAAATTTGTAATATTATTTACAAATACACTATTTTTATGAAGGTTGAAGTTGGAAAAAAAGCACCAAAACTTTAAATGGCTTTTTCTCCACTTAAACGTGCGAATTCGGCGTTTTTACGACTTAATTTGAAGGCTTGGTAGATCTCTAGCTTTGACCGTTTACAAAAGCCAACAATTTCTATCCGATTGTCAAAATTTTGGTCTCATTTTGTAGCTGCCAGTCTATTCTTTACGACAAGTACAAATTTGTAATATTATTTACAAATACACTATTTTTTATGCAGGTTGAAATTGGAAAAGAAGCACCAAAACTTTAAATGGCTTTTTCCCCTTAAACGTGCGAATTCGGCGTTTTTACGATTTAATTTGAAGGCTTGGTAGATCTCTAGCTTTGACCGTTCACTGTGCCCACAATTTCTATCCGATTGTTAAAATTTTGGTCTCATTTTGTAGCTGCCAGTCTATTCTTTACGACAAGTACAAATTTGTAATACTATTAACAAATACATTATTTTTATGAAGTTTGAAATCGGAGAAAAAGCACCAAAACTTTAAATGGCTTTTTCTCCCCTTAAACGTGCGACTTCGGCGTTTTTACGATTTAATTTGAAGGCTTGGTAGATCTCTAGCTTTGACCGTTCACTGTGCCCACAATTTCTATCCGATTGTTAAAATTTTGGTCTCATTTTGTAGCTGCCAGTCTATTCTTTACGACAAGTACAAATTTGTAATATTATTTACAAATACACTATTTTTTATGAAGGTTGAAATTGGAGAAAAGCACCAAAACTTTAAATGGCTTTTTCTCTCCTTAAACGTGCGAATTCGGCGTTTTTACGATTTAATTTGAAGGTTTGGTAGATCTCTAGCTTTGACCGTTCACTGTGCCCATAATTTCTATCCGATTGTCAAAATTTTGGTCTCATTTTGTAGCTGCTAGTCTATTCTTTACGACAAATACAAATTTGTAATATTATTTACAAATACACTTTTTTTTATGAAGGTTGAAATAGGGAAAAAAACACCAAAATTTTAAAGGCTTTTTCTCGCCTTAAACGTGCGAATTCGGCGTTTTTACGATTTTATTTGAAGGCTTGGTAGATCTCTAGCTTTGACCGTTCACTGTGCCTAAATTTCTATCCGATGGACGAAATTCTGAACTCATTTTGTAGCTGCCAGCCTGTTCTTTACGACAAGTACAAATTTGTAATATTATTTACAAATACACTATTTTTCTTGAAGGTTGAAATAGGAAAAAAAAAACACCAAAACTTTAAATAGCTTTTTCTCCCCTTAAACGTGCGAATTCGGCATTTTTACGATTTAATTTGAAGGCTTGGTAGATCTCTAGCTTTGACCGTTCACTGCGCCCACAATTTCTATCCGATTGTCAAAATTTTGGTCTCATTTTGTAGCTGCCAGTCTATTCTTTACGACAAGTACAAATTTTTAATATTGTTTATAAATACAATATTTATTATGAAGGTTGAAAAAGAAAAAAAACAACCAAACTTTAAATGGCTTTTTCTCCCTTAAACGCTCGAATTCGGCGTTTTTACGATTCAATTTAAAGGCTTGGTCGATCTCTAGCGTTGACCGTTCACTGTGCCCACAATTTCTATCCGATTGTCAAAATTTCGGTCTCATTTTGTAGCTGCCAGTCTATTCTCTACGACAAGTACAAATTTGTAATATTATTTACAAATACACTATTTTTATGAAGGTTGAAATAGGAAAAACAAGTTGGGTAAACAGACCTACGCTCATGTCAGGAGGGTTTTGTATTCAATTTTCAAAATGCAGTCACCAGATTGAATAAAGTCAAGAAGCATGTCAATGACGATTTTATTGGAGAAACTTTGAAATTCGAAGACCATACTATTATTAACAAACTTGAAAGAATTTCGACTTCTGAGGTTTTTGTTATTGTTCTACTCATAAATATCTCCCTTGATAATTATTTCAGATGTCCATTCGCGAGGGAGGAAACACATTTTACATGTATTTCTCCCCTGTGCCCCCACTGAAGCAAAAACTGACTGTTTAAGAACTGTTTTGAAGAGCTCCCATGAAAGCTATCATTTCATACTCATATCGGCTACGTTTGATGAATTTTTTTTCAGGGGCCACTCTCCTGTACTGTTATCATCGATTAATAGCCAATTTTTTCGAATCCTAGAGTTGTTACAAAGCCCTTTTGTTAGAAGCTCCCTCCCGCCTCCTTGACTTGTTTCACTTATGAGTATGAATTGTAGGTACTCAGCTTCAGTCATTCATTAAATTGAATCAAGTGTTCAAAGCATGCACCTTAAACGTTGGAGTTGGGAAAAAATAACTCAAAGTTATTCAATCTTCGCATTTAAAGCAGCCACTATTTTGTTTTACGATTACTGATACCACTAGCTGAACTGATTCTCAAAGTTATTCATGACACCTATCATTCCTGAAATTTTCATGCAAATCCTAGCAAAACTGTAGTGTCTGAGTCGGTAAAAAGCGCATGTTGTTCCATAGCCATATGTTGCCATAGTAATACATGCAGCGCATATTGTTCCATAGTAATACAAGAAAATTCAAACCACTATAACTTCGCTAAATATGATGCAATCTTTATGAAACTTGCAGGGTTGATCAACCTTATGAATAGAGATCTGTGTACTGAATTTCATTGAATTTAAGGGTACCGTTAAGATTTTGTTCAAGAAAACATAAAATCGATAAATCATACTATTACTAACAAAGTTGAGTGAATTGCGACTTCTCACGTATTTGTTGTTGTTGTACTCACCAAGGCCTACATTCCTGATTTTTTTCAGATTTTTCGGATCACAGGTGTCCAATCGCGAGGGGGAGGGGACACAAATTTTTCGTGTATTTCCCCTCCCTGTGCGCCCCTCGAAGCAAACTTTGCCAAACTAAGACCTGTTTTGAAAAGTTCTTATCAAGACCTTTCATTTGATACCCATATCGGCTACCTTCGATGAAATTTTTTTTTCGGGGGGTCACTCCCCTATATGGGGAGACCTCCCTTAAATACCTTATAAAAATTTTTAGTAATTGAACTTTGAAGAGATCACCACTTTACACCTATATACAAAATTTGATGCTTCTAGCTTAAGTGGTTTCCGAGAAAAACTGCTGTGACACACGGACGGACGGACGAACGGACGGACGGACAGACAGACAGACGGACAGACAGGACGCGATTTTAGAAGGGTTTTGTAAAATTATTTTACAAAACCCTAAAAAAACACGAAAACTTTAAATGGCTTTTTCTCCCCTTAAGCGTACGAATTCGGCGTTTTTACGATTTAGTTTAAAGGCTTGGAAGATCTCTGGCTTTGACCGTTCACTGTGCCCACAATTTCTATCTGATTGTCAAAATTTTGGTGTCATTTTGTAGCTGCCAGTCTATTCTTTACGACAAGTACAAATATGTAATATTATTTAAAAATTCACTTTTTTTCATGAAGGTTGAAATAGGAAAAACAACACCGAAACTTTAAATGGCTTTTTCTCCCCTCAAACGTGCGAATGCGGCATTTTTACGATTTAATTTGAAGGCTTGGTAGATCTCTAGCTTTGACCGTTCACCGTGTCCACAACTTCTATCCGATTGTCAAAATTTTGGTCTCACTTTGTAGCTGCCAGTCTATTCTTTACGACAAGTACAAATTGGAAATATTATTTACAAATACACTATTTTTCTTGAAGGTTGAAATAGGAAAACAAGACTCCAAAACTTTAAATGACTTTTTCTCCCCTTAAACGTGCGAATTCGGCGTTTTTACGATTTAATTTAATTTAAAGGCTTGGTAGATCTCTAGCTTTGACCGTTCACTGTGCCCACAACTTCTATCCGATTGTCAAAATTTTGATCTCACTTTGTAGCTGCCAGTCTATTCTTTACGACAAATACAAATTTGATATATTATTTACAAATACACTATTTTTCTTGAAGGTTGAAATAGGAAAAAAAAACACCAAAACTTTAAATGGCTTTTTCTCCCCTTAATCGTTTGAATTCGGCGTTTTCACGATTGATTTTAAAGGCTTGGTAGATCTCTAGCTTTGACCGTTCACTGTGCCCACAATTTCTACCTGATTGTCAAAATTTTGGTGTCATTTCGTCGCTGCCAGTTTATTCTTTAGGAAGATTACAAAATTGTCATATTATTTACAAATACACTTTTTTTCATGAAGGTTGAAATAGGAAAAAAAACACCAAAACTTTAAATGGCTTTTTCTCCCCTTAAATGTGCGAATTCGGCGTTTTTACGTTTTAATTTAATTTAAAGGCTTGGTAGATCTCTAGCTTTGACCGTTCACTGTGCCTACAATTTCTATCCGATTGTCAAAATTTTGGTCTCATTTTGTAGCTGCCAGTCTATTCTTTACGACAAGTACAAATTTGTAAAATTATTTACAAATAAATTATTTTTCATGGATGTTGAATTAGGAAAAAGAACACTTTTTCTTCCCTTAAACGTGCGCGTTCGGCGTTTTTACGATTCAATTTAAAGGTCTGGTAGATCTGTAGCCTTGACCGTTCACTGTGCCCACAATTTCTATCCGATTGTCAAAATTTTGGTCTCATTTTGGTCTCATTTTGTAAAAAAAACCAAAATATTAAAGCGCTTTTTCTTCCCTTGAACGTGTGAATTCGGCGTTTTTACGACTTAATTTAAAGGCTTGATAGGTTTCTAGCACTGACCGTTCACTGTGCCCAGTATTTCTATCCGATTGTCGAAATGTTGAGCTCATTTTGAAGCTGCCAGTTTATTTTTTACGACAAGTACAAATTTGTAATATCATTTATGAATACACTATTTTTATGAAGGTTGAAATTGGAAAAAAAACACGAAAACTTTAAATGGCTTTTTCTCCCCTTAAGCGTACGAATTCGGCGTTTTTACGATTTAATTTAAAGGCTTGGTAGATCTCTAGCTTTTACCGTTCACTGTGCCTACAATTCCCATCCGATTGTCAAAATGTTGGTCTCATTTTGAAGCTGCCAGTCTATTCTTTACGACAAGTACAAATTTGTAATATTGTTTACAAATACACTATTTTTCTTGAAGGTTGAAATAGGAAAACAAGACTCCAAAACTTTAAATGGCTTTTTCTTCCCTTAAACGTGCGAATGCGGCATTTTTACGATTAAATTTGAAGGCTTGGTAGATATCTAGCTTTGACCGTTCACTGTGCTCACAACTTCTATCCGATTGTCAAAATTTTGGTCTCACTTTGTAGCTGCCGGACTATTCTTTACGACAAGTACAAATTTGAAATATTACTTACAAATATCCTATTTTCCTTGAAGGTTGAAATAGGAAAACAAGACTCCAAAACTTTAAATGGCTTTTTCTCCCCTTAAACGTGCGAGTTCGGCGTTTTTACGATTTAATTTAATTTAAAGGCTTGGTAGATCTCTAGCCTTGACCGTTGACTGTGTCCACAATTTCTATCCGATTGTCGAAATTTTGGTCTCATCTTGTAGCTGCCAGTCTATTTTTTACGACAAGTACAAATTTTTAATATTATTTACAAAAACATTATTTTTCATGAAGGTTGAAATAGGAAAAAAAAACACCAAACATTATATGGCATTTTTTTCTCTTAAACGTGCGCGTTCGGCGTTTTTACGATTCAATTTAAAGGCCTGGTAGATCTCTAGTTTTGACCGTTCACTGTGCCCACAACTTCTATCCGATTGTCAAAATTTTGGTCTCATTTTGTAGCTGCCAGTCTATTCTTTACGACAAGTACAAATTTGTAATATTATTTACAAATACACTATTTTTTATGAAGGTTGAAATTGGAGAAAAGCACCAAAACTTTAAATGGCTTTTTCTTTCCTTAAACGTGCGAATTCAGCGTTTTTACGATTTAATTTGAAGGTTTGGTAGATCTCTAGCTTTGACCGTTCACTGTGCCCACAATTTCTATCCGATTGTCAAAATTTTGGTCTCATTTTGTAGCTGCTAGTCTATTCTTTACGACAAATACAAATTTGTAATATTATTTACAAATACACTTTTTTTTATGAAGGTTGAAATAGGGAAAAAAACACCAAAATTTTAAAGGCTTTTTCTCGCCTTGAACGTGCGAATTCGGCGTTTTTGCGATTTAATTTGAAGGCTTGGTAGATCTCTAGCTTTGACCGTTCACTGTGCCTAAATTTCTATCCGATGGACGAAATTCTGAACTCATTTTGTAGCTGCCAGCCTGTTCTTTACGACAAGTACAAATTTGTAATATTATTTACAAATACACTATTTTTCTTGAAGGTTGAAATAGGAAAAAAAAAACACCAAAACTTTAAATAGCTTTTTCTCCCCTTAAACGTGCGAATTCGGCATTTTTACGATTTAATTTGAAGGCTTGGTAGATCTCTAGCTTTGACCGTTCACTGCGCCCACAATTTCTATCCGATTGTCAAAATTTTGGTCTCATTTTGTAGCTGCCAGTCTATTCTTTACGACAAGTACAAATTTTCAATATTGTTTATAAATACAATATTTATTATGAAGGTTGAAAGAGAAAAAAAACAGCCAAACTTTAAATGGCTTTTTCTCCCTTAAACGTGCGAATTCGGCGTTTTTACGATTCAATTTAAAGGCTTGGTCGATCTCTAGCGTTGACCGTTCACTGTGCCTACAATTTCTATCCGATTGTCAAAATTTCGGTCTCATTTTGTAGCTGCCAGTCTATTCTCTACGACAAGTACAAATTTGTAATATTATTTACAAATACACTATTTTTATGAAGGTTGAAATAGGAAAAACAAGTTGGGTAAACAGACCTACGCTCATGTCAGGAGGGTTTTGTATTCAATTTTCAAAATGCAGTCACCAGATTGAATAAAGTCAAGAAGCATGTCAATGACGATTTTATTGGAGAAACTATGAAATTCGAGGACCATACTATTATTAACAAAGTTGAAAGAATTTCGACTTCTGAGGTTTTTGTTATTGTTCTACTCATAAATATCTCCCTTGATAATTATTTCAGATGTCCATTCGCGTGGGAGGAAACACATTTTACATGTATTTCTCCCCTGTGCCCCCACTGAAGCAAAAACTGACTGTTTAAGAACTGTTTTGAAGAGCTCCCATGAAAGCTATCATTTCATACTCATATCGGCTACGTTTGATGAATTTTTTTTCAGGGGCCACTCTCCTGTACTGTTATCATCGATTAATAGCCAATTTTTTCGAATCCTAGAGTTGTTACAAAGCCCTTTTGTTAGAAGCTCCCTCCCGCCTCCTTGACTTGTTTCACTTATGAGTATGAATTGTAGGTACTCAGCTTCAGTCATTCATTAAATTGAATCAAGTGTTCAAAGCATGCACCTTAAACGTTGGAGTTGGGAAAAAATAACTCAAAGTTATTCAATCTTCGCATTTAAAACAGCCACTATTTTGTTTTACGATTACTGATACCACTAGCTGAACTGATTCTCAAAGTTATTCATGACACCTATCATTCCTGAAATTTTCATGCAAATCCTAGCAAAACTGTAGTGTCTGAGTCGGTAAAAAGCGCATGTTGTTCCATAGCCATATGTTGCCATAGTAATACATGCAGCGCATATTGTTCCATAGTAATACAAGAAAATTCAAACCACTATAACTTCGCTAAATATGATGCAATCTTTATGAAACTTGCAGGGTTGATCAACCTTATGAATAGAGATCTGTGTACTGAATTTCATTGAATTTAAGGGTACCGTTAAGATTTTGTTCAAGAAAACATAAAATCGATAAATCATACTATTACTAACAAAGTTGAGTGAATTGCGACTTCTCACGTATTTGTTGTTGTTGTACTCACCAAGGCCTACATTCCTGATTTTTTTCAGATTTTTCGGATCACAGGTGTCCAATCGCGAGGGGGGGGGGACACAAATTTTTCGTGTATTTCCCCTCCCTGTGCGCCCCTCGAAGCAAACTTTGCCAAACTAAGACCTGTTTTGAAAAGTTCTTATCAAGACCTTTCATTTGATACCCATATCGGCTACCTTCGATGAAATTTTTTTTTCGGGGGGTCACTCCCCTATATGGGGAGACCTCCCTTAAATACCTTATAAAAATTTTTAGTAATTGAACTTTGAAGAGATCACCACTTTACACCTATATACAAAATTTGATGCTTCTAGCTTAAGTGGTTTCCGAGAAAAACTGCTGTGACACACGGACGGACGGACGAACGGACGGACGGACAGACAGACAGACGGACAGACAGGACGCGATTTTAGAAGGGTTTTGTAAAATTATTTTACAAAACCCTAAAAAAACACGAAAACTTTAAATGGCTTTTTCTCCCCTTAAGCGTACGAATTCGGCGTTTTTACGATTTAGTTTAAAGGCTTGGAAGATCTCTGGCTTTGACCGTTCACTGTGCCCACAATTTCTATCTGATTGTCAAAATTTTGGTGTCATTTTGTAGCTGCCAGTCTATTCTTTACGACAAGTACAAATATGTAATATTATTTAAAAATTCACTTTTTTTCATGAAGGTTGAAATAGGAAAAACAACACCGAAACTTTAAATGGCTTTTTCTCCCCTCAAACGTGCGAATGCGGCATTTTTACGATTTAATTTAAAGGCTTGGTAGATCTCTAGCTTTGACCGTTCACCGTGTCCACAACTTCTATCCGATTGTCAATATTTTGGTCTCACTTTGTAGCTGCCAGTCTATTCTTTACGACAAGTACAAATTGGAAATATTATTTACAAATACACTATTTTTCTTGAAGGTTGAAATAGGAAAACAAGACTCCAAAACTTTAAATGACTTTTTCTCCCCTTAAACGTGCGAATTCGGCGTTTTTACGATTTAATTTAATTTAAAGGCTTGGTAGATCTCTAGCTTTGACCGTTCACTGTGCCCACAACTTCTATCCGATTGTCAAAATTTTGATCTCACTTTGTAGCTGCCAGTCTATTCTTTACGGCAAATACAAATTTGATATATTATTTACAAATACACTATTTTTCTTGAAGGTTGAAATAGGAAAAAAAAACACCAAAACTTTACATGGCTTTTTCTCCCCTTAAACGTTTGAATTCGGCGTTTTCACGATTGATTTTAAAGGCTTGGTAGATCTCTAGCTTTGACCGTTCACTGTGCCCACAATTTCTACCTGATTGTCAAAATTTTGGTGTCATTTCGTCGCTGCCAGTTTATTCTTTAGGAAGATTACAAAATTGTCATATTATTTACAAATACACTTTTTTTCATGAAGGTTGAAATAGGAAAAAAAACACCAAAACTTTAAATGGCTTTTTCTCCCCTTAAATGTGCGAATTCGGCGTTTTTACGTTTTAATTTAATTTAAAGGCTTGGTAGATCTCTAGCTTTGACCGTTCACTGTGCCCACAATTTCTATCCGATTGTCAAAATTTTGGTCTCATTTTGTAGCTGCCAGTTTATTCTTTACGACAAGTACAAATTTGTAAAATTATTTACAAATAAATTATTTTTCATGGATGTTGAATTAGGAAAAAGAACACTTTTTCTTCCCTTAAACGTGCGCGTTCGGCGTTTTTACGATTCAATTTAAAGGTCTGGTAGATCTGTAGCCTTGACCGTTCACTGTGCCCACAATTTCTATCCGATTGTCAAAATTTTGGTCTCATTTTGGTCTCATTTTGTAAAAAAAACCAAAATATTAAAGCGCTTTTTCTTCCCTTGAACGTGTGAATTCGGCGTTTTTACGACTTAATTTAAAGGCTTGATAGGTTTCTAGCACTGGCCGTTCACTGTGCCCAGTATTTCTATCCGATTGTCGAAATGTTGAGCTCATTTTGAAGCTGCCAGTTTATTTTTTACGACAAGTACAAATTTGTAATATCATTTACGAATACACTATTTTTATGAAGGTTGAAATTGGAAAAAAAAACACGAAAACTTTAAATGGCTCTTTCTCCCCTTAAGCGTACGAATTCGGCGTTTTTACGATTTAATTTAAAGGCTTGGTAGATCTCTAGCTTTTACCGTTCACTGTGCCTACAATTCCCATCCGATTGTCAAAATGTTGGTCTCATTTTGAAGCTGCCAGTCTATTCTTTACGACAAGTACAAATTTGTAATATTGTTTACAAATACACTATTTTTCTTGAAGGTTGAAATAGGAAAACAAGACTCCAAAACTTTAAATGGCTTTTTCTTCCCTTAAACGTGCGAATGCGGCATTTTTACGATTAAATTTGAAGGCTTGGTAGATATCTAGCTTTGACCGTTCACTGTGCTCACAACTTCTATCCGATTGTCAAAATTTTGGTCTCACTTTGTAGCTGCCGGACTATTCTTTACGACAAGTACAAATTTGAAATATTACTTACAAATATCCTATTTTCCTTGAAGGTTGAAATAGGAAAACAAGACTCCAAAACTTTAAATGGCTTTTTCTCCCCTTAAACGTGCGAGTTCGGCGTTTTTACGATTTAATTTAATTTAAAGGCTTGGTAGATCTCTAGCCTTGACCGTTGACTGTGTCCACAATTTCTATCCGATTGTCAAAATTTTGGTCTCATCTTGTAGCTGCCAGTCTATTTTTTACGACAAGTACAAATTTTTAATATTATTTACAAAAACATTATTTTTCATGAATGTTGAAATAGGAAAAAAATACACCAAACATTATATGGCATTTTCTTCTCTTAAACGTGCGCGTTCGGCGTTTTTACGATTCAATTTAAAGGCCTGGTAGATCTCTAGTTTAGACCGTTCACTGTGCCCACAACTTCTATCCGATTGTCAAAATTTTGGTCTCATTTTGTAGCTGCCAGTCTATTCTTCAAGTACAAATTTGTAATATTATATACAAATACACTATTTTTATGAAGGTTGAAGTTGGAAAAAAAGCACCAAAACTTTAAATGGCTTTTTCTCCCCGTAAACGTGCGAATTCGGCGTTTTTACGATTTAATTTAAAGGCCGAATAGATATCTAGCTCTGACCGTTCACTGTGCCGAGTATTTCTATCCGATTGTCAAAATGTTGAGCTCATTTTGAAGCTGCCAGTTTATTTTTTACGACAAGTACAAATTGGAAATATTATTTACAAATACACTTTTTTTTATGAAGGTTGAAATAGGAAAAAAAAACACCAAAACTTTAAATGGCTTTTTCTCCCCTTAAGCGTACAAATTCGGCGTTTTTACGATTTAATTTAATTTGAAGGCTTGGTAGATCTCTAGCTTTAACCGTTCACCGTGCCCACAATTTCTATCCGATTGTCAAAATTTTGGTCTGGCTTTGTAGCTGCCAGTCTACTCTTTACGACAAGTACAAATTTGTAATATTATTTACAAATACACTATTTTTATGAAGGTTGAAATAAAAAAAAAACCACCAAAACTTTAAATGGCTTTTTCTCCCCGTAAATGTTCAAATTGGGCGTTTTTACGATATAATTTAAAGGCTTGGTAGATTTCTAGGTCTGACCGTTCACTGTGCCCACAACTTCTGTCCGATTGTCAAAATTTTGGTGTCATTTTGTAGCTGACAGTCTATTCTTTACAAAAAGTACAAACTTGTAATATTATTTACAAATACACTATTTTTCATGCAGATTGACATAGGAAAAACAACACCAAAATTTTAAATGGCTTTTTCTCCCCTTAAACGTGCGAATTGAGCGTTCTTACGATTTTATTTGAAGGGTTGGTAGATCTCCGGGTTTGGCCGTTCACTGTGCTCACAATTTCTATCCGATTGTCAAAATTATGGTCCAATTTGTAGCTGCCACCCTATTCTTTACGACAAGCGAATGCGGCGTTTTTGCGATTTAATTTAAAGGCTTGGTAGATCTCGAGATTTGCTCTTTCACTGTGCCCACAACTTCTATCCGATTGTTAAAATTTTCGTCTCAGTTTGTAGCTGCCAGTCTATTCTTTACGACAAGTACAAATTTGATATATTATTTACAAATACACTATTTTTCTTGAAGGTTGAAATAGGAAAAAAAACACCAAAGCTTTAAATGGCTTTTTCTCCCTTAAACGTGCGAAATCGGCGTTTTGACGATTTAATTTAAAGGCTTGGTAGACCTCTAGCTTTGACCGTTCACTGTCCCCACCATTTCTATCCGATTGTCAAAATTTTGGTCTCATTTTGTAGCTGCCAGTCTATGCTTTACGACAAGTATAAATTTTTAATATTATTTACAAATACTCTATTTTTCATGAAGGTTGAAATAGGAAAAAAAAAACACCAAAACTTTAAATGGGTTTTTCTTCCCTTGAACGTGCGCGTTCGGAGTTTTTACGATTCAATTTAAAGGCTTGGCAGATCTCTGAATCTAACCGTTCACTGTGCCCACAATTTCTATCCGATTGTCAAAATTTTGGTTCCATTTTGTAGCTGCCAATCTATTCTTTACGACAAATACAAATTTATAATATTATTTACAAATACACTTTTTATTATGAAGTTTGAAATTGGAAAAAACACCAAATCTTTAAATGACTTTTTCTCCCCTTAAACGTGTGAATTCGGCGTTTTAACGATTCAATTTAATGGCTTGGTAGATCTCTAGCTTTGACCGTTCACTGTGCCCACAATTTCTATCCGATTGTCAAAATTTTGGTCTCACTTTGTAGCTGCCAGTCTATTCTTTACGACAAATACAAATTTATAATATTATTTACAAAAACACTTTTTTTTATGAAGGTTGAAATAGGGAAAAAACACCAAAACTTTAAGTGGCTTTTTCTCCTCTTAAACGTGCGAATTCGGCGTTTTTACGATTTAATTTGAAGGCCTGGTAGACCTCTAGCTTTGACCGTTCACTGTGCCCACAATTTCTATCCGATTGTCAAAATTTTGGTCTCATTTTGTAGCTGCCAGACTATTCTTTACGACAAGTACAAATTTGTAATATTATTTACAGATACACTTTTTTAATGAAGGTTGAAATAGGAAAATAAACACCTAAACTTTAAATGGCTTTTTCTCCCCTTAAACGTGCAAATTCGGCGTTTTTACGATTTAATTTGAAGGCTTGGTAGATCTCTAGCTTTGACCGTTCACTGTGCCCACAATTTCTATCGGATTGTCAAAATTTGGTCTCATTTATTAGCTGCCAGTCTATTCTTTACGAGAAGTACAAATTTGTAATATTATTAACAAAAACACTATTCTTTTTGAAGGTTGAAATAGGAAACAAACACCAAAACTTTAAATGGCTTTTTCCCCCCTTAAACGTATGAAGTCAGCGTTTTTACGATTCAATTTGAAGGCTTGGTAGATCTTTAGCTTTGACCGTTGACGGTGCCCTTAGTTTCTATCCGATTGTCAAAATTTTGGTCTCATTTTGTAGCTGCCAGTCTATTCTTTACGACCAGTACAAATTTGTCATATTATTGTCAAATACACTATTTTTTGTGAAAGTTGAAATAAACAAAAAACGCCAAAACTTTAAATGGCTTTTTTCCCCTTAAACGTGCGGATTCGGCGTATTTACGATTTCATTTAAAGGCTTGGTAGATCTCTAGTTTTGACCGTTCACTGTGCCCACAATTTCTATCCGATTGTCAAAATTACGGTCTCATTTTGTAGTTTCCAGTCTATTCTTTACGACAAGTACAAATTTGTAATATTATTTACAAATGCACTATTTTTTATGAAGGTTGAAATAGGAAAAAAAACACCAAAACCTTCAATGGCTTTTTCTCCCCTTAAACGAAAGAATTCACCGTTTTTACGATTTTTTTTAAAGGCTTGGTATATCTCTAGTTTTGACCTTTCACGGTGCCCACAATTTCTATCCGATTGTCAAAATTTTGGTCTCATTTTGTAGCTGCCAGCCTAATTTTGTACGACAAGTACAAATTTGTAATATTATTTGCAAATTCGCTATTTTTTATGAAGGTTGAAATAGGAAAAAAAACACCAAAACCTTCAATGGCTTTTTCTCCCCTTAAACGAGCGAATTTTCGTTTTTACGATGATTTTTAAAGGCTTGGTATATCTCTAGTTTTGACCGTTCACGGTGCCCACAATTTCTATCCGATTGTCAAAATTTCGGTCTCATTTTGTAGCTGCCAGTCTAATTTTGTACGACAAGTACAAATTTGTAATATTATTTACAAATACACTATTTTTTGTGAAGGTTGAAGTAGGAAAAATTAACACCAAAACTTTAAATGGCTCTTTCTCCCCCTTAAACGTGCGAATTCGGCGTTTTAGCGATTCAATTTAAAGGTTTCGTAGATCTCTAGCTTTGACCGTTCACCGTGGCCACAATTCCTATCCGATTGTCAAAATTTTGGTCTCATTTTGTAGCTGCCAGTCTATTCTTCACGACAAGTACAACTTTGAAATATTATTTACAAATACACTATTTTTCATGAAGGTTGAAATGGAAAAAAAACATCAAAACTTTAAATGGCTTCTTCTCCACTGAAACGTGCGAATTCGGCGTTTTTACGATTTAATTTAAAGGATTAGTAGATCTCTAGTTTGACCGTTCACTGTGCCCACAATTTCTATCCGATTGTCAAATGTCGGTCTCATTTTGTAGCTGCCAGTCTATTCTTTACGACAAGTACAAATTTGTAATATTATTTACAAATACACTATTTTTTATGAAGGTTGAAATAGGGAAAAAAAAACACCAAAACTTTAAATGGCATTTTCTCCCCTTAAACGCGCGAATTCGGCGTTTTGACGATTTAAGTTGAAGGCTTGGTAGATCTATAGCATTGACCGTTCACTGTGCCCACAATTTCTATCCGATTGTCAAAATTTCGATCTGATTTTGTACCTACCAGTCGATTCTTTCCGACAAGTACAAATTTGTAATATTATTTACAAATACACTATGTTTCATGCAGGTTGAAATAGAAAAAAAAAAACAACAAAACTTTAAATGGCTTTTCCTCACCTTAATCGTGCGAATTCGGCGTTTTCACGATTAAATTTGAAGGCTTGGTAGATTTTTTGCTTTGACCGTTCACTGTGCCCACAATTTCTAACCGATTGTCAAAATTTTGGTCTCATTTTGTAGCTGCCAGTCTATTATTTACGACAAGTACAAATTTGTAATATTATTTACAAATACACTTTTTATTATGCAGGTTGAAATACAAAAAAAACACCACCAAAACTTTAAATGGCTTTTTTTCCCCTTAAACGTGCGAATTCGGCGTTTTTACAATTCAACCTAAAGGCTTGGTAGATCTCTAGATTTGACCGTTGACTGTGCCTACAATTTCTATCCGATTGTCAAAATTTTGGTCTCATTTTGTAGCTGCCAGTCTATTCTTTACGACAAGTACAAATTTGTCATATTATTCACAAATACACTATTTTTCTTGAAGGTTGAAATAGGAAAAAAAACACCGAAACTTTAAATGGCTTTTTCTCCCCTTAAACGTGCGAATTCGGCTTTTCTACGTTTTAATTTAAAGGCTTGGTAGATCTCTAGCTTTGACCGTTCACTTGGCCCACAATTTCAATCCGATTGTCAAAATTTTTGTCTCTTTTTGTAGCTGTCAGTCTATTCTTTACGACAGGTACAAATTTGTAATATTCTTTCCAAAAACACTATTTTTCATGAAGTTTGAAATAGGAAAAAAAACACCAAAACTTTATATGGCTTTTTCTTCCTTTAAACGTGCGAATTCGGCGTTTTTACGATTTAATTTGAAGGCTTGGTAGATCTCTTGATTTGACCGCTAATTGTTCCCAAATTTTCTATCCGATAGTCAAATTTTTGGTCCCATTTTTTAGCTGCCAGTCTAGTCTTTACGACAAGTACAAATTTGTAATATTATTTACAAATACACTATCTTTTATGAAGGTTGAAAAAGGAAAAAAAACACCAAAACTGTAAATGGCTTTTTCTCACCTTAAACGTGCGAATTGGGCGTTTTTACGATTTAATTTAAAGGTTTTGTATGTCTATAGCTTTGACTGTCCACTTTGCCCACAATTTCCATTCGATTGTCAAAATTTTGGTCTCAATTTGTAGCTGCCAGTCGATTCTTTACGACAAGTTAAATTTGTAATATCATTCACAAATACACTGTTTTTTTATGAAGGTTGAAGCAGGAAAAAAAAACACCAAACTTTAAATGGCTTTTTCTCCCCTTAAACGTGCAAATTCGGCGGTTTTCCGATCTAACTTAAAGGCTTGGTAGATCTCTAGCTTTGAACGGTCACTGTGCCCACAAGTTCTATCCGATTGTCAAAATTTTGGTCTCATTTTGTAGCTGCCAGTCGTTTCTTTATGACAAGTGCAAATTTGTAATATCATTTACAAATACACTAATTTCAATCCGATTGTCAAAATGTTGGTCTCATTTTGTAGCTGCCAGTCTATTCTTTACGACAAGTACAAATTTGTAATATTATTTTTAAATACACTATTTTTTATGAAGGTTGAAATAGGAAAAAAAACACCAAAACTTTAAATGGCTTTTTCTCCCCTTAAACATGCGAATTGGGCGTTTTTGCGATTCAATTTAAAGGTTTGGTAAATCTCCAGCTTTGACCGTTCACTGTGCCCACAATTTCTATCCTATTGTCAAAATTTCGGTCTCATTGTGTAGCTGCCAGTCTATTCTTTACGATAAGTACAAATTTGTTATATTATTTACAAATACACTATTGTTTATGAAGGTTGAAATAGGGGAAAAAACTCCAAAACTTTAAATGGCTTTTTCTCCCCTTAAACGTGCAAATTCGGCGTTTTTACGATTTAATTTAAAGGCTTGGTAGATCTCTAGCTCTGACCGTTCACCGTGCCCACAATTTCTATCCGATTGTCAAAATTTTGGCCTCATTTTATAGCTGCTAGTCTATTCTTTACAACAAGTACAAATTTGTAAGATTATTTAGAAAAACACTATTTTTAAGAAGGTTGAAATAGGAAAAATAACACCAAAACTTTAAATGGCTTTTTCTCCCCTTAAACGTGAGGATTCCGCGTTTTTACGATTTAATTTAAAGGCTTGGTAGATCTCTAGCTTTGACCGTTCACTATGCCCACAATTTCTATCCGATTGTCAAAATTTTGGTCTCATTTCGTAGCCGCCACTCTATTCTTTACGACAAGTTCAAATTTGTAATATTATTTACAAATTCACTTTTATTTTTGAAGGTTGAAATGAGAAAAAAACACCAAAATGTTAGATGGCTTTTTCTCCCCTTAAACGTGCGAATTCGGCGTTTTTACGATTTAATTTGAAGGCTTGGTAGATCTCTGGTTTGACCGTTCACTGTGCCCACAATTTCTATCCGATTGTCAAAATGTCGGTTTCATTTTGTAGCTGCCAGTCCATTCTTTACGACAAGTACAAATTTGTAATATTATTTACAAATACCCTATTTTTTAATGAAGGTTGAAATAGGGAAAAAACACCAAAACTTTAAATGGCTTTTTTCCCCCTTAAACGTGCAAAGTCGGCGTTTTGACGATTTAATTTATAGGTTTGGTAGATCTCTAGCATTGACCGTTCACTGTGCCCACAATTTCTATCCGATTGTCCAAATTTTGGTCTCATTTTGTACCTGCCAGTCGATTTTTTACGACAAGTACAGATTTTTAATATTATTTACAAATACACTATTTTTTATGCAGGTTGAAATAAAAAAAACAACAAAACTCTAAATGGCTTTTTCTCCCCTTAAACGTGCGAATTCGGCGTTTTTACGATTTAAGTTGAAGGCTTGGTAGATTTTTTGCTTTGACCATTCACTGTTCCCACAATTTCTATCCGATTGTCAAAATTTTTGTCTCATTTTTTAGTTGCCAGTCTATTTTTTACGACAACTAAAAATTTGTGATATTAATTACAAATACACTATTTTTCATGAAAGTTGAAATAGGAAAAAAACACCACAAATTTCAATGGCTTTTTCTCCCCTTAAACGTGCGAATTCGGCGTTTTTACGATTTAATTTAAAGGCTTGGTAGATCTCTAGCTTTGACTGTTTACTGTGCCCACAATTTCTATCCGATTGTCAAAATTTTGGTTTCATTTTGTAGCTGCCAGTCTATTCTTCACGACAAGTACAAATTTGTAATATTATTTACAAAAAGACTATTTTTTTTTAAGGTTGAAATAGGAAAAAAAAACACCAAAACTTTAAATGGCTTTTTCTCCCCTTAAACGTGCGAATTCGGCGTTTTCACGGTTTAATTTAAAGGCTTGGTAGATCTCTAGCTTTGACCGTTCACTGTGCCCACAATTTCTATCCGATTGTCAAAATTTTGATTTCATTTTGTAGCTGCCAGTCTATTCTTTACGACAAGTACAGATTTGTAATATTATTTACAAATACACTAATTTCAATCCGATTGTCAAAATGTTGGTCTCATTTTGTAGCTGCCAGTCTATTCTTTACGACAAGTACAAATTCGTAATATTATTTACAAATACACTATTTTTTATGAAGGTTAAAATAGGAAAAAAAACACCAAAACTTTAAATGGCTTTTTCTCCCCTTAAACGTGCGAATTGGGCGTTTTTACGATTCAATTTAAAGGCTTGGTAGGTATCTAGCTTTGACCGTTCACTGTGCCTACAATTTCTATTTGATTCTCAAAATTTCGGTCTCATTTTGTAGCTGCCAGTCTATTCTTTACGACAAGTACAAATTTGTAATATTTTCCACAAAAACACTATTTTTTATGAAGGTTGAACTAGGAAAAGAAAACACCAAAACTTTAAATGGCTTTTTCTCCCCTTAAACGTGCGAATTCGGCGTTTTTACGGTTTAATTTAATTCAATTTAAAGGCTTGGTAGATCTCTAGCTTTGACTGTTCACTGTGCCTACAATTTCTATCCGATTGTCAAATTTTCTGTCGCATTTTGTAGCTGCCAGTCTATTCTTTACGACAAGTACAAATTTGCAATATTATTTACAAATACATTTTTTTTCATGAAAGTTGTAATAGGAAAGAAACACCACAACTTTAAATGGCTTTTTCTCCCCTTAAACGTGCGAATTCTGCATTTTTACGATTTAATTGAAAGGCCTCGTAGATTTCTAGCTTTTACTGTTCACTGTGCCCACAATTTCTATCCGATTGTCAAAATTTTGGTCTCATTTTGTAGCTGCCAGTCTTTTCTTTACGGCAAGTACAAATTTGTAATATTATTTACAAATACACTTTTTTTTAGGGTTTTGTACTAAAATACAAAACCCTGTTGCAATCACGACCTTTGTCCGTCTGTCCGTCCGTCCGTCTGTATGTCACAGTACTTTTCTCCGAAACTATAGAGGCTACAGCGATGAAACTTTGTGAAAAGGTCGGAAGTTGTGACTTCTTGAAAATTCAAGGGTGGAAAAATTTTTCAACGGAGTTTTAGGGGGGTCTCCCCATTTAGGGAGGTGACACCTCAAAAAAAAATTTCACCATTGGTAGTCGAGTAGGGTGTCATTGGAAAGGTCTGAATGAGATCTTTTCAAAACAAGTCTTAAAATTGCCTTATGAGCACTGAGGGGGGCAGGCGGAGGGGAAATGTACGAACTTTTCACGTACCCTCCCCTCGCGATTGGACACCTTCCATCCGAAAAATCTGAAAAAAATCATGAATGTAGGCCTTCATGAGTACAACAACAACAAATACATGAGAAGTCAAAATTCACTCAACTTTGTTAGTAATAGTATGATTTATCGATTTTATGTTTTCTTGAATAAAATTTGAACGGTACCCTTCAATTCAATAAAACAGATGAACTATTCATAAGATTGATCTTTTCTGAAAGTTTCATAAGGATCGAATAGTATTTAACGAAGTTACAGCGATTTGAATTTTCCTGTATTACTATGGAACAATGTGCCCTGTATTACTATGGAACAATATGGCTTTGGAGCCATATGCGCTTTTTACCGACTCAGACACTACAGGTTTGCTAGGATTTGCATGAAAATTTCACGAATGATAGGTATCATGAAGATGAGTACATATAATTGAAACAAGTTGAAGAGGCAGGAGAGAGCTCCTAGCAAAAGGGCTTTGTAACCACTCTAGGATTCGGAAAAATAGGCCATGAATCGATGATTACAGTACAGAGGAGTGGCCTCTGAAACAAATTTCATGAAAGGTAGCCGATATGTGTATCAAATGAAAGTTCTCTATGAGAACTATTCAAAACAGTTCCTAAACTGACAGTTTTTGCTTCAGTGGGGGCACGGGGGGTGGGAAATACATGAAAAATGTGTTTCCTCCCTCGCGAATGGACACCCGATCTTATCAAATCTGAACAAATTATCAAGCGAGATATTTATGTGTACAACTTTAAGTAATACCTCAGAAGTTAAAATTCTTTCAACTTTGCTCATAATAGTATAATCTTCAAACATGAAGTGTTTCTTGATTTTATTCGTTGCTGGTTACTGCATTTTGTAAGTTGAGTACAAAACCCTTCTGACATGAGCATAGGTCTGTCGACCCAACTTGTCTTTTCCTATTTCAACCCTCAAAAAAAATAGTGTATTTCTAAATAATATAACAGATTTGTACTTGTCGTAAAGAATAGACTGGCAGCTACAAAATGAGACCATAATTTTGACAATCAGATAGAAATTGTGGTCACAGTGAACGGTCAAAGCTAGAGATCTACCAAGCCTTTAAATTAAATCGTAAACACGCCGAATTTGCACGTTTAAGGGGGAGAAGATCCATTTGAAGTTTTGGTGTTTTTTTTCCGGTTTCAACCTTCATAAAAAAAAAAGTGTATTTGTGAATAATATTACAAATTTGTACTTGTCGTAAAGAATAGACTGGCGGCTACAAAATGAGGCCAAAAAGCTAGAGATCTACCAGTCCTTTAAATTGAATCGGTAAACCGCTGAATTCGCACGTTTAAGGGAAGAAAAAGCCATTTAAAGTTTTGGTGTCTTTTTTTCTATTTCAACCTTCATAAAAAATAGTTTGTTTGTAAATAATATTACAAATTTGTACTTGTCGTAAAGAATAGACTGGCAGCTACAAAATGAGACCAAAGTTTCGACAATTGGATAGAAATTGTGGGCACAGTGAACGTCAAAGCTAGAGATCTACCATGCCTTTGAATTAAATCGTAAAAACGCCGAATTCGCACGTTTAAGGGGGAAAAAGCCATTTCAAGTTTTGGTGTTTTTTTTCCTATTTCAACCTTCATAAAAAAATAGTGTATTTGTAAATACTATTACAAATTTGTACTTGCCGTTAAGAATAGACTAGCAGCTACAAAATGAGACCAAAATTTTGACAATCGGATAGAAATTGTGGTCACAGTGAACGGTCAAAGCTAGAAATCTACCAAGCCTTTAAATTAAATCGTAAAAACGCGGAATTCGCGCGTTTAAGGGGGGAAAGAGTGATTTAAGTTTGGGGGTTTTTCATATTTTAGCCTGCAAATAAAATAGGGTATTGGTAAATAATATTACAAATTTGTACTTGTCGTAAAGAATAGACTGGTAGCTACAAAATGAGACCAAAATTTTGACAATCGGATAGAAATTGTGGGCACAGTGATGGATCAAAGCTAGAGATCCACCAGGCCTTTAACTCAAACCGTAAAAGCGCCGAATGCGCACGTTTAAGGGGAGAAAAAGTTATTTAAGTTTTGGGGGGTTCTTTTCTATTTCAACCTTCATCAAAAATAGTGTATTTGTAAATAATATTACTTGTACTTGTCGTAAAGAATAGACTGGGAGCTACAGAATAAAACCAAAATTTTGGCAATCGGATCGAAATTGGGCGTAAAGTGAACGATCAAAGTTAGAGATCTGTCAAGCCTTCAAATTAAATCGCAAAAACGGCGAATTCACACGTTTATGGGGAGAAAAAGCGATTTAATTTTTGGGGGTTTTTTTCCTATTTTAGCGTTCATAACACATAGCGTATTCGCAAATAATATTAAAAATTTGTACTTGTCGTAAAGAATACACCTGCAGCTACAAAATGAGACCAACATTTTGACAATCGGACACAAATTGTGCGTAAAGTGTACGATCAAAGCTAGAGATCTGCCAAGCCTTTAAATTAAATCGCGAAAATGCCGAATTCACAAGTTTAAGGGGAGAAAAAGCCATTTAAATTTTTTGGGGGTTCTTTCCGATTTCAACCTTCATAAAAAATAGTTTTTTTGTAAATAATATTACAAATTTGTATTTGGCACAAAGAATAGACTGGCAGCTTTAAAAGAAAACCAAAATTTTGACAATCGGATAGAAATTGTGGGTACAGTGAACGATCAAAGCCTTTAAATTAAATCCCAAAAACGCCGAAAACGCACGTTTAAGGCGAGAAAAAGTGATTTGAAGTTTTGGGGGTTTTTTTCCGATATCAACCTTCATAATAAATAGTGTATTTGTAAATAATGTTACAAATCTGTGCTTGTTGTATAGAATACACTAGCAGCTACAAAATGAGACCATTCGCTTACATTCTCGATTCTGTATTCGCCAAGTTCCATATTTTGTGTATTTGAGGTATTTTTCTCCGACTGCGTCATAAACTTTGTTTTATTTGCGTTGATTTGTAGCCCCTTTAGTTTTGCTTCGCTGTCTAGTTTCAGGAAGAGTTCTTTGGCAGTTGTTAAAGACCGTGACAGAATGTTGATGTCGTCCTCATAGGCCACTACTTCGCTCGACCTGTATAGTAATGTACCTCTCGTGTCGACAGGTAGCTTTCGTATGACGTACTCCAGAGCCAAATTGAATAGCAATTGGGCCAGCCTATGTCCCAGCTTTAGTCCGATATTTGTGTCAAAGGCATCGATGAGGTGGTTATTGATGTGGACTTGTCATTTTCATTTTGGTAAGACGGACTAATTTGGCTGGGATGCCAAAACCAAGCATTATTTGGTACAGTACGTTACGATCAATACTGTTTTAAGATAAGGTCAAAAACATGATTTATTTTGAGGAATTCATGATTTGAGTGATTTTCGTTAGTTTGCAACAAAGAGACGACCGATAAAAGTACAAAAACAAGGGATTTTCTTATAAATGTACACATCTCTTTGACATGTTTCTCGCCTTTATTTGTTGCTGGTGAGCGCATTTCGCATGTTGGGTACAAAACCCTTCTGACATAACCGTAGGTCTGTTTGCCCAACTTGTTATTGGTAATATTCCGTTTTGAGTCGATAGATCTTGAATTTCCATCTTCTGTTCGAATATTGCTAGTATTTGCCTGAAATTTAAGTTTTTTTTAATCCTGGTTTTGTGAATCTTTTGGTTTTTATCTGTTATGAGTGTTATATGATTATTTTTAAACCAACTTCCGAAGGGAAAAAGGTTATCAATTCATCACGTATATTTTTGTTGTTGTTGGGTTTTTTATGTATGTTCACGCCTAATTTTTAAACGGAGATAGATAGAAGAGTCCTGTTTTCGGCAAATGATACGTCTTTTTTTCTTGTTAGGTCCCATTGAAAGGGTAGGAAATACAAGTAACGGTAAAGGACTTTTACGGTTAAAACTAAAAACTTTCCGACTTTCAGCCCGATTTTTCAGCATAACTGATTGATCCGTGCAAGGGTTTTGATTGTAGAGGTTTCATATGAAGGACAACATATTGATCTGTCAAAGAACTCTACTGGACGAGAAATTTCTTAGCACGGAGGATACACAATTGGAGAGTATTCGAGGGCCAGAGATAATCAGTTCAGAAATGTTGTCTCCCGGTGTCCGTGCACTCGAAATTCTACGATTGGGTGTAACATCGCTAGGACAGACGTCGAGAAGTTCGTCGAAGTACTCACAGCAGGTGCTGCGCTGCAGAGTGATTCGCAGGGAACAGAAGAACTGACAGCTCAAGACATGGTGAACCCAATCGTGAGCATCATCACAAATCCTTGCAACGCTTCTATGCCACGTTAAAAACCTCGCCAAGCAAGCTCCCAGTGTACTGGTGATCGGCTGAAATTGCTGGAAAGCGGTGGGAGTATCACAAGCTTTTGTATGAGGCTCAATGGGCACAGAACTGTGATAAAGCACGCAACCGGGTAGCAGTAAAAAAATTGGCCGGGAAATGCCTTCACAAAAAGATTAAAAATAGCAAGGCTTACTGCTGGCAACGTCTAGTGGACAATATGAACAAGGATCTGTGGGGCCTTGGCAACAACCTACTTATGCGGAAGCTTGGTGCCCTACGGAAACCTTGCATACATGATACGGGTAGCATGAACGGAACAGTGCGGGCACTCTTCCCCGCCCATCCCGTCCGTGTTGATCCATGATCAAATACCAACCGAGTGCCCACTCCACACAGCTGGCACTGCAAATGTAAATCCTTTCACTGAAAGCGAGGAAGGCTCCAGATCCAGATTGTGTTCCAGTTGGTGTGTTGCAACTTGTCTATCACCATTGTCCTGACTCGCTGCTTGTTCTAACTTGCTACTCAAATTGTCCCAGTACGATGGAAGGTGGCCAGGCCCATGCTGATCAGCAAGCGGAAGGGAAATTCCGGATCACTGTCTGCATAAGGGAGACCGAGGCAAAACGAGGTTCGAGGCAGAACGGGAAATGCTCTTGTGTGTGTGTGTGTGTGTCTTGTACACGCAAGTGGACAGGTAACAGCGCCATTTGCATGAAAAAGTGAATTTGACCTAAATTTTACGTATTTATCTTTGAATCGTTGATGTGCTATCTGGAGAGTAAGTCAATTTTTGTACTATTTTCAACAAAATGTTGTTTTCGTAGTATTGAATTTTGATATTATGTAAAGTTAAAACATGTCAGTGTCATAGGTTAGAAATGCTTGATTTTGTTTTGGAATAGTACCGATGGGGCAAAACGATCGGGGCATAATGCGATACTATCCCGTTTTCCCCCGACTTTAATGACGTTATTATTTATTTATTTTACAGCCGAAATGGTTCGAAACTATAAGAGAAAGACAGAGCATGCAAAATGGAATGAAGAAGATATGAAAAGAGCAGTTAACGCTGTTATTTCCGAAAGGATGGGATTTCTTCGAGTCTCAAGTACATAGAATGTGCCAAAATCAACTTTAGAACGTCGAGTCAAAAAAGTGCGAAATTATGAAAATGAAGACACAGATATAGATAATGATTGTGGGGGAAAAATGGGACAATACAAACCAGTATTTAATCAAAAACAAGGGGAAGAATTTTCTACATACGTGAAAACTATGGAAGCACGATTATTTGGTTTAACAGATAAAGAGCATCGTTTTTTGAGCTTTCAATTAGCCGAAAGAAACAAGATGGGACATCCGTTTAAAGCCGACATTGGTATGGCTGGAGAGGACTGGCTCCGTGGTTTTTCGTAGCGAAACCCAGATCTATCTTACAGATGCCAAGAGCCTATTTCTGCCGTAAGAGCTATGGCCTTTAACAAAGTAGCGGTTAGCGAGTTTTTAACATTGCTAGAACAGATTGTTGACAAGTGTAAACTGTCTCCCGAAAGAATTTATAACGTCGATGAAACTGGTTACAAGAGTCAATTACAAGTTCTGTCTTCAAAAGGCCAGAAACAATTTGGATGCTTGTCTTCAGCAGAAAGAGGTCAATAAACAACAGCCGAAATCTGTTTTAGCGTGAAACGAACTTATGTTCCTCCAATACTGATATATGCACGTAAACGCATGAAAAACGAGTTGCTGGATAATGCACCATCAGGATTTTGGAGAACATGCAGTAACAATTGCTGGATTACATCGAAAATATTTTTCGTCAGTCAGCGGCAACGAATAAAATCAAGAAACATGTCAAAGACGATTTTATTGGAGAAAATATGAAATTCGAAGATCATACTGTTATTAACAAAGTTGAACGAATTTTGGCTTCTGAGGCATTTGTTATTGTTATACTCATAAATATTTCCCTTGATAATGTTTTCAGATTTTTTAGATCATAGGTGTGCATTCGCGAGGAAGGAAACAAATTTTTCGTGTATTTTCCCCCCCTGTGCCCCCCTGAAGCAAAAACTGTCAGTTTAAGAACTGTTTTGAAAAGCTCTCATAAAGAACTTTCATTTGATACTCATCTCGGCTACCTTAGATGAAATTTTTTTTTTCAGGGGCCACTCCCCTGTACTGAGATCATCGATTCATGACCAATTTTTTCGAACCCTAGAATGGTTACAAAGCCCTTTTGCTAGAAGCTCTCTCCTGCCTCATCAACTTGTTTCACGTATGAGTATTAATTGTAGGTACTGATCTTCATTCATTCATTAAATTGAACCGAGTGTTAAAAGCATGCACCTTAAACGTAGAAGTTAGGAAAAATAACTCAAAATTATTCAATCTTCGCATTTAAAACAGCCACTATTTGGTTTTACGATTACTGATACCACTAGCTGAACCAATTCTCAAAGATATTCATGAAACCTACCGTTCCTGAAATTTTCATGCAAATCTTAGCAAAGCTGTAGTGTCTGAGTCGGTAAAAAGCGCATATGATTCCATAGCCATATGTTTCCGTAGTAATACAGCGCATATTGTTCCATTGTAATACAGGAAAATTCAAATCGCTATAACTTCCTTAAATACCATTCGACTTTCAGGACGGATCAATCTTATGAATAGTCATCTTTCTACTGAATTTTATCGAATTTAAGGAACCGTTAAGATTTTATTCAAGAAAATGTAAAATCGATAAATTATACTATTACTAACAAAGTTGAGTGACTTTCGACTTCTCATGTATTTGTTGTTTTTGTGCTCATAAAGGTCTACATTCATGATTTTTTTCAGATTTTTCGGAGGAAAGGTGTCCAATCGCGGGGGGAGGTACGCAAAAAGTTCATAGATTTCCCCTTCCCCTGCCCCCCTCGGTACAGAACCGGCAATTTTAAGACTTGTTTTGAAAAGATCTCATTAAGACCTTTCCAATGACACACTACTCGACTACCCATGGTGAAAATTTTTTTTAAAGGGTCACCTCCCTATACGGGGAGACCCCCCTTAAACCCCTTCGGAAAAATTTTCCACCCTTGAACTTTCAGGAAGTCACCACTTCTGACTTTTCCACAAAGTTTCATTGCTGTAGCTTCTATAGTTTCGGAGAAAAAATGAAGTGACATACAGACGGACGGACGGACGGATAGACGGACACAGGTCGTGATTGCAGTAGGGTTTTGTATTTTAATACAAAACCCTAAAAAGTGCGAGAACATCCTGGTCGCATTGTTATTCCTTACCAAGTAGCAAAGCTTTTCAGGGCAGCTTACCTTCAGGCTGCCACTATGCTTACTGCCATAAACGGATTTAAAAAATGTGGAACATGGCCAGTAGATTGGAATGTATTTACCGAAGCAGACTTCATCGCCGCCGAAACTACTAATACTGAAGAAATAGTACCCGTTCAAGATCTGAATGCAACTTCCAACGAATCTTCATTCCAACCTACAGCTTCTTCCTCAACAAGCATTTTAGCGAAAGTCACTGCAAGTCATGATATCTACAACAAAGAAAATGAAAATCCAACAACTAGCGAAACATCACAGCCTGTTGCTTCAACTTCATCTGCTTTGGTAGATTCTTTCGCAGTTGATCTAAATATGAGTGCCTCTGAAAAATCAAGCCAGCCTAGCGTATCAACAGCTGTTTTCGAAGATTAGTTGCCACTAACAAATCCGATGATGACATCTTGCCGAGTGCCTCTGAAGCGGATTGTATTGAGCCTAATGTTCCACCTTGTCAAAAAGGAAAAAGTCTTGATAATGCGTTATCCGATCAGTCGAAAGACGAACTTCGTTTTTTGTTGGTCTTGCACACATAACAGAAACTCCAAAAAAAGTCTGGACTTAAGCAAGAAAGATTAGAAAACGGGGTAAAACCGCAATACTCACGGATTCCCCGTATAAAAATGATCTCAAACAAGACTTAGAAAATAAAATGAAGAGAAATAAGACTTAGAAGAAAAAGTATAAGAAAGCTGGAGACAAAATAAAAAAAATAGGACAAAAAGCTCACAAGAAGCTTGAAAAAACTAAAATGAAGAAACGCAAGAAGGAAAATGAGACGAACTCTTCTGAAGACGAAGAAGCTGATAATGACTGTGCTTACATTTACTGTGGGTACTTATATTCGGAGTCGACCGAAGGATGGGTTATATGTAGCATATGCCAAGGTTGGGCACATAATTCTTGTTCTGGAGTTGACGAAGAAGACGATGAAGCGAATATTTATGAACGTTGTCAGCCTGACTAAAATATATGCTCATTTTGCCCTAAACAATTTGAGTTTCTTGCTTATATTCATAATTACCCAAAAAATATGTGATTTAGAAATAAAAAACTTTTGAATTTATATAGGTGATTTATACATGCATACATTATACATGTTGCAATGTGATTTAATTTTTTTCTAATAAAGAGTTTAATTTTCATATTATGATTATATTTTTCTTAGTTATCGCATTTTGCCCCGGTCTCCCCGACTGTCTGTTCTGCATACTAGGCTTGGCTAGGAAAATGCTAAAGAAACTCATCACGGGAGGACTCAGTGCCACTGTTTATGTGGCTGGAGACCTATTTCCTCCGAAATACGGGTTTACAGTAGGACGCTCCATCACTGATGCGATTGCAGAGGTGGTGAGCATGTTCCAAAAGGCAGAGACATATAGCCGCATTAAGCGACCGATGGTCTGGTTTGTGAGACTTGATATTAGGAACGCCTTAAACTCCGCTAGATGATCGGATATTCTAGTTATGCTGGAAACCCCCTTTCAATTTCCAGAATATCTGATGCAGCTTCTGAGGGTTTGTCTGAAGGACTGACGCCTGCTTTATAGTATGACACAGGACCAATGAGGAATGGAAGTTACATCGGGTACCGCTCAAGGATCTTTCCTTGGTCAAGACCCGTGGAACATGTCTTACGATGCACTATTTGGGCTGAAATGGCCAAATGAGTGGCATTTGATCGGCTTTGCTATAGTCACTAATGCTAGTAGGAGAGACTGGATGATTGCTTAGAGATCCCACCACTGTACCGGAGAAAGCAGAAGTATATATATATATATATATATATATATATATATATATATATATATATATATATATATATATATATATATATATATAGGATTATCCATTTTACGCTTGTGAAAGTAAAGCTAAAGAAAACACATAAAATATTCAGATGGAAACAAAATTTCAGTATGAAGATCAAACCTTGGCATTATACGCGAAATACAACATCATTCAAATGTCCTCCACGGAACCTCTTACAGGCCTCAATTGTTTTGAGGTAATTTTCAATGACTTTTCGGTACATTTCCGGCAATATCTCGGCCATAACTTCACAAATATTGGTTTTCAATTGCTCAAGATTTCGAGGATCGTTCGCGTAAGCACGATCTTCCGCATAGCCCCATAAAAAGAAATCCAAAGTTTTTAGGTCGCAGAATCTTGCGGGCCAATTGACATCACTCGATCTCGAAATTACGCGTCCTGGAAATTTCTCTTGCAAAAGTGCTCAATTAGCCTGTGTTGTGTAGCTTGTGGCTCCGTCCTGTTGGAACCACTTGTTCTCCAGATCATAATCTTCAATTTCTCTCCAAAAATAATCAGTTAACATCGGCCCATAGCGGTCAGAATTGACTGTAATGACTCTTCCTTGATCGTTTTCAAAAAAATACGGGCCAACAACACCACCAGACCATAATGCACACCAAACGGTCCCTTTCTGTGGATGCAAAGGCCTTTCTGCGATCAGCTGAGGATTTTGTTCGAAAAATCGTTATCAATGGCTTGTTCTTCAATCACCCAATTCGCATACATTCTGCGTTGTGTGTGGTCTTGAGGCTTAAGTTCTTGAGTGAGTTGGATTGCGTATGGACGGAGGTGCAAATCCAAATGCAAAATCCGCCACAATGAGCCGTAATACAAGCCCAAGTGTTGAGCACGTCGAGAAATCGACAAATTCGGGTCTTGCTCCACACTTTGAGCAACGACAGTGATATTTTCAGCAGAACGAATTTTGCGATGATGCACAGGCCGTGCAATATGAATAACCGATCCAGTCTCTTCAAAATTTCTCACTGTGTTCGAAATTGTTTGCTGTGTAGGTCGATTATGTCGACCGTAATCGGCTCGTAAAGCCCTAAATGTAGATACAGCAGAATCAGCACTTTTATAACAAAATTTAATAATTTTAACGCGTTTTTCAACTGTTAAATGATCCATATTTCTAAATGGCAAACCTTCGGCTAAAAAACACGCCTTGCACGATATTTAATTATGTCAAATTTCAATTGGTAGGGTTATACTTTCCCAACCACGAAGTGGATAACCCTGTATGTATATATATATATATATATATATATATATATATATATATATATATATATATATATATATATATATATATATAGATATATATATATATAGATATATATATATATATATATATATATATATATATATATATATATATATATATATATATATATATATATATACGAGGGTCATTCAACAAATACTTAGCCTACAGAAGAAAAACGAAAATTTTGGAAAGGTGGCAATTTATTTTTCCACATAATCTCCTTCAAGCTCGATACTCTTGGCCCAGCGATGCTCTAACTTTTTTAAGCCGTCCAAAAAATACATTTTCTCGAGGGCTGCAAAAAAGCCCTCCGTGGCGGCGATGACCTCCTCATTCGGCCAAAATCTATTTCCACCGAGTGATTTTTTCAGGTTTGGAAACAAAAAGTAGTCGCAGGGGGCCAAATCTGGAGAGTACAGTGGATGAGGCAGCAATTCGTAGCGCAATTTGAGCTATTTGGCCATGGCGACGGCGGAGGTGGGACCCGGCGCGTTGTTGTGGTAGAGCAGCACTATTTTCTTCGCTAAGCGGGGCCACTTTTTCTTCAATTCGACGTCAAATCGGCCCAATAAGTCTGCATAGTAGCGCTCCGTGATTGTTTTATCCTTCTCGAGGTAATCGATATAGATCAAACCTTGTGAATCCCAGAAAACGGTGGCCATCACCTTTCCGGCCGATCGAACAGTCTTCGCCTTCTTCGGAGCACGTTCGCCGGGTGCTGTCCACTGTTTCAACTGTTCCTTGGTCTTGGTGTGTACCACTGAATCCATGTTTTGTTGACGGTCAGGAAACGATGCAAGAACTCCGCCGGATTGCACTGAAACAGCGCCGAACAACCTGCCGATGTGGTATCACGGTTGCGCTTGTTTTCCGGTGTGAGCAAACGCGGCACCCATCGCGCCAACAGCTTTTTCATGCCCAGCTCTTCGTGTAGAATATGATGCACCATTCTTTCTGCGATGCCCACAGTCTCAGCTATCTCGCGAATCTTCAATCGACGGTCTGCCAACACGAGATCGTGGATTTTTTTAACGTTCCCCTCCGTAGCAGCCGTTTTCGAAGCACCTGGGCGTGGCTCATCAAAAACCTACCTGCTGCCACGAACAAACCCGTTGAACCAATTCTTGACGGTCGCCATCGAAGGAGAAGAGTCACCGTACACAGCTCCAAGCGATCTTTGATTTTGCTGCGCATTTTCCCTTCCAAAACCAAGGATCTAATCACTGAACGATATTGTTCTTTTTCCATTTTTGTACAACCGGCCGACACGCTCGTTTCCAAAGGCTATCAAAGCAAAACTAATGAAAGGAATCGACAGAAACTTTGATAGTAAGCTACTGAAAGAATTTACTGCACGATGGTAAAACTCTTTTGTAGTAGCAGCGCCATCGGGCGGTGAGGCTAAGTACTTGTTGAATGACCCTCGTATAATATATATATATATATATATATATATATATATATATATATATATATATATATATATATATATATATATATATATATATAGGGGGCGTAGGGTATTGAAGACAACTTGAGAGTAAAATTAATTAGCTTGTATTTCTAACAAAATTTAATAAAATTTCAGGAAGTTTTTGTACAACTTTAAATTAATATATGGCTATAAAGTTATTCAATAAAATCGCCATTAGCAGCAATAACCTCTTCGATCTGGGTCTGGAAACGATGACATGCCCGAATCAAATGCTCTTTGTTCATATTGACCATAGCAGTCTTCAGCGAAAAAGTGGTATTATGAGGACGCTTATTGGTCTCACGCTCAACTACACCTTATACGTAATAATCGAAAGGATTAAGGTCTGGAGAGCTAGGTGGCCATATCTTCGGTGTTATGTGGTCATGAAAATTTTCGGCCATCCAATCTTGTGTCGCTATCGCTTTATGTGGAGGAGCAGTCTTGTTGAAAAATGTATGATCTGCCTCTGCTTACATTGTCTATCCAGGGTTTCACTACCGTCTCCGAAACCTCGCTGTATGCAGCAGAGTTCACTCGAAGTCCTTGAGTAAAAAAGTGTGGTGGCATAACATTTCCTTCGTTGCTGACAACACCTTAAACCATAACAGTGGCTGTAAATTTTGTGTGCATAGCAACAGGAACCTGCGTAGGACTTGAACATAGCCATCTATCATTTCTGCGATTGGCCTTTTGATCTTGGTTACCTTTTTTTTCGTAGGAAAAAAACCATAATCTTTTGTGCGCCTCAGGGTGTTTGATTTTGTTTAAAAGACGTTTTGATCGGAGAACTCTCTGTTCCCGTGTTCGCTCCGACATGAACTGTCCTCTGCGCATCACGTAAGACTTATACCGAAGGTATAATCGCAAGGACCCTCATTGATTTTGAAGGGTCCTCATCTATGATTGCTTGCACTTGCTCTAAAAATTCTGAAGATCGGACAGTGTCAGAACGTTGTTCGTGCTTTTTGCGTTTTGCAACTGATTCTGTATCGCCTCTTGATGCTTCCAACTCAGGGCGAACCTTATGTACGAATAACCGTTCGCAATTAAACAAATTCGAGTTCTCTAAATCTATATGGTTCGCACATATAGCGACGATGACAGCATGTCGCTTCATTTCTTGAGTCATATTGTCGTCCGGCATTCTTTATCTGAAAAGGAAAACAAGTTAAAATAGCAGGAGAGTGCTCCTGCCAGAAGGGTATTGTAAAATAATTAGTAAATCAAACAATATATTCTGCATATCAAAACTTGACTTATATACAGATATACATATATATATATATATATATATATATATATATATATATATATATATATATATATATATATATATATATTGTATGATGAGTTTTTCCAAAGTCTCGATTTAAATATTGTTGAATTTCCTAGTGAATGCACACAGTGCATTCAAGGGTCGATAGTATACAGTTTTGCACATTCTGTGCAAAAGTTACAAGGAGCACGTATTGCAAAAAAACACTCTGTTGGTATGAAGGTAGAAACTTAAAAAGGTATCGTATTGAAATCAAGAAAAAAGTCAACAACATACTCCCGTTAATTGTGTTAACGAACTAAAAAAGCACAAAATGTTTGTGAATCACCTAAAATATTTACTGCCCGCGAGAGTTTTTGCTAATATGAATTTGCAAATGCTAAGTGAAATTCAGAAATGAGCATTTTCTTTGAATAGAACGCATTTTGAAGAACGAATCCTTAATAAGTTTATATAAGTCTACGCACTTCATACATTAAAAGTGCATTGGCTTGTAATTGGCTTTTCTAGGAAAGGTAAATTAAATTCCACCTCCAATTCAAAGTCAGACTGTTTCTCCCTAAAGAAAATTATACTTTCCCGGAATCAGCAAATGGCTTGGCTAATTGAATTTTATATTTATCCTTACCAAATTTGAAATGTGTGAAAATATATCAGAGGCATAGAATTGGGTTTGTATTTAAGACACGATTTTCAGGATTATAATATGGTGACGCTCTTTGTAGCGTACTAATATATGTATGCGTTCAAAAAAGTGCTACATTTACGTGAGTGATTATTTTCCTTTCAGGGTTTTGTACCATATTCCATAACTAAATTACAAATAATTCTAACCGGTCTGCCCTTCTATCCGTTTGTGCCAGCAGTTTTCTTCCGAAGTTTTATTGTAGTAATTATATCCACTAAACATTATAGGTACATCAGGGGTAATTGTTTATTGAAAGTTTGGATATCGTGAAATTACTCAAAGGTTTTTAAAGGAGTCACCTCATATATGGAGGCGACACTTAAAAAACTGTTTTTTTTTAAATCAAAGATAGTTATGTAGGCATGAAAGGTAAGGTCTTGATCAAAGCTTTAGCCAGGAAAAAGCGTGGGGGGGGGGGGGGGGCGGGGGGTGTTAGCTTGGCGCTGCGTGAGAAAAAAATTTTAATTTGTGGTCAAAGGCCAGAATTTTTCTGAATGCTCCGCCGACTACTATTCCTTAAATTTTCATGAAAATTGAAACAAATTTGAAATATGTATCAACCATAAAAACCTTCTATTGTTGTTGTAACTCCATACAATTGAAATGGCAATAGCTCACTTGATTCTGATTCGATCTCGATTAAATTTTGTGAACATAAATATCTTTTATCAGTCTATATAATTTTTGGGCGAAAATGTAAAATCTACAAACCATACTTTTATTAACAAAGTTGAGTGAATTTCGATTTCTGAGGTATTTGTTGCCCTTATACTCATAAAAGCCTACATTTGTGATAATTTTCAGATTTTTCGGCTCGAAGGTGTCCAATCGCGAGGGAGGGACACAAATTTTTGGCACATTTTGCCTTCCCCTGGACCCCCTAATTCATAAAACGATTTTTTTTATTTCAGATTCTAAAAGTTCTAAGACCTTTCATGTAACATCCCATTAAAATACCTTTGATTTAAAAAAATGTTTAAGGGCTAATTCGTTATTAGTGGGAACCCCACTTAAAAATTTTTTAAATTTTTGTTAAGATCTCAACTTTTGAGAGACCATCACTTCTAACCTTTTCGCAATGTTTGAGCATTCTAGCTTCTATAGTTTCTGAGGGAACTAGCTGTGACGCACGGACAGACGGTCAGCCAGGTCGTGAAAGAAGTAGGTCTTTGTAAAAAAAAATTTTTACAAAGACCTAAAAAGAATTATTTGAAGAACCTATTTTAAGTGCGTTTATAGAATCTCATTTAAGCTTATTAGTTAACAGTTTGCAGTTCCATGATAAAATGAAGTTAAAACTGAGCAAATGGTTTTTTCAGCTAAATTATGAAAAGTAATCCCTTTTTTCCTTTTTCACCTTCGATTGGTAAATTCATAATATTATCGGTATTTGCCCCATTAATGATCAAATAACTGCCACAATTTTGTTTCTAATGAAAGCATTTAATTTAAATAATAATTACTGTTGTTGCAATAATTAAAAAACAAAATTACCATAAATTCGCAAAAAAATTAATTGAACACCATACCATATTATGTACACTTTAATCCTACTCGTATAAATAACGAAATTTGGTGAGTTCGACGTGTGGAAATAGCAGATAATCGACGATATGTCCCTCACAGTTATTCAATTTCAATATCCTTGCGGCTTTGTTACTAGACTTGGTGGAAGATCGATCACTTGGCGATAATTTTGAATATTCTAGCGACTAAAAATAATTTAACGGATATTTCTGCGTTTGTATTTATTCGGAATTTATTGGCAGTGAGATAGTTGTCAGCGCAATCTCGACGTTAACAAATTGGAAACTTATTTGGAAACCGATAATAGTTACATTAACATAGATATCCAGTCGATTTGAAAAAAATGCTACCAGGATATTGGCGTTCCATACCGTTGTTCTAAACTCAATTCTTATTCGATAGTACTCATGAGCAATCAGCCAAAGACTTCACCACACAGAACGCTGTTAGCTGCCGCGGGTAGAAACGACGCCACATATACTATATAACGATACTTTTCTTTGTTTTCTGTCGAATTGGTCGCCGATACGGTGGTCAGTGTCTTAGGGTTTCGTTAAATAATTTTACGAAACCCTACTAAAATCGCGTCCTGTCTGTCCGTCCATCCGTCCGTCCATCCGTGTGTAACAGCACTTTTTCTCGCAAACTACTCAAACTAGAAACATCAAATTTTGTATGCAGGTGTCAACTGGTACTCTCTTCAAACTCCAACAACAAATTAATGTTATAAGGTATTTTAGGGGGGTCTCCCCATACAGGGAAGTTGCCCCGAAAAAAATTTCATCAAAGATAGCCAATATGGGTATCAAGTGCAAGGACTTGATGATAACTTTTCAAAACAGGTCTTAATTTGCCACTTTTTGCTTTAAGGGGTGCAGAGGAAGGGGAAATACGCGAAAAATGTGTGTCCCTCCCTTCGCAATTGAACACCAGTGGTCCGAAAAATCTGAAAATAATGATGATGGTAGATGTTTATGAACACAACAACAACAAACACCTCATAAGTCAAAATTCGCTCAACTTTGTTAATAATAGTATGATATACGAATTACATATTTTCCCCAATAAAATCGTATAGGTATCCTTAAACTTAAAAGAATGGTGTCCAGCCCAATCGAAGGAGATCGGGATAAAAGAAGGAAGGAAGAGGCACTTGATGGGCGTGGAGTACCAGATCACGGGTTCCAGATAACGCTTACAAAAGAAGCGAAGAAAGCCGCAAAGAAACTCCTTCAAAAAGTGCCAGAACGTAAGGTTCGAACGGACGCCCAACAAGGAAAAGACGTAATGCAAAACAGGAGAGATAGAAGCCCCGACGAAGACCCCGGCAGAAAGCATTGCTCGTAAAGCCCCAAGATGGCCGATTCTACGCGGACGTACTGCGGGACATCAGGGGAAACGTAAGGCCCGTAGACACCAACACTACCATTAAAGTAGTACGACCAACGCGGTCGGGCCACATACTGGTCAGGCCGGTAATAAAGAAGCATTCTGCGGCGCAGTAAAGAAAATCCTCGGCAAAAGCGAAACTATAGCCTCGCTTGAGCCGAGGTAGAAGAGGCCATCAAAAGGGAGTTCCCTAGCGTGGGAAGGACAGCAAGACTGACACCAAAAAACAACAGGGGGCAACGCATGGCCATGGTTGCCGTGACCAAAAAGGCCGCCGAACAATTCCTGAACAAGGGCAAAGTAAGAATGGGTAGGTTGTCTGTAGGATACGGCGAAGAGCAACGCCTCTTCAATGTTTCAAACGCCTTGGCTATGCTCACATCTCACAAGTATGCAAAGGACCCGATACTAGTTCCCTATGTTATAATTGTGGTGAAATGGGACATAAAAGAAAAGAGTCTATAAAGGAGGCACACTGTGTTCTCTGCAAGGATGCTGATTCAACACCGGGAAGCCCTAGCCAAGGCAAAATTAAAACTTCGATGACCCGCATCCTGCAGCAAAGCCTTCACCGCAGTTCAACTGCCCAAAATTTGCTTGAGCAGTTTATGAGGGACATGAAAGCCGACTTCTTGCTGCTGAGTGAGCAACGCTATAATAAAAATCCTGCATTATGGTATTCTGACGAAACTGGTACTGCCACTATCTGGGTTTGGAACAGTGATTTTCAAGCAGAGAGCTGTGGACGGGGGGATATTTTGTGTGGGTTCGGTGCTCAGGGACCACCTTCTATAGTGTCTTCAATGTGTACCTAACGTCGACCAGCATTCCCCCGCAGGGGGAATGCCGGTCGACAAGAGCACTCTTGGAAGCTAGCATTCTTTGGGGAGCTTCGCCCCCACGTACCCAAGGAAATTCCCGCGGGGGGAATGGCGGTCGACAAGAGCACTCTTGGAGGCTGCCCTCACGGACCCGAGGATATGGGGGGCGCCGTGAGGTTCCCACCTGGGATGACAAGTAGCGACTCTGATTGGATCTGGACTACGCTTTGTACACCGAACTGGAATTGATGCTTCGGGCTGGCGGATGTGATGGTTTGGACATAGTTGCTTTGCGCAGTAGCGCTGAGGTGAAACTCGTGTGTGAACGGCTCCAATTCAACTATCATACCACCTCCGTCCCGGTGAAACCTAGACAGGCCTCGGAGTACGTTCAAAATTCGCACCATTGGGCTGGTGGTGTAGGTTTGGTTGAGACGGACTCCTGATTAGCGCTGGTCTGGCTCTGAGCACTTGTCCCCATAAGGGCTTGTGCCAACCCTTGCATGGCCTCCCTGCTCTGCAAAGATAACCATGGGACCAAAAAGGCGACTACACACACGAGCGGAGAAAGCGGCTCCGAGGGGGCACCCAACAAAACTGGAGCAACCAAAATCAAAAGACCAAAAAAAGAAACAAAAAATAATAACAACGACGACGCAACCAGTGGTTGCAGCCTCAATGTTAACAGTACATTGAGAGCGGAACTAACCATGACAAAAACGAAGAATAACACAATGACAGTGAAGGCAGACGAAAAACGGTGAATAGCAGACAGTCTGGTTCAGACTGAGATTCCTGCAGCGTTCGGGCGCAGCAAAACAAATGATGCGAACACCCGAGCGTCCTATTAAGGAAAAGTGGGAAACTCTGTAGGATGCTTCAAGTGTTCGAGTGGTGGAAGATAATATAAAGAACATCGACAATTTGATTGTCACTGCTGGGATTGTTACCGAAGCGACCGATGCAAGGGTCGCAAGTCTCGACATAGCAAAGAAACGTCCAGAAACCAACGAGGAGATTACGGCACTAAAAGCAACGAGTGACCAGATACCGCGTGATTGCACCGCCAACGTCGAAAATGTGGCGGAAGTATTGCATTCGCAAACGGAACGCGCTAACCCCTCCCAAGGATGGTTGCAAAGTAAGATCGCGGCCCAGCGATACGAAGAAGAAAGACTACGCCGAAAGCGGGAGATGTTCTGAAAAAAATACAAGCTGCATGCGACTTCCCAAAGTTCAGTAAAGCAGTAAAGGCTAGGCTCCTTGAACTAGAGGAGCTTCTAGATCGCATAGGGCACTATCGGAGGAGCTGGTTAAAGGCCGAAGACAAACAGAAGGCTAAAGAGGCACTTTGGGTGAAATCTAAAGGCGACATGCAGATAACTCCACCATTAAACGTCAATAAAAGAATGGGGTCTAGCCCAATCGAAGGAGATAGGGATAATAGAAGGAAGGAAGAGGCACTTGATGGGCGTGGAGCACCAGATCAGGGGTTTCAGATGGTACTTACAAAAGGAACAAAGGAACCCGCAAAGAAACTCCTTCAAAAAAAGCCAGAAAGTAAAGTTCGTACGGACGCCCAATTAGAAAAAGGACCTGATGCAAAACAGGAGAGGTAGAAGCCCCGACAAAGACCCCGGCAGCAGGCACTGCTCGTAAAGCCCCAAGATGACCAATCCTACGCGAAGGTACTGCGAGACATTAGGGGAAACGTAAGGCCCGGAGACACCAATACTACCATTAAAGTAGTACGACCAACGTGGTCGGGCCACAAACTGGTCGAATTTGGAGTAGAGGCCGGCAATAAAGAAGTATTCTGTGATGTAGTAAAGGAAGTCCTCAGCAAAAGTGCAACTATAGCCCCGCTCGAACCGATGCGATGGCAACGATCGAAATACGTGACATTGACTGCATAACAGCTCTGGCCAAGGTAGAAGAGGCCATCAATAGGGAGTTCCCTAGCGTTGGAAGGATCAAAGCGCGAATGACACCAGACAACGCATGGCCATAGTTGACTTAACCGAAAAGGACGCCGAACAATTCCTGAACAAGGGCAAAGTACGGATGGGCCGGTTGGTTGTAGGATACGGCAAAGAGCAACGCCTCTTCAATGTTTCAACCTGATTTTGGACACGTCTTGGGATTAGGAAAATGCCTGGTGTTCCAGAAAGCCCTAGCCAGGGCAAAATCAGAACTCTGATGACTCGCATCCTGCAGCTAAATCTACACCGCAGTTTAACCGCCCAAAATCTGCTTTAGCAGTTTGCGAGGGACATGAAAGCCGACTTCTTGCTGCTGAGTGAGCAACACCATGATAAAAGTCCTGTATTATGGTATTTTGATGAAACTGGTACTGCCGCCATCTAGGTTCGGAAGAGTGACTTCCAACTGGAGAGTTGTGGATGGGGGGATATTTTGTGTGGGTTCGGTGCTCAGGGACCACCTTCTTTAGTGTATGTCTAAAGCCTAATGAATCGATATCATCTTTCCAAGCCAAGCTTCAGGCTTTGGAGGGCGCTGTCTCGAACGTAGAGGGCAAATTGCTCGTTGGGGGTGACTTTAACGCTAAAGCAATCGAATGGGGCATGACTCAGACGAATCCGCGGGGAAAATGAATCCTTGAAATGGAAGCCAGGGTAGTCCTTGTCGTACTAAACTCCAGACATACGCCAAATTTCCGCCATATTGGCTGTGAGGGAGCGCCGGACGTGATATTCGCCTCGGAGTCCTTGGTACGGAGGATACACAACTGGAAAGTATTAGAGGACTACTCAGCCAGTGATACTCAGTGCATTCTACTAGAAATAAAAGATTCTGTCTCCCGACATCCATGCTTTTGGCTTTCTACAACTGGATGGAACATTGGAAGGATGGACGTCGAGAGGTTTGTCGAGGTGCTCAAGGCAGGTCAGCCGCTGCAGGGAGCCTCGGAGGGGACGGAAGAACTGGCAGCTTAAGACGTGGTTAACTCTACTATGAACATCATTACGACTGCTTGCTGTGCTTCTATGCCCCGTCGAAGACCCCGGCACGGCAAGCCCCCAATGTACTGGTGGTCAACTGAAATCGCTGAAAAGCGAAGGGGGTGTCACAAGCTTCGACGTGAGGCTCAACGGGAACGGAACCGTGACGCAACTGGGTGGCAGTAAATAAGACGGCCAGGAAATGTCTTCGCAAAGGGACCATCAGTAGCAAGGCTTGCTGCTGGCAAGACCTAGTGGACAGTGTGAACAAGGATCCGTGGGGCCTTGGCTACAAGCTGGTCATGCGGAAGCTTGGTGCCCTACGGAAGCCTTGTATACTTGAAGCGGAAAAGATGGACGCGATAGTGTGGGGACTCTTCCCCGCCTTTTTTGTCCGTGTTGACGCTGTCTTCACACAGCTGAAACTGGAGGAGGCAGTCTTCTCATTGAAAGCGAGGAAGGCTCCAGGTCCAGATGGTGTTCCAACTGAGGTGTTGCCGCTCGTCTATCACCATTGTCCTGACTTGCTGCTCAGCACATTCAACGCTTGCCTACGGGACGGTGTTTGGCCGGCACTATGGAAGGTGGCGAGGCTCGTGCTGATCAGCAAGGGGAAGGGGAATCCCAAATCGCCGTCTGCGTACCGCCCATTATGCATACTAGACACGGTTGGGAAAGTGCTAGAGAAACTCATCAAGGGAAGACTCACTGACGCGATTCATGCTGCTGGGGACCTATCTCGGCAGCAGTATGGCTTCAGAGCAGGACGTTTTACCATTGATGCGATTGCAGAGGTGGTGAACGCGGTGTAAAACGACGCGGCATATAGTCGCACCAAGCGACGGATCGTCCTGTTGGTCACATTCGACGTCAGGAATGCCTTCAACTCCGCTGGATGGGTGGATATTCTGGACACGCTGGAAAACTCTTTTCAAGTTCCAGAATATCTAATGCGGCTTTTGAGGAACTACCTAAAGGATCGAAGCCTGCTCTACGACACGACACAGGGCCAACGAAGGATGGAAATTACATCGGGTGTTGCCCAGGGATCTATCATTGGTCCGAACCTGTGGAACGTGTCTTACGACGGGCTACTGAGACTTGAGATGCCAGATGAGTCGCGCTTGGTCGGCTATGCGGATGATGTTGCGGCTCTGGTCACTGGACGCAACGTTGAACAAGCGCTACTTAGACAAGGTATGCTAATGCGCCAAGTGAGGGACTAGATCCCTGCTCGCGGGCTCAGTTTAGCACTGGAGAAAACCGAAATGGTCAACTTGACAAAAACGAGAATCCCTAGAGTAAGGATGATCAGTATTGGAGACATCCCAATCGAATCGAAGCCAGCGGTGAAGTACCTGGGGCTACTGATTGACTCGAAGATGAGTTTCTCTGAGCAAATCAGGGCAACGGCTGAGAAGGCTGCTTTGGGAATATCAGCTCTGAGACGACTTATGGCCAACGTAGGGGGACCCAGCCCATCAAAAAGACGCCTCTTGATGAATGCCGGAGGGTCAGTGCTACTGTATGAAGCAGAGGAATGGGGCGACACTCTCAACAAGGAGGTGTACCGAAAAGGCCTGGCACAGGTACAGAGAAGAGGAGCACAGAGGATTGCATCTTCTTATCGGACAGTCTCTGATCCGGCGGTGAGAATAATTGCAGGCGTGATACCTGTTGCCCTCCTTGCTAGAGAGCGCCGCGCTATTTACCAGCGCCGAAATGAGGATGCGAGGGAGATGGTTGTCCGCGAGGAAAGACAGCGCTCGCTCAACGATTGGCAGCAGTCTTGGGTCAGTCGCACGAAGGGAAGGTGGACTGCGCACCTTATCCCGAATATGGGTACGTGGCTAAATCAAAGGCATAGTGAGACTGACTTCCATCTAACCCAGCTTTTGAGCGGGCATGGGTCTTTACAGTCTTACCAGCACAAGATTGGTAAGTCGCGGTCCCCCGATTGTCGGTTATGCCAAGGAGTGGAGGACAATGCCTGTCACACATTTTTTGTGTTTACAAAATGGGTTGGGCTGCGAAGGAAACTCTACAGGAAGACGGGAGAGCTCACCCCGGATAATAAGGTCGCGGTGATGCTCAATTCGGTTGACAAATGGAACCAGGTGGCATATTATGCTCGGACAGTCCTAAAATATAAAAGGAACTCATAGCAGCTGGAGGCGCTGGGGCTGGGGGATCGCTTTTCTGGCACTTCCTCTTCCCCTCTCCCCTCCCACTAGGAAAGGGACTCCCCAGCTTGAAGGCGCCTCACGGCATAACAAAACAAGACCTGGCCCGTAGTAATGTGTCAAACGGTTCCAGGCTGGGTTCTCAGGTTGACAGGGGAGGTATTTAGTGGGTAGTCTAGTCGCGGACGGGAGTCCCACACTCTGTGCGTAAATGGCATTCACCTCCCTACCCCAAAAAAAAAACGCCTAACGAATCGATGTCATCTTTCCAAGCCAAGCTTAATGTTCTGACGGGCGCTGTTTCGACCGCAGAGGGCAGAGTACTCATTGAGGGAGACTTCAATGAGAAAACGAATCCTAGAAATGGCGGCCAGGATGGCGCTCATCGCACTAAACACCGACAATACGCCGACTTTCCGCCATATTGGCTGTGAGGGAACCATACCGGACGTGATATTAGCCTCGGAGTCCTAGGTACGGCGGATACACAACTGGAAAGTATTAGAGGACTACTCAGCCAGTAATCATCAGTGTATTCTACTTGAGATAAGTGATTCTGTCTCCCGTCATCCGTGCTCTCAGCTTTCTACAACTGGATGGAACATCGCAAGGATGGACGTCGAGAGGTTTGTCGAGGTGCTCACAGCAGCTACGAAACGAGGATGCGAGGGAAATTGTTGTCCGCGAGGAAAGGCAGCGCTCACTCAACGATTGGCAGCAGTCTTGGGAGAATTGCAAGAAGGAAAGGTGGACTGCGCGCCTCATCCCAAATATGAGACCGTGGCTAAATCGAAGGCGCGGTGAGACTGAATTCTATCTGACCCAGCTTTTGAGCGGGCATGAGTGTTTTCAGTCTTACCTCCACAAGATCGGTAAGTCACGGTCCCCCGATTGTCAGTTTTGCCCAGGAAAGAAGGACAATGCCTGTAACACATTTTACACATTTTGTACAAAATGGGTCAGGCTGCGAAGGGAACTCTACAGGGAGACGGGAGAGCTCACCCGGATAATAAAGTCGCGGTGATGCTCGAATCGGTTGACAAATGGAACCGGGTGGCACATTATGCTCGGGCAGTCCTAAAAGATAAAAGGGACACACAGCAGCGTTGGGTGTTGGGGCTGGGGGATCGATTTTCTGGCACTTCCTCTTCCCCTCTCCCCTCCCGATAGGAAAGGGATCCCCCAACTTGAAGGCACCTCACGGCGTAACACCACGAGGCTTGGCCCGAAGTAATGTGTCAAACGGTTCCAGGCTGAGTTCTCAGGTTGACAGGGGAGGTGTTTATTTGGCAGTCCAATTCTTGCGAGCATGGGAGTCCCACACTCTGTGCGTAAATGGCATTCACCTCCCTACCACAAAAAAAAACTGAACAAAATTCGATATTGAGTAGTGCTATAAAAGGTCCTTTCTGTCTAACGCAACTGTTGGGAAATATTTTCAGACTTCAGTTATATCTTAATTTGAAGACGCTCTAAAAACGAACTACTCAATAAAATTATATAATAATTTTTTCCAGCTAAATAAATCTTGAATTAGAAATATGTAATGTATGTTTGTATAGGAATTTAGAGTTATAACCCTTCTAACTAAACAAGCTATCCCCGGATGGGGAGTGCTGGCCAACAGGAATACTCTTGAAGGCTAGCATTCTTTAGAAAGTGCCGCCCCCATGTACCCGAGGGAATTCCCTTAGGGAAGTAGCGGTCAACAGGAGTACCTTTGGACAAAGAACTGGAATCGATGCTTTGGGCTGGTATCGATGATAGTTTGGACGAAGTTGGCACCGTTGGATTGGTGGTGTAGGTTCGGTTGAGACGGACTCCTGATCAGCGTTAGTCTGGTTATGATCACTTGTCCCCATTAGGGCTTGTGCCAACCGTCGTATGGCCTCCCTGCTCTTCAAAGATAATCTTGGGATCAAAATAGCGACACATACGGGCAGAAATAGTGGCTCCGAGGGGGACCCCATAAAACTGGAGCAACTAAAAACCATCAAAAAAAATTAAAAAAATACAAAAAGAAGCAAGCAAATATAACAAAAATGACGACGCAATCAGGGGCTGCAGCTACATCGAGAGCGGTACTAACGATGACAAAATCAACGATGAATATAATGACAGTGAAAATGGACGAAAAACGAAGATTAACAGACAGGCTTGTCCAGACTGAGATTCCCGCGACGTTTGCGCGCAGCAAAACAATGATGCGAATGTCAGAGTATCCTGAAAAGGAAGAGCGAGAAACTCTACAGGACGCGCTAGATGTTCGAACAGAGCAGGAAAATATGAAGAACATCGAGAATTTGATGGTTGGTTACTGCTGCAATCGCTACCGAAGCGACCACAGCAAGGGTCGTGAATCCTGGAATAATAGTGAACCATCCTGAAGTCCACAAAGACACTACGGCAGGAAACGAAAGGAGTGACCTAACTAATCAAGCGCCGTTGTGTGATTTCATCGCCGCCATCGAAAATGTGGGGAAAATACTGTAATCGGAGATGGAGGCCGATAACCTCTCTCAAGAAAACTGGTTGCAAAGTATATATAAGTGCTTCTCAGTGAAATGAAGAAAAAAGGCTTGTCCAAAAAGCGGAAGATATTTAAAAAAGAGTCAAGTCTGCACTAGACTCGCTGAAAATCAGCAAAGGAGTATAGATGAGGCTTCTTGATCTAGAGGAGCACCTAGACTACATATGCCATTGCCAAAAAAGTAGGTTAAAGGCCAAAGAGGACCAGAAGGCTAAAGAAGAGCAGAAGGCTACAGAAGCGCAGAAGGCTAAGTCTAAAGAGCATGCGCAGATAGACCCTCCGTCAAACGTCAATAAAAGAATGGCACCTAGCACAACTGAAGGAGATTGGGATAGCAGAAAAAGTGAAGATGCACTTAATGGGCACTGAGCACCAGAAAAGTGGTTTTCGACATTGCTGACCGAAGAAAGCCGCAAAGAAAGTCCTTCAAAAAGTGTGACAAAACAAAGTTCACTCTGAAGCTCAACAAAAAAAAAAGACCTAATGTGAAACAGGGTGGAAAGCAGTCTCCAGAATGAATCCAGAAGTTAGCACTGCTCGTAAAACTCGAAGGCGGCCGATGCTCTGCAGAACTACTGCAGAATATCAGGGGAAATGTAAGGTCCAAAAACAGAACCAATGCTATTAAAGCAGTACAACCAGCACGGTTGGGCCATATACTAGTCGAATTTGGAGCAGAGGCCGCCAATAAAGAAGCATTATGTGACGCAGTAAGGAAAGCTTTCAGCAAAAGCGCAACTACAGCCTCACATGAGCCGATGGCAATGATCGAAATAAGAGACATTGACTGCATCACGGACCTGGCTGAGGTAGAAGAGGCCATCGATAGGGAGTTTTCGTGAGTAGGCAGTATAAAAGTGAGGCTGACACGATAAAACCAGAGGAGAAAATGCATGACCATCATTGACTTGACCGAAAAGAACGCTGGACAATTTTCAAGTAAGGGCGAAGTAAGAATAGGATACGTCAACTGCAAGATATGGTGAAGAGCAGCGCCTCTTCAATGTTTCAAATACCTTGGATATGGACACCCCGCGCAACTATGCAAAGGATCCGATAGGAGTTCCCTAGGTTACAAATAAGGAGAAATGGGACATAAAAGAAAAGAGTGTATAAGGGAAGCAAACTGTATTCTTTGCAAGGATGCTAATTCAATACCGGATCTTGGGCACGTCTTGGTATGAGAGAAATGGCGGATTTTCCAGGAAGCTCTAGCAAAGGGCAAATTCAAACCACGATGACACGTATCCTGCAGCTTAACCTACACCGCAGTTCAACCACTATCTGCTTGAGCATTTTGCGAGGAACATGAGAGCCGACTTTATGCTGCTGAGTAAGAAACACCATGATAAAAGTTCTGCATCATGGTACCCTGATGAAACTGGTACTGCCACCATCTAAGTTCGGTGCTCAGCGACCACCTTCTTTAGTGTGTACCTACTATCGAAAAATCGGTATCATCTGTCCAAGCCAAGCTTCATGCGGTGTAGCCAAGCCAAGCTTAATGTAGTCCCGAACGCAGACGACAATATGCTCGTTGGGAGAGATTTCGACTTTAAAACAATCAAATCCTAGAATCCTAGAAATAGTGGCCAGGATGGCGTTCGTCGTACTAAATACCGGAAATATGTTGAATTTGGCGGTGAAGTAACCATACCAGACGTGATATTCGCCCCGGAGTCCTTAGTACGGAGGATACACAATTAAAGGGTATTAGAGGGTCATCAGTACATTCTTCTTGAAATCAGTGATATTGTCTCCCACCGCCCGTGCTCTAGCCTTTCTACAATTGGCTGGAACATTCGAAGGACGGATGTCGAGATGTTCGTCGAAGTGCAGAAAGATTTGCAGGGGGAGAAAAACTAATAGCACAAAATTTGGTGAACACAACTATGACCATCATCACAATTGTCGAAAACTCCGGCACGGCAAGCTTTCGGTGTCTGGTGGTTGACCAAAAATCGCTGAAAAACAAAGCGAGTATTATACGTTTCAGCTTGAGGCTCAACGGACATGGAACCATGATATAGCATGCAACCGGGTAGCACCATATGAGTCAGCCAGGAAATGCCTTCGAAAGTTGATTAACAACACAAAGGTCACTGTTGGCGAGATCTAGTGGACAATCTGAACAAGGATTTGTGGAGCCTTGACTACAAGCTAGCTAAAAGTTACAGCTCAGCACATTCAACGCTTGCCTACGGGATTTCTGTTGATGAGTAAGTGGAAGGGAAATTCCCTATCAGTCTGCATACCAGCTGCTATGCATGCTGTATAGGGATGGGAAAGTGCTAGGAAAACTCATCAAGGAAAGACTCACTGACGTGAGAGTAGGACGCTCCATCATCGATGTGATTGCAGAGGAGTATATAGCCGCACTAAGCGACAGATCGTCCTGTTGGTGACACCGGACGTTAGGAATGCCTTCAATGGATGGATATTATGGATATGCTGGAAACCACTTTTCAAGTTCAAGTTCCGGCTTTTTAAGGACTACCTGAAGGACCAAAGCTTGCTTTGCGACATGACACAGGGCCAACGAAGAATGAAAATTACATCGGGGGTAGCTCAGGGATATATCCATAGTCCAGACCTGTAGAATGTATCTTACAATGGGCTGCAGAGACTGGAGATGCCACATGAGTCGTGCCTGGTCGGCTATTCGGATGATGTTATGGCTCTGGTCGCTGGACGCACCGGTGAACAAGCCCAACTTAGGCAAGATATGCTAATTCGTCAAGTAAAAGACTAGATGATTGCTCGCGGGCTCAGTTAGTGCTAGAGAAAACCAAAGTGGTCATCTTGACAAAAAGAGAATCTCTAGAGTAAGGGTGATCAGTAGTGGAGACTTGCCAGTCGAATCGAAGCCAGCGGTGAAGTACCTGGGGCTACTGCTCTACTCAAAGATGAGTTTCTTTGAGCAAATCTGGCTAACGGCTGAGACGGCTGCTTTGGGAGTATCGGCTCTGGCAGGCCAACCCATCGAGAAGACGCCTCTGCAAGACAGTAACTGATATAGAGTTTTATACGTAGATCTTTGCAGCTTCATAAAGAAGACAGCCTCTTTCCTATCATACCTTTTCTAAAGGTTTTTGTTATTACCGAGATTGTTGAACCAGTCCTTTGGTTACGGTTGTCAGCTTGTTGTTCACGATTTGCATCGCTATGTGTATAAGTTTTAGCATACCTCTTATTAAAACTTGCCCTAAATTTACTCAAAATTTTGCTCATCTCTTTGCAAGCTCTTCGCCTTGCTTATACCATATAGTCCCTGTATGTTCTAGGAATAAGTGAATTTCCACACTTCTACTCTCATAGAGAATCTGCAATACCTTTTTACCGTTTTAGATCGATTTTGATTTGACTATACGAGACTGCAATGCTTTAATTATTGACTGACTTTCTGAAGAAATTATACCTTTTTTTGTTTCGCCGCCATTTCTATCGCAAATGTCTCAAATTCGAAGAATTATCACCTCACGTGATTGCACTGCTGCACCCACACAAGCGCTTATTTTTAAACTATCTGTATAATGCGTTATGACTACCAGTGAATTAGCTGTACCGCTCAGCTACTTGGAATTGTAAGCAAATACCATGTACGGTGATGCTTGAATCGGTTGCCAAATGGAACCAGGCGGCATGTATGTTCGGGCAGTCCAAAAAATATAAGGGAGTCACAGCAGCCTGGGGCTGGGGGATTTCTTGTCTGGCAATTCAATTTTCTCACTCGCTAGGAGATAGATCCCCCAGCTTAAAGGTGCCTCATGGCGTAACAAAACGAAACCTCGCCTGAAGTAATGTGTCTAGCGGTTCCAAGCTAGATTCACCGGTTTTCCGGGGGGCGTTTAGTGAGTAATCCAGTCGCTTGTGAGCAAATAAAATTCAGCTCCCAACCACAAAAAAACCATGTGAAAAATCTGGGATTAATTTTTCTAATGTTTATTTTTTTATTTATTCGCCAAAACAAGCCCCTCAAGACATTGAAAACCGGGCATGAGGACTACACGATTTCCCAAGAAGAGAGTAAGGACAAATTAAACAATTGGAGTCGATTTTCATATAGTGGTAGATTATGGAAAAACATGGGGTTATACAGAGACCTTACAGCAAAGAATAAAAACATTTTCTGCACTGAATCCAACCATCAAAAACAAGGTTCCAAATTAAGCAGGCATATTTCAGGGTGGTATTTAACGATCACGCTGGCTTAATTTACCTGCTTTACAATAGCAACAATGGCTATAGAACAATTTGTGCTTCCAATCAATTCAGACACTATGGGCTTGTTAGGATTTGCATGAAAATCTCGGCAAAAATTTATGAGATGCATATCTTAGAGACTTCGTTCAACGAGCTATATAAAAAATCATAAAACAAAATTGTGGCTATTTTAAATGCGAATATCGCCTGAATTTAAAATCAAAACGAGAAACTTCTAGAAAATCAGGGTGGTAAGTTCTTACATGTACAAATATAACTTAGGCTTAAGAAGTCCAAATTTCTTTAACTTTGTCAGTAGTAGGAGGATTTGTAAATTTAATATTTTTTCAGTAAAATTGTATAACATTTTTCCGGTCAATTCATTTTGGTATTAAAAGGACTTTACAAGGAATGATATCACATTTTCAGAAGTTACATTTTTTTATATTTCTACAATTTTTTATATTCCGACTAAAACATCTAAGTAGTGCCGTGTGTATGTCTCTTACGGCCAAAATAGTGAGAGGATTTTTCTGTATGACAAAACATAGAATAGCGTTTCTATAAAAACGATAAATCAAGATTGAATCGCATAGTAAACGTTTAAAAATGAATGAGCCTCAGCATATAAAAAATCACAGGCTTTCCCATTTGTATTGCACGTTGACGATATTTCATTGACAGGTATAAAAAAACATAAAATGATGAAAAATGTGATAACTATTTGTTAACTCAAATTTAGCATATGAAATTTGTTGATTAACATTTATAAATAAAGATTTCATCCTCTCAAATATGTTTTTTTTTGTTTTTTGTTGGGAAGTGAATGATGTGAGGATCCCATGGTCACAAGCGACTAAACTACCGACCAAATACCTCCCCTGTTACCCCAAAAACCCAGCCTGGTACCGTTTAACACATTATTTCGGGCCAAATCTCGTTTTGTTTACTGTGACGTACCTTCAACCTAAGGATCCTTCTTCTAGCAAGAGGGGAGAAGCATTGCGAGAAGAGCAATACCCCAGCCCAGACGTCCCTGGCTACTGTGAGTACCTTATGTCTTTTGGGATTGCCCGAAAATAATATCCCACCTGGTTCCAGTTCTCGACCAATTCAAGCATCACCGCAATTTGGCTATCCGAGGTGAGCTCTCCCGTCTCCCTGTAGAGGTCTTTTCACAGCCTGCGGCAGGCATCTTCTTCCTCTTCTGGGCAGAATCGACAATCGGGGGACCGTGACTTACCAATCTTGTGCAGGGAGGACTGAAAATACACATGCCGCCTCAAAAGCTGGATAATATAGAAGTCAGTCTCACCATGCCTTCGATCTAGTCCCGGTCTCACATATGGGATGAGGCGCGCAGTCCGCTTTTCCTTCGTTTAACTCGTCCAAGACTGCTGTCAAGCAAAGAGTGAGCCCTGTCTGCTTTCGTAGGCAACTTTCCCCCTCGCGTCCTCATTTCGATGCAGGTAAATAGCGCGGTACTCTCTAACAAGGAGGCCAACAGCTATCATGTCTGCAATAACTCTCACCACCGTATCGGAGGCTACCGGATATGAAGATGCAATTCTTAGTGCTCCTGTTCTGTGTACCTATGCTAAGCGTTTTCAGACACCTCCTTTTTGAGCACGTCACCTAACATTTTTGCTCCGTTCTATTCAGCCCTCATCAAGAGGCATCTTCTTGATGGGTTGGGTCCCCCTACATAGGCCATAAGTCGACTCAGAGCTAATACGCCCAAAACAGCCTTCTCAGCCGTTCGCCTGATTTGCTCAGAGAAATTCATCTTCGAGTCAATCAGTAGCCTCAGGTACTTCATCGCTGGCTTCAATTCGATTAGTATGTCTTAATCATCCTTACGCTATGGATTCTCGTTTTTATGGTGATGACTACCTAGGTTTTTTCCAGTGCGAAACTGAACCCACAAGCAGTCATCCAGTCTCTCACTCGGTGCATTAGCATACCTAGCCTAAGCTCAATGGTGCATCCAGTAATCAGAGCAACAACACCATCCACATAGCCAATTAAGCGCGACTCATCTGGTATCGCCACCCTCAGTAGCCCATCGTAAGACTCGTGCCATAGGTCTGGACCATGGATCGATCCTGGCCGATTAATATATTGCTATCCGGTTGCATGCCTCGTTACAGTTCTGCGCCCGCTGAGCTTCACGCCAAAGTTTGTGACTCTCACTTCGTTTTCCAGCAATTTCAGTCACCCACCAGTACACAAGAGCTTGCCATGCCGGTGTTTTGGTGGGGCATAGAAGCGTTACAAGCAGTCATGATGATGCTCATAACCACGTTTTGAGCTGCCAATCCTTCCAGCCCCTGTGAATCTCCCTGCAGTGAAGCACCTGCTGGAGCACCTCGACAAACCTCTCGACGTCCATCCTTTGGATGTTCCATCCAATTGTAGAAAGTCGAGATTCCGGACGGTAGGAGACAATATCACTGATCCAAGCAGAATGTACTGTTGATCACTGGCCAGGTAGTCCTCTAATGCTTCCAAATTGTGTACCCTCCATGCTATGGACCTTGAGGCGAATGTTACATCCAGTATGATTCCTTAGCAGCCCATATGGTGGAAAGTCAGCGTATTTCTGGTGTTCAGTATGACGAGCACTACCCTGGCCATCATTTCGAGGATTCGTTTTACCCCCGGGTCTGTTTGTGGCATGCCCATTCAAATACTTTAGCGTTGAAGTCCCCCCCAATGAGCACGTTGCCATCTGCGTTCAAGACAGCACCCTCCGAAGCATTAAGTTTGGCTTGGAAAGATGCTTTCGATGCGTTTAGCGATAGGTACATACTAAAGAAAGTGGTCTTTGAGCACCAAACCTAGATGGTGGTAGTATCAGCTTGACCAAAATAGCATGATGCAGAACTTTTATCATGGTACTACTCACTCAGCAGCAAAAGGTCAGCTTTCGTGTCCCTCACAACCTGCTCAAGCAGATTTTGGGTGGTTGAACAGCAGTGTAGGTTTAGTTTTTGAATGAGCGTCATCGAAGCCCTGATTTTGCTTTATTTAGGGATTCCTGGAAAAACCGACATTTTCCTGATCCAAAAACGTCCGCAAGATCCGGTCTTGGAAGCTTCCTTGCAAAGAAAACAGTATGCCTCCTGTAGTATACTTACCTACAATATTTTTTTAAGCTTTAAGTGACCAACAACATATATCCGTATTTATAAATGTAAATATTTATCCATCTAGTATTGCATTAAATTCAATGACAAACAATAATTTTATTAAACTCATGCTTACTTGATCAATTCATTTACATGCATCATCAATTATTTACTTACCATATTTTATTTTATTAATCTACCACAATCAATCATATGAATAACTGCATTTTCTAACCATTCCATTTTTTTGGAAATGCATTCCTTTTTATATTTATCAAGTCACGCGACACCCTTCGCCATACATGAATGGAACCATGTGTGTTCATGAGCATAAACACAGCATGCTTATCAGCTCGCGTGAACGTTGCACGCGGTAAGATATATGTTCAAGGGCAGTACGTGCTAAGTAAATGAGTTGTTTTGGTTTTGTTTTGCTTGGTTGATGTAGGCCAAGTGAATTATGCATACTCATATGTGAAATGCATAGAGTTGCATATAAAACCAATAAATTCGATTCAGGGTAACAAACTTTGTTGATTTATGTTATAGTATTTAAGCAAAAGAAAAATCTGAATGAAGAACCGTCCTGGACAAGCCTTTTAAAGAGAAACACATAATCTCGACATAGTCTACACGCAAGCCAATACATTTGGTCAAACGCTTTTCCCGACACTTCAGGCCATCAGAAAAAAATTCTTTAGGAAAACCTGAATAAAAAAGGTTTACTACCTCTCCAACCTCGGCATTTGACCCGTATTTTCTCCCACCAAGAAAATTTTTCAAGTTGGGGAACAAAAAAAAAGACAATGTAAGCTAGGTCTAGTGAGTAGGGGGGTGTTGAGACAATTCCAGCTTCAATTCATCTTATTTCAACATTGTGACCATGCATGTGTGGACTTGCGCGTTGTCTTGATGAAATAGCACCTTTTTTTTGCCAAGTGTGGTCACTTCATCTTGAGTCCCGTCTTTAATTGGTTCAGCATCGCAGTGGAATAGGGTCAATTAACGGTTTTACCTTTTTCAAGGTAAGTAACCGTAATTACTCCACGGCTATCCCAAAAAACTGTCGCCATCACTTTTCCGGCAGAAAGAACGACCTTTTTTCTTCGGAGCTGATTCCCCCAACAAATTCCACTGCATTGACTGTTGTTTAGTGTCCGGAGTATGGTGATAGATCCATGTTTCGTCAACAGTAATTAATCACCGTAAAAACTCGGTCGGATTCTTTTGGAACAGCTGAAGAGTCTCGCGTGACATGTCCACCCGCTTTTAGTTGATCGCCAGCAAACGCAGCACCCATCGCGCAGATAATTTTCTAATACATAAATCTTCATGTAAAATCTTATGCACCCATTCAGTTGATATTCCATGAGCCTCAGCAATTTCGTTAATGGTTAATCGGCGATCTTCCATCACGATTGTGTGCAGTAAACTGACGATATCTTCTATTGAAACGGTTTTTGGATATCCAGAATGTTCATCATCAAAAATGCTTGTGCGACCACGTTTGAACTCGGCCACCCAATGTTTCACGGTTGTAATTAAAAACAATGATTCACATTATATAGAGTCTAGCACTTCTTTCACTTCCTAAGTTTTTTCCCTTTCAAATAGAGGAACTCTATCACCGCGCGGTATTCGATTTTCTCCATTGTTCTTAACAAACGTCATCTGACTATATTATCCGGAGTGAGCTCTCCCGTCTCCCTGTAGAGTTCCCTTCACAGCCTGACCCATATTGCACACGCAAAAAATGTGTGACAGGCATTGTCCTCCTCTCCTGGGCAAAACCGACAATCGGGAGACCGTGACTTACCGATCTTGAGTAGGTAAGACTGTAAACACCCGTGTCCGCTCAAGAGCTGGGTCAAAAAGAAGTCAGTCTCACCAAGCCTTCGATTTAGCCACGGTCTCATATTCGGGATGAGGCGCGCAGTCCACCTTCCCTTCTTGCAATTCACTCAAGACTGCTGTCAATCGTTGTGCGAGCGCTGTCTCTCCTCGCGGACAACCGTCTCCCTCGCATCCTCGTTTCGGCGCAGGTAAATAGCGCGGTGCTCTCTAGCAAGGAGGGCGACAGGTATCACGCCTGCAATAATTCTCACCACCGAGTCGGAGACTGTTGGATACGAAGATACGATTCTCAGTGCTCCTCTTTTCTGTATCTGTGCCAAACATTTTCGGTATACCTCTTGCTGAGAGTGTCGCCCCATACCTCTACTCCGTACAGTAGCACTGACCCTACAGCACTCATCAAGAGGAGTTTTCTCGATGAGGTGGGTCCCCCTACGTTGGCCATAAGTCGACTCAGAGCCGATATTCCCGAAGCAGCCTTCTCAGCCGTTGCCCTGATTTGCTCAGAGAAACTCATCTTCGAGCCGATCAGTAGTCCCAGGTACTTCATCGCTGGCTTCGATTCGATTTGTATGTCTCCAGTACTGATCATCCTTACTCTAGGGATTCTCTTTTTTATCAAGATGACCACTTCAGTTTTCTCCAGTGCTAAACTGAGCCCACGAGCAGCCATCCAGTCCCCCACTCGGCGCATTAGCATACCTTGTCTAAGTTGCGCTTGTTCAACGGTGCGTCCAGTGACCAGAGCCGCAACATCATCCGCGAAACCGACCAAGTGCGACTCATCTGGCATCTCAAGCCTCAGTAGCCCGTCGTAAGACACGTTCCACAGGTCCGGACCAAGGATAGATTCCTGGGCAACACCCGATGTAATTTCCATTCTTCGTTGGCCCTGTGTCGTGTCGTAGAGCAGGCTTCGGTCCTTTAGGTAGTTCCTCAAAAGCCGCATTAGATATTCTGGAACTTGAAAAGAGTTTTCCAGCGTGTCCAGAATATCCACCCATCTAGCGGAGTTGAAGGCATTCCTGACGTCAAGTGTCACCAACAGGACGATCCGTCGCTTGGTGCGACTATATGCCTCTGCCTTTTGGACCACGTTCCCCACCTCTGCAATCGCATCAATGGTGAAACATCCTGCTCTAAGTCCGTACTGCCGAGGAAATAGGTCCCCAGCAGCACGAATCGCGTCAGTGAGTCTTGCCTTGATGAGTTTCTATAGCACTTTCCCAGCCGTGTCTAGCATACATAACGGGCGGTATGCAGACGGCAATCCGGGAATTCCCTTCCCCTTGCTGATCAGCACGAGCCTCGCCACCTTCCATCGTACCGGCCAAACACCGTCCCGTAGGCAAGCGTTGAATGTGCTGAGCAGCAAGTCAGGACAATGGTCATAGACGAGCTGCAACACCTCAGCTGGAACACCATCTGGACCTGGAGTCTTCCTCGCTTTCAGGGAGAGGACTGCCTCAGTTCCAGCTGTGTGAAGAGTGGGCACTCTACTGCTGTTTCACCATGGACAGCGTCAACACGGACGGGATGGGCAGGGAAGAGTCCCCGCTCTATCGCGTCTATCTTTTCCGCATCATGTATACAAGGCTTCCGTAGGGCACCAAGTTTTCCCATGACCAGCTTGTAGCCAAGGCCCCACGGATTCTTGTTCATATTATCCACTAGGTCTTGCCAACAGCGAGCCTTGCTACTGTTGAGCAGTTTGCGAAGGCATTTCCTGGCCGACTTATATGCTGCCACCTGGTTGCATGCATCGTCAGGGTTCTGCGCCCGTTGAGCCTCACGTCGAAGTTTGTGACACTCCCTTCGCATTTCAGCGATTTCACTTGACCACAAGTACACTGGGGGCTCGCCATGCCGGGGTCTTCGACGGGGCATAGAAGCGCAGCAAGCAGTCGTGATTATGCTCATAGTAGAGCTCACCACGTCTTGAGCTGCCTGTTATTCCGTCGTCTCCGTCAGCGGCTCACCTTCTGTGACAACCTTGACGAACCTCTCGACGTCCATCCTTCCGATGTTCCATCCAGTTGTAGAAGGCCGAGAGCACGGACGTCGGGAGACAGCATCACTTATCTCAAGCAGAATGCACTGATGATCACTGGCTTGAAAAGATGATATCGACTCGTTAGGCGTTAGGTACACACTAAAGAAGGTGATCCCTGAGCACCGAACCCACACGAAACCATCCCCCCGTCCACAACTCTCCACTTGAAAGTCACTGCTCCGAACCTAGATGGCGGCAGCACCAGTTTCATCAGAATACCCTAATGCAGGACTTTTATTATGGTGTTGCTCACTCAGCAGCAAGAAGTCGGCTTTCATGTCCCTCGCAAACTGCTCAAGCAGATTTTGGGCAGTTGAACTGCGGTGTAAGTTTAGCTGCAGGATGCGGGTCATCGAAGCTCTGATTTTGCCTTGGCTAAGGCTGCCTGGAACACCCGGCATTTTTCTGATCCCAAAACGTGTCCAAAATCAAGTTTTGGATCAGCATCCTTGCAAAGAATACAGTGTGCCTCCTTCGTACACTTTTTTCTTTTATGTCCCATTTCACCGCATTTGTAACATAGGAAACTCCTGTCGGGTCCTTTGCATACTTGTGTGGTATGACCATAACCAAGGCATTTGAAACATTGAAGAGGCGTTGCTCTTTGCCGTATCCTACAGACAACCCACCCAATTCGTACTTTGCCCTTGGTCAGGAATTGCTCGGCGTTCCTTTCCGTCAAGTCAACTGTTTTTTGTTACTTAGTTTTTGAGTTTCAACTCATTATTGCTACATTTAGTGTTGTTGTTTATTTGTGTTAAAAATTAGGTATAGGTTAGGTATATGTTATGTTTAGATTAAACGCTTAGGTTAGGAATATGGTGATAAATTTGTTTAGTATAAGATAAAGTTTTTGATTGAATTTTTATTAGAATTAAGTTGAAACATATTAGGTGTAGGATAAAAGTTTACTGTTGTGTTTAAATTATAAATAATTTTAGGATAGTGTTGGTTGGTTTTTTTTTCCTTTTTCCAATTGATTTTTTTTAAATATGTAATAATCTTAATTAATTTTTTTTGATGAAATGTGTTAATGATAACGTATAAATTTAGAGAGCCATTTGGGCCATTAAGTTTTTATATTGTTATTGTTTGGAATTTGCTTTATATTCTTTGAAAATTTATATCGATTACTATTTAATAAAGCGCTTTTGACTTTGACTTTGCCTAACAAGTTTAGAGAATTTTTATTTTCTGAGGCATTTATTGAGCTCAGAAAAAACTATTCACTTGCCCAATTTGTTCAGATTTTTGGTTCACAAGAATCCAACCGCAAGAGGAGAATACCAATTTTTCGTACTGCGATTTTGAGATATGCTTTAGAATCTTTTTATTCGATGCCCATTATGAGTACCCTGGTAAAAATGAAAGTTACTTAAGGACTCATCTCGATAGTCCATATAGTGTGGTGGTTAGAGTGCTCACTGGATAAGCCGAAGGTCCCTAGTTTCAGTCCCGTTAGCGACAACCCGATTTTTTTCGAGGGACTCTCCGGACGGAGACAATCAGAACGTATCAGAGCTGGATGGATGGATCGATGGCCAAAGCGTGGTACTAACCATATCCTCTGCCAATACATTCAATGAAGATGATGAGATACTCTAAGTATCTTGAAGCGAAGGATCGAAAGCAGCTGTAGTGCTAAAGCAAAAAATGCTATATCAGAAGAGCTCACCTCTTATGAGATTAGACCCCTTGAGAGCCTTCGAGGATTTTTTGGTGCACAAACTTTCAAGCAGCATTCATGTTTGGTTTTATACTTATCGCTAATAATTTCTAGAAGCACTAGGACGTGGGAAAAGGGTTTTGCTATAATTTTGAAATTGAGTGCACGGCAGCTTGATTAATAGCAAGCCTTTTAAGTTTTATCCTGCAATTGACTGCAGGGACCACCTGTTGCAAAAAAAAACAAACAAGGAAGTCTCTTTTCTCTGATTTTGTTTATCTAATTTAGAGATGAGCATGAATTACCTATAGCAATTTCATTTAAATAACCTCAGCCTTGTAGAGGAATTCCAATATTTCAATTAAAGTCTGGAAAACAGATATGTTTGGCTAATATTAATCATCATTTGGTTGAGCAAAGGAAATATTTCAGCTGCGCAACTTGGAACTCTCTCCATTGCTTTGCTAATTAAATTCAGGCAGGTTTTATTAGCACACGAGCTGAAAATCATCATATCCAAGCTTTCCACATACCCACGCGCTCATTCAAAAGACGGGATGCACATTCATAAATTTATTACTTTTAAAAGGTTTTTACTTTTTTATAACTTTTGCGTGCGATATTTCAGTACTTCAAAAAAGAGTGCCTGTCAAAAAGGAAACGTTAGAAATTCGATTGAAGTCCATCCAGTTTCAAAGTAATTAATTTATTTGTACTGGAAGTCTGTTGAACAGTGGAAATTTTTGACCCCAAATTGTAAATAGCTGCACGCAAAGTGTGTATAGGTGAAACCACTCATGCGAAATGAGTTTCCTAGGAATATGAAAGCCACATTAGAGTTTTTTTTTGCTATATATAAGTAATTTCCAGAATGTAATCATCTTAGTTACGAGTTCCTCAAAGAAATCAATATATAGAGTGGTAAAATTTCGTCCCATGACTTCTGACATCTTCTCTTGTTATGCAAATTTGTCTTGTTTAAAAGTTTAAGCTATTTTCCGATAAAATTTATTAGTTTTGGTGCTGCTGCTGGTACAATTTAAAAGCTATCAGGTCCATAATGTCAATTTTGAATCAACTCTAGTAATGAAGATACTTGTATCAACACAAAGCTATGACTTTAGGCTTACTTGAGTAATTCTTGCAAAATATGAACATTCTGAATTGTTTTAGACAATTTAAGATATTGGTCTGTCTCCCTCTCGCTCTCTTACCTATCTTCTCGATTTTTTTTTTCAAAAATAAAATTTTCATTACAGATATATAGTATTGTTGCCATCAGCAAGTGTCGCATGTTGGGAATTCATTCTCATCTGGCTGATTGCTAATGAATGAATTTCTAGTCGGGAGTAATTTCTTTCCAATATGCGACAATAAAAACAACGAACATTTGTTTGCGTCAGTCAATAGTTCTTTTTGCATTACTATTGAATGGTGTGAGCTGGCCGCTTTACCGGACAGAGGAAGTAAACCAAGTTGAGCGCGGGTGAAAAGTCTTGATTTTGGAAGTCAAAGTCAAAGTCAAAAGCGCTTTATTTAATACCAATCGTTATAAATTTTTAAAAGAACATAAAGCATTTTCCAAATAATAAAACTATAAAAACCTTAATGGCCCGAATGGCTCTCTAAATTTATACGTTATCAGTTAAACACATTTAATGAATAAAATACACTTGCAAATTTAAATTAATTAAGATTAATAGATATTTTTTGATTCAATTGGAAAAAGGAGAAAAAACCAACCAGCATTATTCAAAAATTACTTATACTACTAACACAACAATGAACTTATATCCTATACCTAATATGTTACGAACTAGTTCTAAATAAGTTCAATCAAAAAAAAACGTTACCTTATATTGAAACCTTTACCTAATTTATAATACAAATTGTATTGTTTTTTAACAATACTAAGTGTAGCAATAATGAGATGAATCTAAAAAACTAAGTAACGAGAAAAAGCACAAAAACAGAAAATAAACACGAATAATTTAGACATTGTCTTTCAGCCACCAATACCTCGATTGTTCCATCTCAGCTCGACCAGCCTCAACGAATCTAGCAAATGAATATCCCCATTGGAATTGTTGGTCTCGTGAACTCAAATTCGGAGGATATTTTATCTTCTTATCGGTGGCCCGTCGGTATATGTGATATATGATTGGGACGCCGTCAGAATCAAAAACATATCGATTCATGTCCAAATACACGAATGCTTCTGGAGGAACGAAGCCCGTAGTGAGGCAAGTCACAATATACCCGTCTGTAGGGTGGAACGGCTGTAAAATCCAAGGGTTTTCACTCACAGTTACAGATCTTGCGATATGATTCCGAAGAAGTTTCAATATGAAGATATCGACTTTTGTCACTTGAGCGGCTCAATAAATTTTTCTATTCGATATATAGTGCTTCCAATCCGCCTCAGGCTTTCTATGCAAGCCAGTACATGCACGAAGACATTTCCTTTCGAAAACTCTTAATCTTTCCATTGTACTAGCGCTCTGGTTGTACCAGATCTGGCATCCGTATGTCAAAACTGGTCTAACCAGGGTCTTGTAACAAACAACTTTGACTTTTTGATCAATGTATCTGGAATGAAAGAGTCGCCGAAGGGCCATGACTACTTTTAGTGCTTTACTGAGCATGATTTTTACATGTTCAGTATAGTACAGATACTGATCGAGTTGAACACCGAGGTATCGAACACAGGATTTATGTGGAACCCGTTCTGAACTACCCTCACCAGCCATAATGTGGAAATCCTTCCAATTACGTTTCAGGTCTTGACTGGCCCCCTGCAGCGTTGTCCGAAAAAAAATTGTTTCGCACTTCTGCGCATTGATTTTCATTCGCCAATTGTCGGTGTGGAGCTGCACATCATTAAACATTTTTTGAAGATTGCTCTGAACTATTGTAGCTTTTTGGTCTGCCGTATAGATGATCAGACATCAGCAAACGCTACCAATGATCACGTTGGCGAGACATTAAAATCAAAGCTGTTCATTAGCTTGCGAATGAATATTGAGAAAAGCAGGGGCGCAGTAACTGCTCCCTGCTGTAGACCATTCAACACCTTGAATTCACGCATTGTTGTCAGATTTCCATCAGTTACAACAAATGATTTCCCGTATAACATATTGCACATCATGGCGACAAGGTGTCTGGGGAACCTGTCCAGAAGAAGTTTGAAAACTAGTCCATCTAACCACACCGTATCGAAGGCTTTCTTTATATCAATGAGACATGCTCCAACACATTCTTTGTTGTTTCGTTTCCAACAGATGTCTGAAGTTACTTTCGTTATTGCATGTATGGTCGAATGGCTGGGACGAAAACCAAATTGGCAATTCGGCATCAACTCATATTTCTCAATGTGGGCGTTTAATGCTCTGTTGAGTATCACTTCAAACACCTTGCTGATGTTAGGCAGCAAGCTGATTGGGCGATAGCTTTTAGGGCATGAAGATTCTTTTCCTTTTTTCAAGATCGGAAATACCTTAGCCTTTTTCCACTCATTTGGGGAATATGAAATGTTCAACATGTCGTTGAACAATATGCAACAATTCCTAATAGCAACCTCAGGCAAATATCGGAGAACTATATTTGGAATACCGTCAGTACCACATGATTTTTTGCTGTTTATTCTGCGAAATATGAAACACAAGTCTTCATATCTGACAAAATAATCAATAAGATTCAAGCTCGGTATGAGGTCAGATGTTAATGTTTCATCGAAATGAAGAATTGATTGGCCGTTCAGGCGTGATTCGAAGTCGGAAACTTTCGCTTCAACGACCACCGAAAATATTTCATTCCTTCTCACTGGGTTTGGCAGGTGAACCAATTCAAAATGTGTTCCAATCAGGGCAAGTTTCTGCAATCCATCACATATAATCCTGTTTCCATTTCTATCCGGAGTCGTACTATCAATTTCGATACCAGCTCTTTCGAGAAGATTTATCTCATCACTAGCGACTTCAAGATTCAATACCTTCACTCGAGACTTCCTGCGGAATAAGCTATTCACTTTCGCGAAAACGCCATCTGGGTCCTGTGGGCTAATACCCCTCAGTTTTTCCGCCCATTGATTGCTGACCTCACTCCTAAAGTATGAACGGATTAAGTTCTGGACATTCTTCAGGTGTAATTTCAACAAAGCCAACGAGGGATGGTTGTAGTCCAAAAATCGTCGATAAATATTGTTGACGCGTGTGAGAAGAAGGCTCGTCAATCTTTTCAACCTTGCAATGGTTGGTGTTTCATATCCTTCAATATTGTTTCCATGTTTAATCTTTGGAACAACTTTCTCAATCGTTTCCAAGGTCAGCTCCTCTAACTTCAACAAATAGAGATCTATTTCATCGTCAGTTAGATTTCTGTTGTTAGGAACCAATGAGCAAGCGTTGCCATCATCAGAAGAGGTACATTGCTTCTGGTACTCCCGATTGAACTTCTTTTGAAACTTTCCCCAGTCTGTTTTTTGAAATTCAACCGATGGTTTTCATGTTGAACTGGAATCAGGAAGAAATCATCCCTTTGATGATTGATTTCCATTACGATTGCGTTATGGTCGCTATCGTGAGGAAGCACCTGCAGTTTCCATTGAGGACTATTAAAGCTGAATTCAAGTCTTGCGTCAGCAATGCAGAGGTCCAAATATGAATTTGTCCTAGGGTATGTTGGGAACTCCGACCCATATAGGTTGCACCTGTATTCAATTTGGTTCTCTGTTATCCATGATTTCAGGAAAACACCTCTTGGATTATTGGTGGCGTTTAGCCATGATGTATGCTTGGCATTCAGGTCACCGGCAAAAATATAATAACTATGCAGCCTGTTCAATTCGAGTATTTCAAACAAGGAATTGAGTTCCTCCTTGAACTTGAGAACATTTTGACCAGTTGCATAGGCAGAGATAACGAAGAGGTTATCCACACCTGGCAGTGAAATTTTGATGACGGACACTTCAAGAAATTCAAAGTTTTTGAATTTGACTTTTTCAATAATTTGGAAACAATAGGGTCTTCTAACCAATATCCCGGTGCCACCTCCCCCATCACATATTACCCTATCGTTTCTTACGATTGCAAAATCTTTGAATTCCATGGAATGCCATGAATTGAGGTGGGTTTCAGCGAGAAGTATGATGTCAGGCTTTTGCTTAACAACAAATTCAAGGAGATAATCACGTCGATGTATAGCAACGATAGAGTTGATGTTGATCGATATGAGGCGAAGCCTATTCATGGGAATATGACTGGATGACAAGTTATTATTAGGCATTTGAAAGAACTAAACGCTGAAAAGGAAAGTTAATTTTTGAATCTTGTTTGTCTATTCTCTCCGATAAAGAATTAAGTTGCTGGTAAATTTTGAGAAGCAGCTTATTATTGCCACTTACATTATTTACATTATTTCTAGCATTTTCTGCTGGTCCTCTAGCGGCGAGTGCAAATGATACTCCGGGCTTGACGAAGTTGGAAGGTATGATATTACGGTGTACTTGTGTTTGCTTTGGAGCAAATTTAACTTTTGCATCTTGATATCGGGAGCATCCTCGATATGATGCTGGGTGACCAAAAACACCGCAGTTAACGCAGTATAATTTTTCTTTAGGCTCCGTCTGAGCCAATTTGCACTCAGCGGGAGCATGAACGTCTTTGCATTTAACGCAACGATAGTGCATGGCACAATTGGCAGCCGAATGTCCAAATCTTTGACACTAGTAACACTGGTTGACTTCTCTTTTCTGGAGGCGTTCCCACCTCACCACTCTGAAATTCAAGTACCTTAATTGTTGAAGGGCACTTGGACTGCTCTTATTTGCAATTTGTACCAGGTCTCCCTTTCTATGGTCGACCTTCTTGTCGCAAAGGCTTTGACTGAAACAAAATCCGAATTCCGGTGCAGCCTCCTTGAGCACCTGAAGAAAATCGACCGTATCCTCTCCGCTGTCCAAACCCTTCAACAAGAAGGTCTGATTTTTTTCACTTTTTGGGGTATAGGTGAAGTGTGGAACCTCCCCAGAAATCAGCGCATCTTTGGCTGACTTGAAATCAACCAGTGATTTCGACCTTATAGTTAATTTTTCGGCATTAACTCTTTTGATTTCGAAATTGGCCAGTTTATTTTCGGCTGCCAATAGCCGAACCATATCTTTCCCGGTTTGTCCGAACACGTTGATTGGCGGAACTTTTTCTGTCTTGTTGGAAGCTTTATCAGAGGAACCAGCAGAACTGCGGGCTGGTTTTTTCTCCTTATTTTTGTTCTTTAAATATTGAATTAAATTAACGTCATTATCTTGATTAAAATTACCTCCGATGTTTTCTTCGATTTCCATATCTTCGGTTAATCCCTCCAGCGCTGCACAATAATCTTGGCTCTAGTTGGTGCCACCAGCACTTAGAACTTCCTCTGGATTTACTTGCTTTGCACTTTTCTTCGGCTTTGTTACCTGGTGCCATTGATTTTGTGGCTGCGTCTTTTGAGGCTTCATCCCTTTCTTGAAAAGATCCTTGAGAGACTGTATCTCTTGCCTTAGTTTATCATTTTCTTTCTGCGATTTGGCCATTTGTTGATTGTCCGCTATTATTTGCAGCTTGCACCCTCCATCTACGGAGTTTTCTTCGTTATGTTTTCTTTTGGTGATTGCAGCCAGTTTCGTATTCGGCGTTTCCCCAGGTTGCTCCAACGGTGGGAAGCCATCGAGCTCCTCCATACCAGCGGTGAAATTTTCTTTGTGAATTTGTTTTTCGTTACCAATCGAAGTAAAAATATTCGATAGAAATTTCCTGAGTCGATTACTTCGACAATATAAGATTTTTTCCGATAAAAATTAACTTCGGACTAACGTTTTAAAAAAATTAATTTAATTTTTGAAAACTTTTGACAGGAGCTATTTAAAAGACATCTATAAGCAAAGACTACTACGATCCATTACGTCTTGATTTTGGATTCGAGGTATAAATTCTAGGCAGTGAGGGAACGTGGGAACGACGTGTGGAAAAGATTTTTGTTTTGACTTGTGAGTCGATGTAAGGAATAATAAATTCGGATTTAAAATGACAGAAATGACACTTTCAATATACGCAAAAAATCTTATTACTAACGTTGTGCGGAAAATTAAACTGATTATAATAAGAGTATCTGCTAGTTAACATTGGAGTAAAATATTAATAGAAGAAGAGTAGTACACCGATTGTGCGGTACAGGGTCATAGTGTGTGAACAGTCAAGAGTCAGAGTTCCTTAATTGTTCAAGCTAAAAGATTAATTGTAAGTCCGCGTGGTGTAGTGGTTTGAACACTAAGCCCGTAAGCCGAAGGTCTCTGGTTCGAGTTTCGTTGGCGTCAACGAGACTCAGTTCGAGTGATTTTTCGGACGGACTATAAGCCTGATCAGTTATGATACGTGGTGGTTTAAAATCAGAACGTTTCACAGCTGGGTGGACGGACACACGGCCAAAGCGTGATAATGATCATATCACCTTGTGGAGTGCGCGATAGATTCGATCATGACAATGAGATACTCCAACTATCTCTAAGCGAAGGCCCAAAAGGGGCTGTAGTGCTATGGAAAGAAAAAAAAAATTAATTAAAGGTTAGTTATTCTAAGGGCTATATTTCTATATTACATGGAACAAAAGTGACCATTAGTCGAAGTAGGAAGTGAAAGTGGAAGTCAGTGATCCGAAACATTATCAATGATGAAAAGTGGCCGTTTAGTGTTTTTTTTTTGTTCCGATTCTTTTTACTTTTGATTTTTTAAACATTCAATTTAACATCATTTTTCAGAGACCAGGAACTTTTTCTCCACCGCGCGCTCCAGGATCGTGAGGGAAGCAAGCGAATATTAAATTTGTTCCTTTTTAAGGTATTGTAAAATCATTTTACAATATCCTACTAAAATTGCGTCCTGTCTGTCCGTCCGTCCGTCCGTTTGTCACACCACTTTTTCTCGCAAACTACATAAGCTAGAAACATAAGATTTTATAAGTAGGTGCAAAGTGATGAAAAAATGTATAAGGTCTTTAAGGGGGGTCTCCCCATATAGGGGAGTCGCCCCCCGAAAAAAAATGTTCATCGCATGTAGACAATATGGGTATCAAATGAAAGGTCTTAATAATAACTCTTCAAAACAGGTCTTAAACAAACAAGTTTTGTTTTGAGGGGAAGGGGAAATGTACGAAAACGTTGTGCCCCCTCCCCCGAAAAATTTGAAAAAAATCATAGGGGCGTGACTTTAGGAGTACAAGGGCAACTTAGACTTAGAAGTCGAAATTCGATCAACTTTGTTAATAATAGTACATTTTATAAATTTTAACATTTTTGCCTATAAAATCAAGATGGGACCCTTAAATTTCCCAAAAGCTACGATCTAAGTTTTTTATAATTAATTGGATGTGTTCCAAAAATTTCACAACAATTGAACAATAAACAACTAAGTTAAAGCCGATTGAATATTTAACAATTACAACAAAATTAACACGTGATTCTAGGGAGATATACGTTTGCAACGGGCCTAGACACTACAAATATGTAGGAATTTTGATAAAAATTTTATGAATCGTTTGTAATATTGATGCGTTATGTTATCATGACTAACCAAGCGCCGAGGTCAAAACACTTGAAGCAAAAAGGGTGAGTGCGAAATCATAATAACCATAATAATTTTTCGAACTAAAGAAAGAGAATTCATGGAATCTGTATATTAGTCAAGTTTTTATATGCCGAATATATTGTTTGATTTACTAATTGTTTTACAATACCCTTCTGGCAGGAGCACTCTCCTGCTACTTCAACTTGTCTTATATGCTTTTTTCAATTTTATATTTTCATAATAATATATATTTTTCTTCAGTTAAAATTTTTTTATTGGGCCTTTCATTTTAAACTCTGTTTTGTTTTTTATTTGATTTAAATTTGAGAATTGTTGTTGAAATTACTTTGAGTTGAATAAAACAGCCATATTAGTGTAAGAAACCGAATTTTTTAATTTCTCAAAATGACCTCCTCCTCTCCCGTCCATTTCCCTTCGTGCTAGGTAACACGACTGAACGCTAGCCGGCCTCAGCATGCTACCTCGGTTTATGCTTCCCTCTGCTGAAAATTAATTTCTGTAACTGAAGTGACCCCCATGGTTGCAACAATATACAGAAATATGGATGCATACAGAAAGAAAGATTCGAACATATTCACTCAACTCGTCTGGTTACTTTTACATGCAAGGTCAGTGAATTCATAACACACGAAACCAACCGCTTGAGTCAGATAGGAGCGCTGAGCAATATCTAACAGTCTTTGATTCGGCGGTGAGAGTTCTTGCATTCGTGATAGCTGTTGTTCTTCTTGGTAGAGAGCGCTGCGCTATTTTCTTGCGTCCAAGCGAGGACACAAAGGAGACGGTTGTCCATGAGGAGACGCAACACTCACTCAACAATTGGCAATAGTCTTGGGTAAATTGTATGAAGAGAAGGGGGACTGCACGATTCATCCCAGATGTGAGACCATTACTAAATCAAAGGCATGGTGAGACTGACTTCTATCTGACCCGGCTTTTAGCGGGCATGGTTGTTTTGAGTCTAACTTGCACAAGATTGGTAAGTCATGGTTCCCCGATTGTTGGTTTTGCCCAGGAGAGGAAGACGATGCCTGCCGCACTTTTTTTACGTGCATGAGTTAGAACAGGCTGCGACGAGACCTCTACAGAGAGACGGGAGAGCTCACAACGTATAGCATGCTTGGATCAATTGATAAATGGAACCATTTAGCACATTATGTTCGGGTAGTCCTAAAAAATAAAAGGGGCTCACATCAGCCAGAGGCATTGGCGCTGGGGAAGTGCTTGTCGTGCAATTCTCCTTTCACTCTCCGCTGGAAGAGGGATCCCCAGCTTGGAGGCGCCTCACGGTGTAACAAATCGAGACCTGGTCTGAAGTCATATGTCAAACGGTTCCAGGTTATATTCTCGAGTTGACAGGAGAAATGTTTATTGGGTAGACGAATCGCTTACAAGCATGGAAGCCCTACATTCAGTGCGTAGATAGTGTACACCTCCCAACCACAAAAAAAACATCTCACTTACAGAATAAAATTTGACCACCTAGTGAAACAGCTCTTGCATGAGTGCCACTCACATACAACATCTTTTCATCCTTCACTGATGATATCCGCTTGTTTTTTAGATGACGAGCTTGTAACCAAGGCTCCACGGGTCTTTGTTTTTGATGTCCACCAGCAGGTGACACTGCTGCTGTTGACAAGTTTGCGAAGAAGTTCTCTAGCCAATTCGTATGCAACTTGCCTGAAGTATTTACCGGAATATCAGGTTACCATTCAGGTGATTTTTCAAACGATGCTGTCTGCTTAGCAGCAGCAGGATGAGTGTCCCTTCCAAATCGCTCAAGCTGGTTAAAAGAAATTTCCAAATTTGTAAGTACGCATAAATTGGATTCATTCATTAAACTCATATACACGCAGAAGGAAGATATGCCATATCAGATGATAGGCGTTAGGTTAAATGTTAGTACGTACGAGGTGTGACAATTAATGAGACTGATTTTATTGCCACGCTTGTAGTAAACCTGCGACCTTGAAATTCCCTTCCCCTTCCCCAACACCCTTCCTCTCTCCATTGATATATTTATCATCGCTCTAGCTTGTTTAGTTTGCCTGCTATGGCGTGTTGAGTAGACGTGTGTTGGTGGTGCTCGTCATGAAAACGGAGAAACGAAATCAAGGGCAACGCGTCGCGATAAAATTTTGCGCCAGGTTGGGCGAAGCAGCTTCGAAAACGTACGCTAAAATTGTAAAAGTGCATGGTGATAGTCCTCAGGTGTTTTGACGGCATAAAGAGTTTAAGGAGGGGCGTGAAAGCGTGGAAGATGAGGCGTGGAGCGGGAGACCAGTTGAGATGCACACTGACGCGAATGCGTAGTATATGCGTGCCCTAATTTGTGAAGATCGGCGTTTATCAGTTCAAATGTTGGCCTAAGAACTGGGTATGAAACAGTCAGACAAATGTTAACCGACGATTTTGGGATGAAAAAGTTGTGCATGAAGATGATTTCAAAGAATCGCAATCAGTTTGTCCCAGTATTTGGCCTTTAAAGGGATCGCCGTGTTGCAATAGCCGCCCTATTTGCATTACAGCTTTTATTTGCCTGAATTCCGCTTTCGAATTACAGTTTTTATTTGCTCATACCATCCGAAACGCACACATGAACACATAAAAACTATAATTCGACCAAATGGGAACAAATTTTTTTGTTTCATTATTATATTTTCGTCAGTGACCTGAATGTCAAACATGAATCATGGCTGAACGCAACCAAAAATCGAAAAGGTGTATTCCTGAAATCGTGGATAACAGACGACCAAATTGAATACAGGTGCAATCATTATCAATCATTTAACATGGAAAACATCGGTTGAATTTTAAAAAAAAGGATCGGGGAAACTTTCAAAAAAAGTTTAAACGAGAGTGCCAGAAGCAAAATCCTTCTTCTGTTGATGGCAATGCTTGCTCAATGGTTCCTAACGACAGAAATCTTACTAATGATAAAGATTATCTCTGGTTGTCGAATTTAGAAAAGCTGATATTCGAAACCATCGAGAAAGTAGTTCCCAAGATTAAACATCGAATTAACATGAAAAGATATGAAACAACAACCATCACAAAGTTGAAAAGATTGGAACGCCTTCTTCTCACACGCGTCAACAATATTTATCGGTGATTTTTGGACTACAATCATCCCTCGTTGGCTTTGTTGAAATTACACTTGAAGAATGCCCGGAACTTAATCCGTGCATACTTCAGGAGTGAAGTCACCAATAAATGGGCAGAAAAATGAAGAGGCATTAGCCCACAGGAACCTGATGGCGTTTTTGCGAAAGTAAATAGCTTATTCCTTAAGAAGTATCGAGTGAAAGTATCGAATCTCAGGATTGCTAGTGATAAGATGAATTTTCTCGATCAAAATTGATAGCACGACTACGTATAGAAACAGAAACAGAAATTATATATGATGGATTGGTTAAACTTGCCCTGATTGGAACTCATTTTTAGTTGGTCCATCTACCAAACACTGAGAGAAGAAATCAATTGTTTTCAGAGGTCGTTGAAGCAAAAGTTTTCGAATTCAAATCTAGTCTGAATGGCCAACCAATTCTTCATTTCAATGAAACATTAACATCCAATCTCATACTGACCTTGAATCTTACTGATTATTTTGTCAGCTATGAAGACTTATGTTTCATATTAGGAACGATAAACAACAAGAAATCATGTGGTACTGACGGTATTCTAAACAACGTTTGCCGATATTTGCTTAGGTTGCTATTAGGAATTATTGCATATTATTCAACAACATGTTGAGCAATTCATATTTTCAAAATCAGTGGAAAAAGGCTAGGGTACTTCCAATCTTGAAGAAAAGAAAAGAATCTTCGAGCCCTAAAAGCTTTCGCCCAATCAGCTTGCTGCCTAATACCGGCAAGGTGTTTGAAGTGATACTCAACAAAGCATGAAACATCCACGTTGAGAAATATGAGTTGATGTCGAATTACCAATTTGATTTTCGTGCCACGCATTCGGCCATACATGCGATATCGAAAGTAACCTCAGGCATCTGTTAGAAATCAAACAGAAAAGAATAACTAGTTTTTAAACCCCTTAAGGACAGATTCCCCTGACTTTTTGTCGCCATGACGTTCAATACGTTGTATGGGAAATCATTCGAAATAGCTGATAGAAATCTGACGACAATGCGAGACTTCAAGTTCTTGAATTGACTCCAGCATGGAAGTTATTGCGCCACTGCTTTTCTCAATATTCGTTCGCAAGCTCTAGAATGGCTTCGGTTTTAACATCTCGCCAACGCCATCATTTGTAGCGTTTGCTGATCATCTGACCATATATACGGCGGAACGAAAAGCTACAATAGTTCAGAGCAATCTCCAAAAAATGTTTAATGATGTGCACCTCTACACCGACAATTGGTGAATGGAAATCAATGCGCCAAAGTGCAATAATATTTTGTTTCGGATGACGCTGCAGTGGGCCAGTCAAAACCTGAAACGTAATTGGGAGGATTTCCACAGGATGGCTAGTGAGAGTAGTTCAAAACGAGTTCCACATAAATTTTGTGCTCGATACCTCAGTTTTCATCTCGATCAGTGTCTTTACTATACGCAAAATCAAAATCATGCTCAGTGAATCACAAAAATTAGTTATGGCCCTTCGACGACTCTTTCATTCCAGATTCATTGATCAAAAGGTCAAAGTTATCTTTGACAAGGCTCTGATTAGACCGGTTTTAACATGTGGATGACAGATCTGGTACAACCAGAGTGCTAGTACTATGGAAAAATTAAGAGTTTTTGGAAGGAAATGTCTTCGTGCATGTAGTGGTTTGTACAGAAAGCCTGAGACGGATTGGAATAAAAGAACTTATCAACGGCTCAAGTGACGAGAGTCGATATCTTCATACTGAAACTTCTTCGGAATCATATCGAAAGATCTATAACTGTAAGTGAAAACTTTTGGATTTCTTAGCCGCTCTACTTTGCAGAGGAGTATATTGTGACTGACGCTGTCCCAATTATACAGGGTTATCCATTTCGTGGTAGGAAAGTATAACCCTGCCATTTGACATCTGTCAGAATTAAATGTCATCCAAAGTGTGTTTTTTTTTTAGTTGAAGGCTTGCCATTTAGAAATATGGATCATATAACAGCTGAAATACGCGTTAAAATTATTAAATTTTATTATAAAAATGGTGATTCTGCCTTATCTACATTTAGGGCTTTACGAGCCGATTACGGTCGACATAATCGACCTAGACAGCAAACAATTTCGAACACAGTGAGAAAATTTGAAGAGACTGGATCGGCTATTGATATTGCAAGGCCTGTGCATCATCGCAACATTCTTTCTGCTGCAAATATCGCTGTCGTTGCTCAAAGTGTGGAGAAAGACCCGAATTTATCGATTCCTTGACGTGCTCAACATTTGAGCTTGTCTTACGGCTCATTGTGGCGGGTTTTGCATTTGGATTTGCATCTCCATCCGTACAAAATCCAACCCACTCAAGAAGTTAAGCCTCAAGACCATACACAACGCAGTATGTATGCGAATTGGGTGATTGAACAACAAGCCATTGATAACGATTTTTCGAACAAAATTTTCTTTAGCGATGAGGCTCATTTTTCGCTCAGTTGTTACGTAAAGAAACAGAACTGCCACATATGGGGCTCTCAAAATCCTCAGGTAATTGCAGAAATGCCTTTGCATCCGGAAAAAGTGACCATTTGGTGTGCATTATGGTCTGGTGGTGTTATTGGCCCGTATTTTTTTGAAAACGATCAAGGAAGAGTTATTACAGTCAATTCTGATCGCTATGGACGGATGTTAACCGATTATTTTTGGGGAAAAATTGAAGATTATGATCTGGAGAACATGTGGTTCCAACAGGACGGAGCCACAAGCCACACAACACAGGCTAATCGAGCACTTTTGCAAGAGAAATTTCCAGGACGCGTAGTTTCGAGATTGAGTGATGTCAATTGGCCCGCAAGATCCTGCGACGTAACACCTTTAGATTTCTTTTTATGGGGCTTTGCAAAAGATTGTCTTTACGCGAACAATTCTCGAAATCTTGAGCAATTGAAAACCAATATTCGTGAAGTTATGGCCGAGATATTGCCGGGAATGTGCCGAAAAGTCATTGAAAATTATCTCAAAACGATTGAGGCCTGTAAGAGGTTCCGTGGAGGACATTTGAATGACGTTGTGCTTCACGTATAATGGCAAAGTTCAGTCTTTATATTGAATTAAAAAATTTTGTTTTCTTAAGCTTTATATTCCCAAGCATAAAATGGATAACCCCATACTTGTATATGACAAATGTAAACGGGCCTCCGATAAGAAGATAAAATATTCTCCAAATTTGAGTTCAGGAGTCCAAAAATTCCAATGCAGATACTAATTTGCTAGATTTGTTGAGGCTTGTGGATCTAAAACGGAGCAACCTAGGTATTGTTGGCTGAATGACGATATTTAAATTATTCATTGTTGCGACATTTAGTAGTGTTGTTTATTTTTGTTAAAAATTATGGATTGATTTCAGTACAAGATAATGTTTTTGGATTGAATTCAAATAGAATGAGTGTAATAAACATAAGCAGTCGAGCAGCCCCGTGGTGATCAGGAGTGGCTGCTCCAGAAGAGATAAGGTGGTCACCACGTCGAAACTGCTTAGTTTGTTGTTTTACTAGTGTAAAGTAAACTGCATCCGTCAAGTTTCCATCCTTTAGGCAGAGATGAGTGGTTCACTTCAGCCACTTTAACATCTTTAGGTTTACCATTCCCCTTGTAATGCAACGACCTTCTTCTGTGAAAGTAACGGTTGCTTTTTGTGTAATGTTTGCGTTTGTCTCAAGCCTCCAGGTCCGCTAACTTAAACGAGGCAAAAAAATATTGAATTACTGTAGAGTAGCTTAATTGGAACCTAATAGAACTTTTCTAAAGACAATAAAAATTCATCGGTGCGTCTTGTAGAGTAGAGTACGCGTGATTAGTATTTTGTAGTGTAGCTTCGTGGCTCGACAAGAACCCGCCTGATATGATCCCGCAAATGCTAGTCGTCAAGCACGCGTACGCGGTCGTTAAGCGAAGCTAGTTAGCTGAGCTCGGTGTTGTTTATAGCTCGCTGACACTTATGCCAGATCATCGGCACCCGTGTCCTACACGGTCATAAAAAAAATCATTACAATTTTTTTTTTTTTCGTTAGCAATTCATTTTGTTATTTAATAAAATATTTAAAGTTGTTGTGAAATAATGTACAAAAATGTTAAGGATGATGAAAAGTAGAGTTATAATTATGTTTCGAGGAAATGTTTTTGATTGTAATTTTCCTCAATTAAAATTTCAAAGATAAATTGCACAAATACAAATAGCGAGTTTGACAAATCAAAATTAAATGGTGTTATAAAAACACTCATGTGAGAAATAAGAACATTTAAAACTAAATTGTCAAATTGTATCGGTAGTAGAGTAAGTCTATAATGTATACCAAATAATCCTAGGGCTTACGAAAAGATCTTAAAATTAGCGTTGTCACTTCTCTCTTGTAAATTTTATACAAAGAAAAACTTAATATTAAATTTAAATTTTGTGTATACTATAGATATACTCATACATTTCTTCTCGTTAGCTCTTTTCTTTTCTATTCTCGACTAAAATTACTATGTTTTTAATAATTATTACATCTTGTTATGTTTCGCGGGGTATTTACATGTTTATTGTTGACACATCTCTGGACTCGCTATTTATACTGAGATTTTATAGGAAATCAATTGAAAATTTAGAAAAACAATTATATTAGAATGTGAAAGTATAAAAGATTTTTTTTTTTTTCACTTACTTTTCATTCACTTGTGTGTTATAAACTATTTATCTACTTTTTCTTTGATGAAATTTGTATTGTTTTTGTGTTGTAGGTTTCCAATTTGAATTGTATTGCATTTTATTTATCATAGTATAAAAATCGTTTACGTCGAAATCGGAGAATAGTAAGAAATTTTAGAATAAAGAAATTAGAATAAATTCTTGCGTTTGAGAGAGAGAGAGAGATGACGTAGTTTACAATTCGAGGGTCAGTATGAAGAACTTAAGTCGATATTGTACCTATATTTATTGATTTAATATATTTATATATGCGAGAAGGCACTCATACACTGTACTATACAAATCACTGAGTTTTTTTTTTTTCTATCGCACTTGCACAATCATTCTACTGTAATTTGTTTTCAATCGTTGTTCTTGTTTTCTTTAGTGTTCCGAACACGCGCATTGTGCAGGACACAATCATTAATACATACACACTTTCTTATATTGTAGATAGTGTATATATAAGGACAATTTCTATCAATAGTTTAACGTACAACATTTAATATAGAATTTGAACATTTTAAGAATGTTATTTTATATCAATTTTTGTTTCTTTTGTTTTCACTTTCACTAGAGGTTTATATTACAATCTTTCTTGGGTTTTGTCTTAAGTTTAGTCCACGTTCTTTTCTTGTTGTTTTACGAGTAAAATCTTTTTTGTTTCAATCACTATTCATACCCTGATCATTTACTACATTGCAGAATATTTCTCTTTGCATCAATATTTTGCACTTATCACCAGTTTTCCTCACATTTCGATTCCTTTTTGACTATCAGCTTCGCGATAACTGGCAATTCAATCTCGTAAAAATTTATAAAAATTTCAATCATTTGCTTCTTCTTACACAAACGAAAACGACTTTCCCTACTTTCTCACTCTCTCTCTCTACTTAAAATGAAAACCTACTTGAATCGGTTGAATGAGGCGTTCAATATTACTTCTAACGTTTACTTTGTTTTCAAAAATAACTTGATCCAATTGTATCTTTGCTTCAATCTTTACCTAGCATTCTTTTCTTAGATTAGACCTACTTTGGGAACTCTTTTAAAGTCAAAACAGCCCACCTTACCGCTGTTGAGGTTTATGCTAAAAATTCCAGTGCTTACGATTTTCGATCAATTAGCTAAAGGGTCGAAACTAGACGATTGACTTCCAACAATAGGTGCGGCGGCAGAAATTTCGATGAGGATATAATTTTTGTAGTTTCAGTTTCCGCTGAACTCATTTGGATTTTTATTTTATCCGTTGATATATTACGCGATCTGCGATTATCTCTCGCCTTGGCTTCGTAACGTAATTAATTTGACGTTGATAATTTTTTTCCCCGATTATCGGCTGAATTACTTCAGGCCGTGTTTATTTACGAGTACTTCCGCGCGCACTCACTAGCCTTCTTGTGATTCTGCAAGAAAACTTCAGACCCGGGTTTACGCGAGTAGTCATGTGACTTTTAAATTTCACAAACAACACTTCACGCTTCAATTAGACCTTGTTATTGTTTCTCTATCAACGGTTACACGTTCCGCTTTCTTAACTTTCCGACCTCTTCGCTCGAGCTCTTAAACACAACTCTTCGGATGAGTATGCTTCTTCCTCACCTGCCAGGTTTCCTAACCGAGCGTCATATTCTGAATGTTCCTCTTCTTCCTCCAGATTTTCGTCATATATCTTCTTCTTCATTATCATCTCCATTCTCTTTTCTTTTTCGCCTTCTTTGTTTTTAATCTTAAATTATTAATCCTAAACACTTTGAACTGATATAGTTCCCCACGTAGAAAAACGACGCATCCAATCAATACTGGATACGCTCGTCTAGAAACTTCTGTGTTATCTTGAAGTATTAATTATGTGTAGTTTACTTTTTTCATTACAATCGAGGTATTGCAAAAGCTTCCCATAGCTAGAATGCATCTACGCGCCGGTCACCTGCGCTCCCTACTTGGATTTGATCGTTTGAAAACTAACCTGCAACAGCCGGTTGCCGAGCGTGTATCCATTAAGAGCACATTTCGCCATTGCAGCTTCATCATGAGTTGTCATCGACACGAATCCGTATCCTTTTTTTTTTGTTTTTGCACTCTAGTTTCCCACGCTGTTTTGCGAGGATTGAAACAGTTTTCCGGGACGAATCGACCGTGGAGCAAGTTCTGAGTACTGAACACGAACAGCTGTTCGCGCTACAAAATCGAAATATTACACAAATCTCCGAAAATTTAAAGAAACTTCGTGATTATACCTACATGCGATCACTTCGTATTTGTGCACCGTTCGTTCTGTTTGATCCTGTTCTGTTTGATTCCTGCTGCGTGCCGGCCCTCCAAGATAACCTCCTTCTGCGTCGCGGCCACTACCTCCACACTCCAATTCCATGTGGCTGTCAAATTCTGTTGGCATCCGACGACAAAATAGACGTGGGATGTGCACTGGTCGCAACCAACGTAAAATGACAAGCCACCTAGCAGTGAAGTGTGTTGGTAGTGGGAACCAGTGGCGTCGCATGATTCATTACATTAGGTTATAGCAGATTAGGTGTCGGATAAAAGTTCACTATTGTGTTGCAATTATAAATTATTTTTGAATAGTGTTGGGTGGTTTTTTCTCCTTATTCGAATTGAATCAAAAATATGTAATTCTTTTAATTAATTTGAATTTGATATACTTTTTTTATGAAATGTGTTTCATTGATAACGTATAAATTTCGGAGAGCCATTTGGGCCAGTAAGTTTTCGTAGTTTGATTGCTTGGAATTTGCTTTATAGTCCTTTAAAATTTATAGTGATTAGTTAGTAAGTATATGCATTTTCTGAGTTGTCAATTTCTGTGTGTGTGTGCCTTCAATGCTTCAAAAATTACAAAACAGCATTTGAATGCATACTCAAAGTAACCTGACGTAACACTTAAACGTTTACATATTAAAAAGTAACATCAGTCTTCCATGTTACTTGTGGTTTCATCGCTCGGTTAAGAAACAGAAGTAACCACTAACAATGAAAATTATATACTTGTAAATCATACTTGCTGATTCGTCAAATCGAGACAATGCTCACTCTCGAGAACCCTTAAATATTTTCGTTTTTATTTTCCCTAAAATAATCTAAGAAAGTAAGCGAGTTCTGTAAGAATATTTATTTTCATTATTTACTAACAAAATAAATATTGGTTTGCTTCTCGCATTGACAGATTTTATTTGTATCGTATAACTAACGCTAAACAAATCTCTAATTTATCGACATTGTAACTAACGTTTCGTTCTATACAATATAAATTGCTAACTAAGATATGTATTTATCGAGCAGTCACACATTCAAACTGCTCGAAAACCTCCCTATCTCCCACTCGGAATTTTGGGGCAGATTGAAAAAAAAATGTGTAATTGATTTTATTGGCAATCATATTTTTGTAGAATACTTTTTCGTCTTATTAATTTTATCAAATCTTATTTTCTATCAATTTTCCTTTATATTAAAATTTAAATATTTCCCTTTAATTTTATTCGTCATGAGATTTAACTTTTATAACAATTTAAAATTTTCGTTTCTTAACTCTAGTTACAATACGATTTCTTTACTTCATTTAAATTTCTTCGCCCCATTTAAATCTTCTGTACCTCATTTAACTTCTTTAATACATTTCAAATTTTCTTACTCCATTTCAATTTTCTCTGCTCTAATTAAATTTTGTTTTAAAAATTCCATATCTGCATGTAAAATTCCGGGTTTGGGGAACGCTGATGTAATATCCCCAACGGTGTATTACATCACGGGAGACAAGTAAACTGGGCTGATAGAGCTCAGCTGATACGATTCACCATATACACGGGAAGCGAGAAAAGAAAGGCAAGTTTTGGACGGATCGGGAAGTGAATCGGGAAGTCCGGGGTTGATCACCATGCATTGCGCACGTCGGGAGAATCGCGTAGGGGAATAGACAAAAGGTCTTGTTTCGGAACGGAAAATGATTTTTGCAAAAAGTGGCTGCTAGTGTGTTCTCTTTATCTTTTTTGGTCGCGATTTGGCCGATGAAAAGCGAAAAAGTATGCGTGTAGTTCTGTGATAATAAAAAGCCAATATTTTGCGGCTAGCACTCATGAATTGCCATTGTGTAATGTGCATTTCAATGGGGATTCATTTGCTTGAAGAAAAGGAATAATTTATGTTCAGTTGGAATTAATAAAAACGAGTGTTTACGCACGAAGTAGTAGTGACCCAAATAAAAAGTGAGAAGTGCAAAAAACATAGCGGATAGAGAATGTGATTTTCCACCATTTAAATTTGCGGAGATTTGTCGGTGCGGAAGCGAAAACCACTTATTGTACTCTTTGTCTTGTCGATGTCGAGTAGTTTGTCGATTTGCGTGACAACCTCTCTCATCCTGATGCAGTAATTTTTTTCTTTCTTTCGATTGATGTGGTTTTGGAGCCATTTCTTAATCACCGCGTAGTCGTTGCAACTTGCCAGCACTGTAAAGGGGTCAGAATTTTCGCAAAGTCGTAGTGTGCCCGCTCCCATTTAACCATGCGTAACTTGCGACCGTAGAGCGACTATATAGTTGTAGCAAAAAAATTCCATAGTTTATCGGAAATGGCAGACATAATAAAGTTTAAGTGTTTTATAGCATGTAGTAGTTAAATATTTAAAGTTGTGTCCTCAGTATTCTCACATATTGGCTCATCTGCATCTTGTGTATGCTATAATTATGAATTTCACGATTCAAAAAGGATTTTCGATTTTGATGTCTCTTTATTCAAGACTTTTCGCGAACTGAGTACAAAATACAAATCTTACTTTCCTAGAACTTGTTATCTTAAATGAATTTGCTTATATTCAAAATGAGCATCTTTTGACTTACTTAACCCTTGTGTCGACACCATGGCCTAGCCAGGCCAAAACTGTCATTAAACTTAAATATAATCAAATTGAATAAATGTTACTTTTGGAAAATCCCATGAAGGGCTAGTGTTGTTGCTCGAGGATCCATTTCCAGAAAAAAATGAAAATAAAATAATAAGGAATTACCAAAACGTGGGCACACAATATATTCTAACGTATATTCTACACCATGGCCTAGCCAGGCCAAAATAATTACATGGAAATTAAAGCGGTTTTTGTCTACCTTGTCAGGTTTTCATTCTGCATGTTCATTGCTTTTGCCTCGTTGTTCACCGATTAGCAATTTATTCATTCTTGTTGAACATTACATTTCAGATTTTTGTTTTAATTTGTAGTTTTTTGGCAGGTTTCATTGGGTGAACTTGATTTTTAAAGTAGTTTTTTGCGATTGTTTGTGGAAGAAAAAATTGTGTGGTGAGGTGCATATAGTTTACAACACTCGTGGCAATGTTCAAAATTAAGGCTTTTTTGGGGTGTTGCTGCAGCCATTGCAAATGATTCGGAATGCGAGAGAGCACAAGCCGAAAATATTGAAGATGCGGTACAGCAGCTTGAAGTAGATGAAGACGCTGGTGGTGATTATATACCAGATGAAAATGAAGCATCTGACACTGAATGAGAAATTGAAGATAAAGAGGACAGAGGACTTAAGAAATTTGTCCCATAATTCGGCAAGTTACAGGTGGAATTGATATAGCTGGTAGTAGCAGCAGTTTACAATAAAGTGATTATCACGAATTGATGCGTTTGCGAGCGCCTGAAAATAGTACATATTTTATTTCTAAAGATGGAACCAGATAGTTTAAAAGCGTACCACCTATGACTAGACTTCACACTCACAACGTTATGACAGCATCAGGTGGCCCGGTGATAACATCTTCCGCGCTAAATGATGCTTTTAAATGATTATTTCCACAAGAAAGGAACACTCTCATTTTAAGAGAAACAAATAGAGAGGCATCACATGTAACAAATGAATGGATGTTGAGAGTCCACAAGCTAAGAAAAAAAACGAATAGAAAAACGTAACGGAAAATGTGCTCTACGCGAATTTTGACTGACTAGTAGTAGCTGTCGTTACCAACAACAACTATCAACACACAATCTTGCTATGGAGTCCAAAAAATTGATCAATATTAAGAGCCACAATGCCAGTGCAACTTTTGGTAGTGCATTTGGAGGCTTGATGTCCCTCTCGAAGACAGTTGATGCATAGTTCCACCAAGAGAACCTCTATCTTTTCGAGGCAGTGATCTTGAGGAGTTCCAGGCAGTAGTAAGGCAGGTGATCCGGCTCACACATCAGGCACCAAGAAGCTTTAGTGACGGCTACTCTTTTTGCTAATGGTGTCCAATTCCTTCGGCTTGCTGTTAAGTCTCTGGAGCACCTGGAATCACACTTCTAAAAAGTCCAACTTCCTTATCAACACATGTAGCAGCAGTAAGTGTCACTTGCTTGTGGATGCTTGCATGTTTTCCAGGTCTCTGAGATACTCCATAGTGGTATCGTGTAGGGCCTTTATGGCTGCCACTGACAGCTTCTCGCCCACATGGGATGGTTGATTTTAGTATTTGATTATGAGTGCAGATATCAGTAGCCGTCGATTGTCATAGCATTACTACAAAGTTCTCCACGTGGCGTTGCAATTTTGCTTCGAAAACGCAACATTTTGGACAAGTCCCTCGGCTTTTTTGAGAGGTTGACTTTGAGATGTCCCAGGTTTTGGCAGTTTTATATTGGCTGGATGTGTAACATTTGGGCGAAAAGATCGTTGAACTATCGCCAGTGCCATTAAAGATTGAGAGCGTTATCTTTGCGAGCTTGTGGTGTGGATGTTCTAGTTCTCTTAATTTTGTTTCCAGTTGGATCAGTCAGTCCTTCCAGGAGCGTCACAGAGTTCACAAAGTTGCTAGCAATATTCTTCCAATCGATACCATCATTGTTACACTGACATAATTTCGGACTTGTACCACTGTCGGGAGAAATCTGGATGATTCAGACGAGGAATCTATCGAAGCAAATAACCCACCATCAGCTTATGTCGTCGAAAAACTTGGGTGATGCTGAGATCAGTATGTGACTACATACCTGCCTGCCTGAACTCGCTTACCTCCTTCATAGAGGAAAACCTTATCCACTCCGATGGGCCTCTGTCTTCGCCTTAGGATGACTGAAAGCCAACTGCCGGTCTGAAAAGTATCTTTGGAAGTCCAAAAAATATGGTTTGGTTGCCTCGTATATCTTGTTTGTAAAAAAGTCGTGGGATACTGGCACCTCTGCTAGCATTCTTATTTGTGCGTCTGCCATCTTGAAGATGGACTCAAGCTGCCGAAGTTTTTTTGGTAATAATCGGCCCTTCGCTTCCGAACTACAGGACTCTTCTTGTAGTTGACGATGGTGTTGTCCAAATCAGACGCCAATACCTTTTGTCGCTCTGCCAATGTGTAATGATTTAATGTCGACGTGCAAACGCGGAACCGACCTCTCATCGGTTCTAGACGTTAAGTCTGAGTAGTGCCAACGGATGGTACCAATCGGTCAACCAATCCGTGCACCGTAACCCATACACGCGGTGGCTGCTTGTCGGTCGCGGGTTTCCGAATGGGTTACGCTCATTTACTATATTCAGCCACCTATACATGCCCGTTTTCAAACGCGTTACAAAACAAAACCATACGGAGAGGAAACCTACTTAACGTTACTCCGTATTTCTTCATCAACCAGTCAAGAACAAAAACCTAATTTTTACTACGCGTTCCCGAATTTCCGACGCGGTACCGAAAAGTATACTACGTTAACTCAACCCGACGAAAGCTACGTTAAAGAAAAATCAAAATCAACTAAGGTACCACGTACCGCGCGCGACGCGAAACCGACCTCAGCGGATTTTCTCAAACCCTACCCTCGCGACGGCATACTTACCCTACACCTCATTTCCCGCTGAAAAGCAGAACCACTGGAAAGGAAAGTCGTGTTTTTAGTAAGCAATTCATTTTGTTATTATTTTCTTGAATCAATTATTTTTAGGACTTAATTTGATTTGTTCATTAGTTCTCATTTTTAAATAGTAACTTTCGTTCTTTACGTATCTACTAAAGTGAATTTTTTTTCAAATATTTTTAATTTGATTTACCTTTAAATTGTATACTTTTATAATAAATAGGATGGAATATATCTACGTATATTTTGTTATAATTGATGTTTCATTGAATTTACACTTCTACATTCTCGGGAAGAGATGAAGATCACGTCGCATAATCAATCAAGTTGTTCCCAACCAGGAACGTATACTGTGCGGTATATTCTATTACGTATATTTTTTCTTAAAAGCTAGGGTCGTATACGGAACTTCTCTTTGTTGCTGTTGGCATCAGCTTCATTTCAAAAACAATTCTGATTGATTTGCGAATACGGGTTTTGATATTGTTAGTAAAGTTTCAACACAAATTTTACAGTTAAAAACTAAGGTTATATTCAACTGAAATATTTGCCTGCTTTTTAAATAAAACTCCTAAATATATATTAAAGATACGGATGCAATTCTTCATCTGTGTCCCGAAGATTCACGATAATTTAACAATTCTAAATTTAGTCGACGTATACATTCGAAATGTGGGTTGTTTTAATTTTTCGTATAACTTTTAAACATAATACATAAGTGATTCAGGTTTGATCGCATTCTATAATCAACAAAACTAATTCGGTTACTTTCTTTTCGTATAAACGTAATACTGCCAAGGGCAAAAGAACATTTCATTAGTAATAAGCTAACTAAAACATTACACTAACATTCTATTCAATCGACTTAAAAACGACTCGTAGGCAAACAAAGAAATTGCTTTTTCAATATTTGAAAAAAAATATTCTTAAAATAGTGGTTTACCGTCATAGTTAATTTAGTAACATTAATTTTAATGTGATCATTTCAGTGTCACTTGTTTTACATTTGTTTTTCTTGCATTAAGAAAAATATGAGGTAATTATTACGTATACATTGGTAAACAGAATTCTCATCCTTTATCTCATTCATATGCTTCCTTAAATTTTTGATTACATTTTTCAATCGTCTCGTACATTGTAAATTTTCTAATTATTTACGTTTTCTTTTGTTCGAAGTATTTTATTCTAAAAGTAGAGACTACTATTTTTATGGCACATTCAAGAGAACATGTTTAGTTACACTTTGAAATCAATTTCGTATTTATTCTGATTGTAGATGATTTGTGAATTAAAAATTGAACAAATAAAAGACTTATATGCTCAAATTATTTTCATTTCAATTTGCAGAAGTATGGAAAAATCTCTCAAAAACATAATGGAATATGATTGTCCAATATAAAATTATTAGATCATAAAAAAAAATTGAATACCCACATACGAGTATGTATCAATTTTATAGAAAGACTCCAGATTCATATTTATTTCGTGCTTTTACTGCTAAGGTTTAAAATCCCAATTGCAGGTTCAAATGATTTCCGTCAACATTGAAAATAATACGAATCTAAACCTAAGAACTACACGACAATGACAGCAACGTTAAAATTCAACATAAAACAGCATCTGACGATATCTAAGAGATGAAAAGATGGACTTAAACTGAAGCCGTCGATTGATTACAAACTCTAACAAGAAGTTGAAAGCGTTTAAGGCTGGAAAGTTTGACAATGGAGTTCTTTGCCATTCTGAAACCTTCCTAGCTGTAGGTCGCCAATGCTCTCATTAAATAAAGTAAGCATTTATTTTTTCTTTCTTGCTATGTGCTTGAGAAGTTCTTGCAATAATTACTGGATAGTTAATAAGAATAATCAAGGTGGAAACCCGCATTTGTTGCGCTCGCAATGCATTCAAATTGAAAAGTTATAGTTTCTTGTTTGAATTTTAACCATAGTCAGCAGAGCTACTCACCGCGAAAACCTTCGTGGTTATGATTTAGCATAAACCTTATGCAATTCTTGTCTTGAATGGATTGCTGCATATAAATTAGCGGCAACAACTCTCTTGGGATTATTCACACATTTTAACATTCCTTCATTCGTATAATTCAGATGAAAATTTTGCTTTGAAATTTCCGCGTCTTTTCCCTCCCTTCGGACCACTTGCAAAATGGCTAAGCATTAGCGACGCACTGATTTTATCGGTCTAGCGAGAATTAAGAACTAAGTTACATCACCAGTTACCCTCGTCCAAAAGCATATTTACCTGAAATGTTTACGTTTGGGTTTAGGTTGTAACACAGAATCTTCACTTTATCCACAAAACTCACAATAGAATTTGCACGATAAAATCCCGCTGCGATAAAAGCAATTCCTTTCGATGGCAATCGCTACCCACACACCTGCTACCATGTGGCTGTCAAAATTCTATTGGCATCCCACGATAAAATAGACGTGGGATGTGCACTGGTCGCAACCAACGTAAAATGACAAGCCACCTAGCAGCAAAGTGTGTTGGTAGTGGTCACCAGCGGCGTCGCATGATTCATTACAAATGGCTCCATGCTCACCATGTCGACTCAAGCACTGACACTGACCGCACATCTACAATGTGACAGAAAACACACACGTCTCTAATATACGCAAAAAAACTCACGTACCCAGTAAACGCAGCAGTGCGAGCGTATCTGCCCAATCAAAAACGCCCCACTACAGTATCTCGCCGGGGCCTTTAAAATATTTGAATCAAGACACCGCTGTCCTAGCTGCTGACTTTTCCTCATTTTGACATGGTCAACACACTTAAAATCACAAATATAACTCTCTTTTCTTTTATAGCTCTTCAATAACGATTTCAATATACAATAAAACTACAGGTTTTAATACAAGTAATTATATCAACTATCGGCTATGTATGACTGAAATCTACTGGTAACTGAATGAATCCGAAACTCTTATTTTTACTTTTGCTTGGAAGCTGGAGCTACCAGAAAAAATATTGAATTGGTTCCGAATCCAAAACTTGCGGATACATTTCATGCACACATGAAAACAACATGCGTACATGCAAAATTCTCAATGCGAACGAGTAACTTGTATTCCAACAAAATGCTGATTAGCATTTTGTAGGGAATGGAATTTTTTGAAGCGAAGCATTCACATGCCATGGGATAAGCATCGGCTTACATATTTGTATCACATGATATATTATATTTTATGTTGGATATAAATATAACATGAATGGATCCAACATATACGAGGTGTGACAATTAAGTAGTGAGACTAATGCCATCCCCTTCAAAGTGGCCACCCAGCTTTATAACGATTCCAGCGCATTTCCCATGCTTCGTACCATTTCTGGAACGCTTCGACTGAGATGTCCACGAGTATCCTCGTCACGGACGCCTAGATGCCCGTAATCAACTCAAAATGGGTTCCTTTGACCACCGTTTTGTTCTCATCGCCTGCAATAACTCGATCAAGTAGCGTGGGATCGTTTTCCACTTGTTCCAAACAGTCTTTTGTGATGGTCATTCAATGCTGCTTTTGCTCCTCAGAAAGATTCTTTGGAACCATCTTCGCGCTCAACTTTTTCATCCCAAAATCGTCGGTTAAAATTTGTTTGACTGTTTCATAGTTCATAACTAGTTCCGAGGCCAACATTCAAACTGTTAAATGCCGATCTTCACGGATTAGGGCGCGCACACGCTGCGCATCCGACTGGTCCCCCGCTCCGTGCCTCGTCTTTCACGCTTTCACGACCCTCCTTAAACTCTTGATGCCATCGAAATTCCTGAGCACGACTAAGAGCACTATCATCATGCACTATTACAATTTTAGCGGAGGTTTCCGAAGCTGTTTCGCGCAATCTGGCGTAAAATTTTATCGCGACGCGTTACTCTTGATTTTGCGACGAGCACCACTTACACACGTCTACTCAACACGACAGAGCAGACAAACTAAACAAGCTACAGCGATGGTTAATACATCAATGGAGAAGGGAAGAATGCCAAGGAAGGGGAAGGAAATTTCAAGGCCACAGGTTTACCACAAGCGCGGCAATAAAATCAGCCTCATTATTTAATAGTCGCACTTTGTATGATGTCAGGCTGTTGCTTAACAATAAATTCAAGGAGATAGTCAAGTGGATGTAAAGTAACAATGGAGTTGACGTCGATCGAGATGGGGCGAAGCCTGTCCATGGGAATGTGACTGGATGACAAGTTATTCTGAGACATTTGAATCTTGTTTATTGATTCTCTCCAATAAAGATTAAAGTTGCTGGTAAACTTTGAGCAGTCTCAACAGTGGCGGCTCGTGCATGCGGGCTGAAAAGCTGCAGAACTCACCAAAAATTTTCGGAAAATGAAGTTTTTTATTAATTAATCACTTCTAATAACGTGTATGACAATATTTTGGTTTTAATCTTTTTATCATGTTTATGATATTTCACACAAAAAATTTTCAAATAATTGCCCCACTATGCAACAAAAAAACAAAATCCTAAGCTCATCTAACCTGCATATTCATATCTACACATACTGTACCTCAGATACATCATTTTTTCAATTTGACTTTCCCCTGTTTCCATACATAACATTTTTCTTCATGCGTCTATGATAATCTATAACATTACTCAGAACAATGTCGTTCGACGTTCTGCGCACTGAAAAAGCGAATCCTCTATCTCTTCTTTCCCCTGTGTTTCCCATAAATTTTGCATTCGCTTTGGAGTTTATAGGCACGATTCGTGCTGCAACTCTGCAGAACATTTTCCGTCCATAAAAATGACTTGTGAAAATGCATACATGAAGTTACGAAAATAAGTTGAGTAGAACTGAGTGGCAAGAAATTTATTTAATAGTTTTGATTTAATTGTGCTTTAATTAATGAATGAAATATTGGTCAGTTCTTAATTGAATTATTGTTTCATTCTGTTTTTCTGCAATGTATTACTTTTATGTTTGAAGAATGTTTTAAAACTTTTCGTAACATGATTGATGATGGTTGTGGGGAATTCACGCACCCGATTTTTTTTTCTCTTATAGGAATATGAAATGTTTCTAAAACTTTGTAAGCTTTAACTTAAGGAGTCAAATCAATACTAAACACAGATAGTCTAAAAATATTTATATTTTTCGTTTATTTGAAAACGCTTTTTCCATCCATTGTAAGTCGCTTTATAAACGAAATGGTCTGTTGTTTCATCCTGTGCTTTATATTAGAACTGTATTTCCCTGCAGCATTGGAAAATTTAGTTTTATCACTCTTCGAGCAACATTGCGAGTCTTGCTGAAAGCTCTTCTGATTGCGACTGTAATTCTTCCGAGATTTTTCCATTCGGTATATTGCTTATTTTCGCGATTTGTTGTGTGCCTAAACATAAATTTTTGATTGTTTGTTGATTTGAAGTGTTTTTGTAGTGAAATGATGTTCTGTGGCTTTACTTGGTTTGGATGTTTCGAAACAAAATGGATGTTATTTATAATTTGATCAACGTGAAATGTTTTGGTGCCTACAGCCTAGAGGAAAAGGTCGACATAAAAAATAACGGTAAGCCTCTGCCTGATTTGTCCATTGAAGCAACAGGAAGTAGCAGAGGAGAACAGTATAAACGGCAATTTAATAGAGACATTTATACAAGAAACAATTGGATATGTGGGTGCAATAGGAAAAATGCATTATATTGCTTTCCATGTTTGCTGTTTGGTGGTGACAAGCTGTGGACGCACACTGGAGTCACTGACTTAATACAGCTTTCCGAGAAAATTAAAAGGCATGAAAACTCTCAAGCTCACCTTTATAATCAAATGGAGCTAAATATTTTGGGCAAAATCAACATACAGGCGCAATTAGATTCTGCATATTGGCGCAATATACAAAATCAGAATGAAGAAATTTCGCGGAATCGATATGTTTTGTCAAAAATAATCAACTCCATAAAATTTTGTGGCGCTTTTGAACTAGCCATCTGAAGACATGATGAGTCTGCAAACTCTGAGAACCCTGGTGTATTCCGTGGCCTAATAAATTTTTCAGCAGAGCTCGACAACGCATTGGAAGATCATTTGAAAAATGCGACTTTTTTCAAAGGCAGTTCAAAAACGATTCAAAATGCAAGTTTGCCAAGAACATATAGCTGCTGAAATTAAAGAAGCTTCATATTTTGCCATCTCAGCAGATGAGACCACAGATGTATCCTCAAAGCTACAGCTTGTTACAATATTTAGGTATGTTAAGAATGGAAGTCCAGAAGAGCGCTTCTGGTGCTACTTAACAAGACGCGGAAACTATAAGCAGTGAATTACTGGCTGTATTGAACCCAATATTGGATAATTCAAATGAAAAACTTATTGCTCAAAGCTATGATGGCGCCGCTGTTATGAGTGGGAAAAGGGCTGGAGTGCAAGCATTAATAAAAAAGAAATATAATTTTGCACATTTCATACATTGCTATGCGCATCAATTGAATTTAATCGTCGAAAATGCGGCATCTTCGAATTCACAGGTGCGAGTGTTTTTTGGTAATTTGTAAGAAATACCGGGATTTTTTAACAGCTCCCCGTCGAGAAGCGCTGTACTTGATCGAATCGTAAAACGCGACGCATTCATGATAGTCCTGAGAGCCATCGCCTTGCTGCGTTAGAAGTTTGTGATGTAATTTTAAATGCCATCAAAGATAGATTCGCATTCGATGGACACCTTGTTGCTGCTTCTCTTTTTGACTCGAACCGCTTCAGAGAATATCAATTGAATTTCCCTGGCTCAGAGCTAAATTCTACATGTGCCGCCTATCCTACATTGGAGCGAGAACGCTTGAGAACAGAATTATCAATCATTTATTCAAGAAGTGACTGCCGAGAAATGTCAAGTGCCCATGTCTTGCTCAAATTCATCTTGAAAAATAATTTAAATGAACCACTAAGGGAAACAAAAAAATGCTGGAAATCCTGGTAACAACACATATGAGCACCGCTGAAGCAGAAAGGAGTTTTTCAACCTTGAAGCGCATTAAAAGTTTTTTGAGAAATACAATGTCGGAAGAACGTTTGACTGCATTGGCTATGATTTCTATAGAAAAACATTTGATTGCTGAAATTGGGAACTTCAATGAAAGGATTATCGATAAATTCGCCACTGCTAAGAATCGCCGTCTTAAACTTATTCACAAACAATTTTGATTTCCTAGCAAGCTTATTTTTAACTGGACTTACAATGTATATTAGTTTCAATGTAATTAGTTTAGTTTTGACTATAATTGCCCAGTAGTTTGTATAAAACGTGTGAAGTGAATTTTAATCGTAAGCCACTTTTCACTGTTTCGCCTTACTTCATCTTCATCCATTTCTGCTTCGTTAATTGTAAGTACATTTCATGTTTAAATAAATATTTTTTTGTTTATTCGTGTTTATTATTATTAAAACTGCCAACAGTCGAAGTAATGCCTTCAAAAAAATAAAAATAAAGCCACGGAAAGAGAAAAAGGAAAAACAGGTTTTACATGTGCATTACATTGTTATTCAATTTTACATCGGACGAACTTCAGAGATTACATGCAGAACTCACTGTTATATTTCTCACGGGCTGCCACTGAGTCTCAATATAAACATATTGACTCTTGTCACTATAGCAGTGCGATAAATTCGTCTATTCTATATATAGTGCTTCCAATCCATCTCCGGCTTGCTGTACATACCAGTACATGCACGAAGACATTTCCTTTCGAAAACTCTTAATCTTTCAATAGTACTAGCACTCTGGTTGTACTAGATCTAGCAAACTTCACGTCTATGACCGATAAGAGGTCGGTTTAAATTTCCTTCGAGAAATCCCGAAACTAGACGGACGAAGTAAAATTATTACAATATATACTGAATTATTGTGCTGTTTCCAAATTTTCATAATTTCAAAACATCTCATTTTCAGATGTTAGTTTCAAAACTAAGCATTTCCAAACTTTAAAAATGTTTTTTTTATAAAATATGTACAAATTCCTAGAGAAAAATTTTGGAATTCCTTATAGTTTCCAAAGAAGCACCTTATGTCAGATTTGAACAATTTCTTAAATATATCAAAATAGAAAATACAATTTGCTGTAAAAATTCTAATTTCATTTAGCGGAAAACTACTGTAATAACTATGAAATTCATTTGCATTGAAGTAATCTAGTTCTACAAGTAAATTTAAAGTACCGCAATTTAAAGTCGGAAAAAGGTTTCATTTGGTAAAATTTAAAATGTACAAGTATATCGTCCCTAGTCGAACAAAGAATCTCATGGAGTTAAGTTATAAGTAAAGTGGAAGTTATGAATAAAGTAGACGTTTTAAGCAATGTCGAATTTATCAATAAAGTAGTTCTTAAAAGTAATAAAAATGTTCAATTTCTACATGCTTTTTGTTGCCTATTAACGCGAAGAATTTTATGTGTGATTTGCAACACGAGTACAAAATACGCGAATATGCAACGAAAATGTTGCATGCACACAAAAAAATAGATTTTGCTGAATATCTCAAAATCAGATCCGACGAAAAAAGTCAATTTTTGATTCTATGCCCCACAATTAACCTCATGTTTGATTCAAAACGTTTGCCGGGTAAATTAAAGTGTTTGCCATCGGTATTCAAGCAGTAGCCGACAGCTACATGACTTCACAGCCAAAGTAGCGTTTTGTCTAACGAGATTCCACTACTGCCCAAAATCAAGGACTCAAATTTAAACTCACCTACATACATGTTCACCTCTTGATTGAACGGGATCTTTTGCCCTGCACAAGTTCGCCAAAAATAGTATATTTTCACTACCGCAATTTTCTTTAGTATCGGACAAAAACACCAGGAATAAAACAAATTGAATTACGACAAAATATCAGTATCTATTCCTATTGGGACACTACACGCGACCTAATTATTTACACTTGGTCTTAACAAATTATTAACCGGAATCGCGGCAATTTTCTAGTAAACGTCAGTCTGAGCTATATGCACAAAACGCGGGAAAATCACTTACGATGCCGAAATTGCACAGAATAATGTCAAGATGATAGAACGGTCACGGCAGCATTTTGCTCATCAAGCCATAATTACCGCCGCGACAGAAATCTCATTGCATGGCCCTTAAGGAACTAGAATAAATAAGAAACAAAAGGTTTGTGTCTAAGATCTTTTGTTAAGACGAAATTCGCTTTTCAAGAACCAAATACTATAAATGTTGGGCCACCCAGAAGCTCCTATGGGAACAAGATGAATTTGATTCCGAATTAGAGCACTAATCTTCATCGAATTGTTCGAATATAGATAATACCCTTGAATTATTATATACATACGCCAAAGGTGAAGTTATCTCAGACATCACCCCTTCACTTCAATTAGATGCAGTAAATCCTATACAGCCCACACATCGTTTAATGCCAGTAATGCCCATAAGGGCGCCACAATGTCTCACAGCGTCGGCATCAATCTGAATAAGTTCGTCGTCCCGATCGTTCGTCCGGCACTCGTCGTAGTTACGGATTTTATTTAAATTGTAAATTATTCAGGTTCTAATTATTTCGCGAGTAGTGTATCGATTTGTGGATAATATTCAGTGAAGAGTTGGTTTCAATAATTTAAAATAGAGTTTGTTTGATGCATTTGTGAAGATCGTGACCGTCGAAAGGCCTGTGCATTGTGTAATGATATTGACGAGCATTGCACGGACTACCGGTAAGTCTTGGGTTCTGCATTAGATATGTATGATATTCGCATGAAAAGCTACTAAGGTCATTATCCAAGCGGTGGTATGGCGAAGAAATTAGACTCTTTGGCGAGTTTCAGTAATAATGAATTGTGTGGCCAGTATCTAAATTCGAGCGTATGCAACAATGTAGATTGCAGCGCATGCCAACCGGTACCCTAGTGCCAATTGGTACGTACGATTTCCCGCGAATTTTTCGCGACATTTTTCACTACACTTGCTGCGCTACATGAACTATACTTGTCTTTACTTACGTGTTGTTTGGCGGTGAAAAGGGGAATTTGAGTATTGGCGCGAGTATGATTCATGATAGATACTTAGAACTGTAATATAGGAATTATTGTACGGAGAGAAGTTTCAGTGGTGCTAGTGATAAAACTATCCTCAACTGCAGGGGGCATAGTTTTGTCGAATGGCTTGTGTCGATATTTCTGTGTTTTGTATCTACATATATGTAGACTGGGGCTGAAGGACCCGAGTGGAATTTTGATTTTAGGAGCCCAATAAGCCTTGGGTAAAGGTAGGCATGCGGCCAATCGCTTTATACATTTACACATGGTGATTGCCGATGCCCCCTCACACTGGCCCAAAAGCGGATGCTTGTCGTCACAATAGACACCAGGAATTAAGATCAATTGAACTTTAGGGTTGGAAGCAAAGGAGTAAATCATAGCTCAAAAACTTTCCAAATGTGGGTTATGCATTTGTAAGGCTTCTTTCATTGCAGTGGTAGTGGCTTAAATCAAGGGTAGTTTCAGCAGAAGAGACAAATTCCTACTAGGAAATGTAATTAGTCCGTAGATTATTATGTAATTGATTCCTAGTAATCATGAATGTTTAGTATGCATTACATTTAACGTTGGATGTCATAGGCAGTAACCAATAGCTCCAGCCCTGATTACAGTGGAGCCATTCCATAACCAGTTATCGGGAATAATTTTTATCGCAGATTCATTAGTAAAAAATGTAATCAATTCGTATATGAGTTTGTTAGTTCATTCATTAGAATGGCTTCATGTTTGGAAGGAATCTGAACAATCAATCCTAGACTTTCTATTTGCTAGTGGCTATAATAATAACAATCCAACGGATAATTTTGAAAATTAGTGAAATCCATTTTAAGCTTTAAAACGCTTACAAAACCCTATTAAAATCGCTGTCCGTCCGTCTGTGTGTCACAGCTCTGATTCTCCAAAACTATAGCATTCGTATCCATATTAGAAGTGATCGTCTCTTAAAAGTTCAGCTATCAGAAAAAGCTTCAAAAGGTTTTAAGGAGGGGGGTCCTTCATACCGTAAGGGAACCCTTGCATATTTTGTTAACCGATGGTAAGCTTGTGGGGTACCCAAAGAATGGTCTTGATGATAACTTTCAAAAACGAACCTTGAAACAGTGTTATGTAGTGAAAGTAGGTATAGTAAATGCCCGTGAAGGACTGCAGCGATGGTCTGCTTCCTCGGCGGAAGAAGATGTTAAGATCCGCTGAGATTTGCCTTGTCTGGGGACGCGTGAATGCGCTGGCAGGCTAGTGTTGCGTTGTCGTGGGGTGGGTTCTTTCCCCCCAGCACAAGGATCCACTACAAAAATATTACGCATTCACGATTTAAAAATGGGTCAACTGCCGATCGACTGGTGTAAAGGCCGAGGTAACCTTCTAAGGGTTGCTAAGTTTTTCGAAAAAAACAAATTGTGCCGAGCAAAACGGACGGACTGGCGGAGACTTCGTCATTACCGACGATTCTTATGGCCCACAAATAAGAGTGGAGACTCCAGATGGAGGTGGTGCCCCCTCGCACCCTCCCAAACGGATCAAGATCCAAACGTAGACGTGGCTATGTGTTTCCCTTTTGAGTGAAAAGCTCATACAAAAGCACTCCGTATGACTCTTTCCCTCAAATGAGCAGCACAAACGTAACCAATTGATGCTGTAGAGCTATGCAATGAAATCACATAACGCTCTATCATACAAGAGCACGCAAGCGGAAGGCCACTCTACCCGGCAAGAGCCCCTGGTAGGCAACAAAACGGTGGAGCGCGTCCGATGGCTAGCCCATATCAGTGAAAAAGCCTGACATCAATGCGGGTCCTATACCCGGACTGGTCGCAGGACATGGAAAGACCGAGGTGTAAGTTTAACAATTCATTGTATTCACTCTTAACTATGAATGTACATGATGATCAATCGAGAACGTAATACAATAAACTATAAAAAATAAAAGATAATTTAGCTAGAAACTTTCCTTTAACACTTTTTAAAAAACAAACATGGGACAATTCTTGTTCATTCATTTAAATACTGATTTTCATTTTTGGTTGCATTGTTTCAAATGAATAAATAAGAACCCTAATATTTTCCGTAAAACACCAATATTTATTAAAACCCGGGCAGACACGTGTTTCGGAAACAAGTTATTTCCTTCTTCAGTGCCGTGTTACTGAAACATAATCCAAACATCCTTGTATTTATACATCGTTACTTAATTACAAACTAATTTACAAAAGGTATTTTAATGAACTAATAATAAAACCATCAATATTACTACTTGGAAAGGTAATTAAAACATTAACCCCACCCTAATTATCCTTCACGGTGTCATAAACTAGGTGAGTCATTCAAGCCTTTAACATATTGATCCGATCAAACTACTGTATGCGTTCCCTAGATTCGTATTAAGCCTTAAATCTTCCGGTATCCTTGAAATCTACAAACTTTCCGCTGCATCCAACCTTCTCCAATCGTTGATTTCTTCGAGGATCTCCACGTTGTCCCCATTCTATTTGATGCGTGCTCTCCATAATGTGTCTTGCAACTGTTGATCTTGCCGCTTCCCTTATATGCTCGTGGAATCGAATTTTCACCAGTCGTTTTGTTTGGCCCACGTACATTTTTCCACACTCTGGGCATGTTTTCCTGTATATGCCGCTACGTTCATCCTTTTTTTTACTGTCCTTCCTAGTCCCTAGTTTTTGTTCCAATTGGTAGATTCGTGACGAGTGTGCTGTTTCGATACCCGCTGTCTTCAGTATTTGTTGTAGCTTCAGTGAATGTGTAGAATAAGTCAGCTTCATTCTCCGCGTATTTTGTACCGGTGTTTTGAAGAATGTCGTGAAAGAGTTTCTTCTTCGATGCGCATCTAACTTGCTTATTCTGGTTTTGATTAACCGTGCTGTATACCCATTCTTCTGTGCTGTTTCAATTATGAATTGCTCTTCTCGGACGCGTCGTTCAGTTGTCAACGGAATTGATAACATTCTATTTATCATCGTGTTGTATGCCGCCATTTTTTGGTTGTAGGAATGATTGGAATTGCTGGGTATTGTCCTCTGTGTGTGCGTCATCTTTCGATATACATCAAACTCTAGGTAACCGCTATTTCTTATAATTTTCATATCAAGAAACGGTAGCTCTCCATTGTTTTCCCTTTCCATTGTAAACTTGTGTTTTTGTGGATGTTGTTTAATTGTTCCAGTAAAATGTCTGCTTGGTGAGCATCAATGATTGCAAAAATATCATCCACGTAACGATACCATACTCTAGGTGCTAAACCTTTTTCTTCGATGATGTTTTCGATGTCTCCCATGAAAAGATCGCTCAAAAAAGGTGACAATGGGTTCCCCATGGCAACCCCTTTAGTTGTCTTGAAAAAATTTCCTCGAAATGAGAAATAGCTCTCATTCATGCACAGAGTTGCCAACTTCGAATACATTTTTGATTTCTTTTTCCATTCCAAGCCTGAGTCTTTTCGTAAGAGCCAGTCTTTAAACAAGGCTAGGGTCTGTTTCACGGGAACACTTGGAAAAAGTGATTTCACATCAAAGGAGACCATGATCTCCTCTTCCTTTACAGCATCAATATCCTGTAGCTTTTCAATCAGATCCTCCTTGTTTTTAACAGATTTCTCACTTGTCCTAAATGGTAGTTTTTTGCATTCTTCTGTTAACCACCTGGCAATTTTTGAAGTTGGTGCGTTTGTGGCAGCAATGATCTCCCGCATTTTGTTGCTACCTTTATGTATCTTCGGAAGACATTTGATTCTAGGCAAGACGGGATTGGATACTCTCAAATGCGATATATTTCCAAAAAGTAGCTGGCATTCCTTTAACGTTTTTTCGACTCTTTTAATTGAATCGTGTAACGGGTTAGTACGTAGAGCGTGAAGATTTCCATTGTTTAATTTTTCGTTCACTAGTGCATCATACGTCATCCTATCCATAATAACTACTGTGTTGCCTTTGTCCGCCTTTACGTAATAAACAGGTTTGCTCTTCAGTTCCGCTATGCTTCTTGCTTCGTTCGAGTGTTTGCTAGATGGCGGTTTTGTTAACAAATTGCGGACTGTTGTACGAATGGCTTGTCTATCTTCATCGCGGATAAATTTAATTCCTGCTTCTATATCAAAAATAATATCCTTCATTGGTGGTTTCAGAATGTTGCACGCATAGTTTAATCCTCAGTTTAGAACATTAAGTTGTTCCTCCGTAAAACTTTCCGAAGATTTATTGATGACAAATTGCGGTATTACATGTACGCTGCCTTGTTGCTTATCTCCTGGTTTTCTGTTCAATAACCCGTTGAATTTGCTATTGAGTATTCGTCTTTTCCTATCCTTTTCGCATTCAAACGCTCTTTGTACTCTACTGATAATTTCTTCAACACTGCTTTTTCTTCCCATTGTTGTTGATGCAATTTTTAAATGTAGCCAATAAACTTCTAAGGTAACATCATCCATCTTCTTGTGTAGGTAGTTCAAACTCCGTTTCATCATATTTCTTTCCAAAATCGCCTTTTCTATTTCTATACCTTTTAAATGAGACTTTAGTGCGACCCTGTGAGTTTTAGGTACCACGTTGGCTTTTAAGCATCGTTTTAAAAATCGTATATCCTCACTTAGACCTCCTTGCTTTTTCTTTAGTTTCAGTAACCTATTGAAATCAGAGCTAGACCTGGTAGTCATTCTAATTGAATTTTTCCGTTGCTCCTTTTTTGGCGTTAAATTCAAATGAATAAATAAGAACCCTAATATTTTCCGTAAAACGTCAATATTTATTAAAACCCGGGCAGACACGTGTTTCGGAAACAAGTTATTTCCTTCTTCAGTGCCGTGTTACCGAAACATAATCCAAAAATTCTTGTATTTATACATCGTTACTTAATTACAAACTAATTTACAAAAGGTATTTTAGTGAACTAATAAGGTTGGTTGGATGCAGCAGAAAGTTGGTAGATTTCAAGGATATCGGAGGATTTAAGGCTTAATACGGATCTAGGGAACGCATACAGTAGTTTGATCGGATCAATATGTTAAAGGTTTGAATGACTCATCTAGTTTTTGACACCGTGAAGGATAATTAGAGTGGGTTAATGTTTTAATTACCTTTCAAAGTAGTAATTTTGATGGTTTTATTATTAGTTCATTAAAACGCCTTTTGTAAATTAGTTTGTAATTAAGTAACGATGTATAAATACAAGAATTTTTGGATTATGTTTCAGTAACACGGCACTGAAGAAGGAAATAACTTGTTTCCGAAACACGTGTCTGCCCGGTTTTTAATAAATATTGGCGTTTTACGGAAAATATTAGGGTTCTTATTTATTCATTTGAGTTGAACGCCAAATAAGGAGCAACGGAAAAATTCAATTGCTTTGTTTGCTACGATCAATCGTGTTGGAGAACGATATGAATCAATGCTTAAATTACTATTTAGCCACTTCAATCAGTCTTTTGATTCTTTTACTCATTTGTCTTCCTATGTAACAAAAACGATCAATTCTACATCTAATGGTTTTCTTTTAAATCTGGTTTTGATTTGTTAGCGTTTTGCGACACGATGAACCATCAACAAAAATTATCCCTTTTTATTTTACTTTTCATATCTGGTGCAAAATTATTTCTCCTGTATAGACTTTTCAAATATTGAAATTCGATTACTATTCAAATGTAAATTTATTTTATAGTAAATATATTCTATCGCATTATTTATGCTTGTATTCTTGTTCACATTAACTCTTCGATATCTTCTCATTTTACGTAAATCAAAACTATCACAATTTGATTGACCGGTGAACAGCGATATTCCTTTCGGCAGTAATTAAACAAAAAAAAAATTATACATATTTACGACTGTTTGCACCAGATTGAAATGAATACAAAACAAACGAATTGATATCAAGCGTTCACACCTTGCTTAACATGATGATTACCTTATTTTTAAAGTTTCTATTGAAAGCTACGTATTTTTAAAAAAATTATCCCTACTCTTATTATTGGTTAGAATTTTAGTTTTTTTCTGTGTATATAATTATCTAATATCAAAACAAAGCACTCAGTGTGAACATAAGTTATGCTTCAATACAATTTTCTTTTAGTTTTGATTGATTGGACTTTCCTATTATTACTTTGAAAATATTAAAAACGCCAATTCAACGTATTGCCACTGAAACGGATTGGTTAGCATGAAAAGCCGATCATGCAAGATGTAGGTTTATGTAGGATTTAATTAATAAGATTTAAAAAGAAGGAAAAATATATTAACGTTCATTACTCCAAAATAATGAGCTAGCTGCTTGAACTTTATCGCTAATACAGTCCGAAAAGTAATCTTAGATATGGTGTATAAAGAAAAAATCCCCGTTGGCAGCACCAGCCGGAAAGGTAAATTTCTCGTATGTGGCGTAATGTTTCGAAAAAAAATTTGGCTTGCCTACTACTGGACTTCTTACTGCAATTTTTGTAGCACTATATGGGTATTTATTAACAAAAAGAATCTGCCGCCATTCGTATTTAGAGGCCCTACATAGAGGCGCAAATATTTTGCTAATAAAATTGAGTTGCATACGTATGGATCACATATTGAAAATCGGCGGGTAATAAATTGTTAAAAACATATTTATACTGGTTTCGCCCTTCTCATATTTGCAGTTTATACATTTCACAGTGTTTACCACACAAAGGTGATAACTTTTTGGCTTAAATAGCTCAAATATTTAATTTCAAAAGATTTCTATAAAAGTTTCACCAGCACTTGCATTGCCATTAATATATACATTTTCGGTTCTTATCTGAACCATCAGGGGCTGTCATTTTGAATTTTTATTGAAAACGGCTGCTAAAAATATTAAGCTGTAAATTTTCGAATTTTTTATTTGTCATCCGATTGGCATAATTAAATTAAATTAAGTTGCCTTAATAACTTATAATTTCAAGTTTTATCGGAATCTGTTGAGAAACTTGGCTGCAGAAATAAAAAATATGTTTTTGTCACCCCGCTGTATGGGGAGACCTCCTTAAACACTTTAAAATATTTTCTTACACTGTAAATTTCAAGAGGCACCACTTTTGACCTACGTAGAAAATTTCCTCATTGTAGCTTATGTGGTTTGCGAGAAAACGTGTGACGCACGAACAAACGGACGGACGAACAGACAGACAAGTGGTAATTTTATAATTTTTAGGGTATTGTTAAAAATATTTTACAATATTTAAAAAACAGTCTGATTTATAAATACTTTCAAGATAAGTCATTTAAAACGTTTCCATGAAAAAAATTAATTATTTCAGTTGCTACTAAAATAGCGAATCGCGCTTGCATCCTGACCTTTGGGGGCCGCCATTTTGAATGCACGCATTTGATTTGCGACTTTTTTAAATCTTTGTGTGCTAGGACCTCATCAATCAATGTGCCCAATTTCGTTCAAATCGGAGTTTCACTCTAGACAGGGCAAAATAATGCAATTTTTAGTGAAAATGGCAGCTAAAAATTTTGGGTTGTAAATTTTCGACTTTTTTTATTTTTCATTCAATTTTAATAATCCAAGAACATAGTACAGAGATCCATAATCTCAAATTCATCAAAATCCGCTAGAAAGTGTGACCGCTTGAGCGCCACTAAAACCTGAAACAAGTTGGGTAGACAAACCTATGCTCATGTCAGAAGGGTTTTGTACTCAACTTACAAAATGCAGTAACCAGCAACGTCATGTTGGAGGATCATGCTATTATTAACAAAGTTAAAAAAATTTTGACTTCTGAGGTATTTGTTATAGTTATACCCATAAATATCTCACTCGACAATTTTTTCAGATTTTTTAAGATCACGGGGACCCAATCGCGAGGGAGGAAACACATTTGTCATGTGCCCACACTGAAGCAAAAACTGTCAGTTTAAGAACTGTTTTGAAAAGCTCTCATAGAGAACTTTCAGTCGATACTCATGTCGGCTACATTTCATGAAATTTTTTTCAGGGGCCACTCCTCTATACTGGAATCATCGATTCATGGCCTATTTTTTCGAATCCTAGAATGGTTAGAAAGCCCTTTTGCTAGGAGCTCTCTCCTGCCTCTTCGACTTGTTTCAATTGTATGTACTCATCTTCACGATACCTATCATTCCTGAAATTTACATGCAAATCCTAGCAAAGCTGTTGTGTCTGAGTCGGTAAAAAGCGCATATGGCTCCATAGCTGTATGTTTCCATAGTAATACAGGGCTATTGTTCCATAGTAATACAGGAAAATTCAAATCGCTATAGCTTCGTTAAATACTGTTCGATCTTTATGAAACTTTCAGTAAAGATCAATATTATGAATAGTCATCTGTTTGCCAAATTTTATTAAGTTTAAGGGTACCGTTTGGATTTTATTCAAGAAATATAAATTCGATAAATCATACTATTACTAACAAAGCTGATTGAATTTCGACTTCTCATGTATTTGTTGTTGTTGTACTCATTAAGGCCTACATTCATGATTTTTTTCAGATTTTTCGGATGGAAGGTGTCCAATGACACCCTACTCGACTACCAATGGTGAAAATTTTTTTTTGAGGGGTCACCTCCCTATATGGGGAGACCCCCCTTAAACCCATTTGAAAATTTTTTCCACCCTTGAACTTTTAATAAGTCACCACTTCTGACCTTTCCACAAAGATTCATGGCTGTAGCCTCTATAGTTTCGGAGAAAAAGTGCTGTGACATACAGACGGACGGACGGACGGACACAGGTCGTGATTGCAATAGGGTTTTGTATTTTAGTACAAAACCCTAAAAACGCATATTTAAACCGCCGCCATTTTGAAATTCGCACATGCATGATCACCAAAATATCAAAGTCTATAGATCTAAGCAATGCCTATCTTGAAACCAAGTTTTATATATGCCGGATCAAAATTTGAAGTTTTGAATTTCAACTGGCCGCCATTTTGTTTTTTGTGACCTGACCTCCAGTTTTTTCACGTCATTCTTTAGATATTTATAATTTCTATCTAACTGCCGAATTTCATGAAAATCTGTTGTAATTTTTGACCACTATTACAACAACTGAATTTTGCACGTTTTTCGACCTTTGAGCGGCCACCATTTTGTTTTTGCCGTACTGACTTTGGATTTTTTATTGTGAGATTCATCACATACATCAGTGATCCTTTATAGCAAATTTCATCCAAACCGGAGCTATACTTTGGTCAGAACAGAAATCACGATTTTTCGTCTAAAATGGCCGCCATTTTGTTTTTGCCTTGCCGATATACCTGGTTCACGAACTTAACCGAGATATTCACCCAATACACCTTTCCTGAGTTTGGTCAAAATCAAATCAAAATTGCAATCTCTACACAAATTTCGTTATATCCCATATATATATATATATATATATATATATATATATATATATATATATATATATATATATATGTATATATATATATATATATATATATATATATATATATATATATATATGTATATATATATATATATATATATATATATACATATATATATATATATATATATATATATATATATATATATATATATATATATATATATATATATATATATATATGTATATATATGTATATGTGTGCGTATATATATATATATATATAGATATATATATATATATATATATATATATATATATATATATATATATATATATATATATATATATATATATATATATATATATATAAGATACTCTCCGCAATAGGAAAATTTCTCTCGAGAAATTTACCTAAAATTACTCGTGGTAAGAATATCTATAAAATACCTATGCATATGCGTGTGTAGGTATGCGCAGTATTTCGTTTACATTTTATATCTCCTTACTTTTGATCAATACCATCACAAAAACCGATTTGAGAATTTAGATCCTGCTGAAAATCCGGGCAGTGCTTATTCTTATTTTACTTTAACAAACATTTTCCCAATATTTCAAAGTGGGGAGATTATTCAACTTTTAATTCGAGACAATGTGTGATTGTATTTCAAAATGCATCATCCTAAAATTCTTCTTGTTAATATGCAATGTGCTTGCCTGTGATTCTTTTCCCAGTTAATTCATCTAAAATCTTATTCGATTAATGAGTAATACACCTAGGATTTAGCTAAAATTGCCTCTCAAGCTAATTAGACTTGAAAATAGAGTGTGCTAGGTATGCAATTCATAACAAGATTGGTTCAAGACGTTGCTGAGCAATACGGCAAAATACGATTTAATAGAATTAAAACAAATACATACTCTTATAAGGAGTAACTATGAACTGGAGAAAATGATTTACACCAATTTCCAAACATTTGCTGCAAGTGTGCCATATGTAAATGCTCTTTTCCCAGGTGGATATCATTCCAACTGAAAGTAAGCGATTGAAGTGCAATAAAAAGGTAGGTATTTTCTATTCAGGAGAATCGCTTGTGAGCGAATTAAACCTACCCTCTGCCAAATTTAAATACAGATATGAATTATACTCCACTATTAATATTTTTTCAAAAGCGGTTTCTCTACGAGATAAGTTTCTTATAGGTTATTGACTTTACTCACTGCATTTAGCAAACCTTAGGAGCCAATTACATTTTTTTTTGTTTAGATCTCGTCGTTGTTGCCAATGCCGCTTTATCGTCTATAACGGCCCAACTACGCTTTGCAATGCCGACAAGTGTGATGTACATCCATACATTCGTCAATGCATAAGGTCTCAAACAGCAACCCAGCCAGCCTCCTAGTAAAGCTATAACAAATCCTGAAATATAAGCGATAAGTCCTGGCTCTGTACGTGTGAATGTTTCAATTCCTACATTGCAACTTTTAGAAAGCGAAGAGCAACAAGAAGGCCATCCGACAAGGCGAAACCCAAGATAGAGTATGAAAACAACTGTTGCTTGAGGGATGGATTCCTTGCGTCGCTGATGATCAGGGAACCGAATACTGTTCCGATGCCAGCACCAGAACCAGCGACTCTTTCTGTGGCAGCGCCAGCACAGGTTAATTTGGCTGCTGGGTTGGAAATCACATGACATGCAATGCCCCAAAATAATACAATATGTACATACCTGGATTTCCAAATGATGCAACCTGGCCGAAAGTATTAATGGTGCACTTTTCACGAATGCCGTTTCCTTAGGCCGTATATAAATTGGACACGGAGTGTAGACTGATGAATTTAGCGCTTGGGTAAATTTGCGTCTCGTGTCCCACGCAGGCGAACGCCTTTCCAACAGGAGTAATCCCACAGAAAGTACAAATCACAAAAAAAGGGGAAAAAAATAAATGAAAGCACGCACTAGTTGTCACCAGTTGAGGAAAGATTCTGCACCAACAGCCATTTTTCTCTCTCCTCTTCCTGCTGTCTTTTGACGTCTCTCCACTACTTCCGAATCGAGTACACCGGTTCGGCGTACCCAATCAACGTTTCCTACGCTGCTAATTTTATGCGGTGGATTTAAATTGTACTAAATTTGAACGAAGTAAAGAAAATGAATGGGATTTTGTTTAAATAGTAAGAAAAATTAAATTTCATGAAAAATATAATAAAAGTAAAACGTGTAAATTTAATATAAACGATAATTGATATAAAATTACATTTAGTGTAAAGGTAAATTGATAAAGAAAAATTTTACATTTAAAATAAAGGAAACTTGATATAGAATTACATTCAATATTAATAATAATAATAAGCGAAAACTATTTTACAGGTGACGATTATGAATGCAAATAATTAAATAGTTTTTTTTTAACTCTGCCGAATAAAATTACCCGTATAGGATAGGAAGGTTTCCGAGCAGTTTGCTTGTGTAACTGCTCGATCAATACAGTTACCAGCCTCGTGGGTTGCTGGGGGAGGAAAATTCATGAACAACTTATGACCCTCCCCCTCGCGTTTGGATATCTTTATGAATACAACAACGACAAATACCTTAGAAGTCAAAAGTTGCTCCTCAACTTAGTTTATAATAGATTGATTTATCAATTTACGTTTTCGTCTATAAAATTGCAAAGATACTCCTAATTATAGCGAAATTTGACATTTGAGTATTCTTATATTAGGTTATCCTGTTATTAGGTATATCCCGTTAGTTTAATTAAGATCCATACATATTTACGGAAGTTCTAGCCATTTTAATTTTCTCAAATTTCAAAAATAGCTACACGTGATTTTTTTACTATATGGGCTTTCCATTGAGGCAGACACAACAGTGTTGTTTGAATCTTCTAAAAATTTTCAGATGATATGGAGAACATATCAATCTTTGAGATTTCACTCAATCAATAATATTAGTAGCAAACCATGCAACACATCGTTCACATCGTTGCAAACCATGCAACACATCGTTCAATAAGTCCCAAGACTAACCCAGAGATGTTGCTAGTAGTAACAAACATAAAGTGCGAGCCTTGACATGAAACGTGTAAAAATTTCACGTCGATCGGATCACAGACCGTAGAGTTATCGAGGTTAGAGTAAAGTCACTTTGTAAATTGTTTCAAAAATGGAAAAAAGTGAGTTTCGCATGTTGATAAAACATTGTTTTTTAATGGGTAAAAACACCGTAGAAGCCTAGCAATGGCTTGAAAAACATTACCCGAACTCCTCTCCATCGAAACCAACGATTTGTCGTTGGTATGCTGAGTTTTTTTTTGTGGTAGAGAGGTGAATACCATTTATGCACAGAGTGTGGGACTCCCATGCGCGACTGGACTACCCACTAAACACCTCCCCTGTCAACATAAGAAGCCAGCCTGGAACCGTTTGACACATTACTTCGGGCCAGGTCCCGTTTTGTTACGCCATGAGGCGCCTTCAAGCTGGGGAGTCCTTTCGTAGCGGGAGGGGAGAAGGAAAGAGGAAGTGCCAGAAAAGCGATCCCCCAGCCTCAGCTCCCCCGGCTGCGGTGAGTCCCTTTTATATTTTAGGACTACCCGAGCATGATGTGCCACCTGGTTCTATTTGTCAACCGATTCGAGCATCACCGTGACTATATTATCCGGGGTGAGCTCTCCCGTCTCACTGTAAAGTGCCCTTTGCAGCCTGACCCATTTCGTACATGCAAAAAATGTGTGACAGACATTGCCCTCCTCTCCTGGGCAAAACCGACAATAGGGAGACCGTGACTGAGTTTAAACGTGGTCGTACGGACACAAACGATGCGAAACGTTCGAGTAGGCCATTGGAAGCCGTTACACAGGAAAATGTGTGTGAAGTGTTAAAAATTGTAATGAAAAATTGCAAAGTAAAGGTTTGTGAGATTGCAGAAATGACACAGATATCATCTGGAAGCGTATTTACTATGCTTCATGAAAAATTGAGTATGAAAAAGGTTTATTCCAAGTGGGTGCCGTGATTGCTTTCAGTGGAACAAAAACAGCAACGAGTCCACGATGGCAAAATTGAACGAATTGGGCTTTGATTTGCTTCCCCACCCCCCGTATCCGCCAGATTGCTGATCTCAAAAAAATGCTCCAGGGAAAAAAATTTGGCTCAAATGAGGTGGTCATTGCCGAAACTGAAGCCTGTTTTGAAGGAAAGGATAAATCTTTCTATAAACATGGTATAGAAATGTTAGAAAGGCGTTGGAAAGATTGTATCATCCTAAAAGGAGATTATATTGATGAATAAAAACGATTTTTGAAAAAAAAATATTGTTTTCGTTGTTAGTCTCAGGACTTATTGAACAATGTGTTATTTAATGTGAATGTAACTGAAAAATTTCTTGAGTATTTTCATAATTGGCGACTGCATAATATAATTTGAGAACAAACCTCTTCTAAGAGGAACGTAGATCTGTCCACCCGATTTGTCTGGTTAGTTCTTATCTTGTTTTAAAAACGAACGTTTAAATTTCTTTAATCTTCAAACGATAGAATCCATTCGCGCTACAGCATTGTTAAAAATTAAAAAATATCCATTTAGAAAAGAGGTTTTACTACAGAAACTTTGTAAATAATTGACGCAAACATATTTTGAATTCAATTCATTATTACAAATTAAATAAATCTGAAAAATCCAAATAATAAATTCTTAAAAATCCATAAAAATATTATGATATGAGAGAATATCTAGTTTTGCTTAGTAATATACTTACTCACGCTTTTAAAAAAAAATCCCCATTGCCAGCACCAGCCGGAAAGGTAAATTTCTCGTATGTAGCGTAACATTTCGGAAAAGAATTTGGCTTGCGTACTACTAGACTACTTACTGCAATTTTCGTAGCACCACATGGGTATTAATTGACCTAAAAAGAATCTGCCAACGTTCGTATTTTAAGACCATTCATAGAGGCGTAAATTTTTTGCTCATTCAATTGAGTTGCACATTTATGGATCACATATTGAAATTCGGCAGATAATAAATTGTTATAAATATATAAATACAGGTGTTGACCTTATCACATTTGCTGTTTACACAGTGGTTACCACACAAAGGTGATAGCTTGTCGGCTCAAATAGCTCAAATAGATAATTTCAAAAGATTACCAAAAAAGTTTAAACAGCACCTGCGTTGCTATTAATATATATATTTACAATTCTTTTCTGAACCATCAGGGGCCACCATTTTTTATTTTCATTGAGAACGGCTGCTAAATATATTAGGCTGTAAATTTTTGATTTTATCGTTTGTCATTCGATTTGCATAATTTTTTGCAGATTAAATTAACTTGCTTTAATAACTTATAATTTCAAATTTCATCGGAATCTGTTGAGAAACTTGGCTGCTAGAGGGCTACAGAAATAAACAAAAATTTGAATCACCCCCTGTATGGGAAGGCCGCCCTTAAACCCTTTAAAATATTTCCTTGCACTGCAAATTTTTAGAGGCACCACTTTTGACCTACGTAGAAAATTTCCTCATTCTAGCTCATATGGTTTGAAAGGAAACTTACAGTGACACACGAACAAACGGACGGACAGACAAGTCAGGATTTCATAATTTTTTAGGGTATTGTTAAAAACATTTTAACGATCTCCTTAAAAATAGTCTGCTTTATAAATACTTCCAAGTTAAGTAGTTAAAAATATTTCCATGAAGAATATTCATTATTTCAGTTGCTACTAAAAAGCGAGTTGCGCTTGCCTTCTGATCTTTGGGGCTGCCATTTTGAATGCAGGCGTTTGATTTTGGATTATTTTAATTCTTTGTGTGCAAGGACCTCATCAATCAATGTGCCAAATCTCGTTCAAATCAGAGTTTCACTACTCTAGACAGGGCAAAATTATTCAATTTTTAGTGAAAATGCCAGCTTAGAAATAGTACGTTTTAAAATTTCGACTTTTTTATTTTTCATTCGATTTAAAAAATTTTCTGCATAATACAAGAACTTATTACAGACATCCATAATCTCAAATTTCATCAAAATCCGTTGGAAAATGTGACCGCTAGAGGGCCACAAAAACCTGAAAAAGTCGCATATTTAAACCACTGCCACTTTGAAAATTGCACATTCATGGTAACCAAAATGTCAAAGTCTCTAAATCTAATTGATTTTTATCTTAAAGTCAAATTTCATATGCATTGGATAATAATTGCGACTTTAAGAAGACTTTGAAGTTTTGAGTTTCAACTAGCCGCCATTTTGTATTTTGCGACTTGACCTCCAGTTCCAGTTCTTCAGTTCTTTAGATACTTATAGTTTTTATCAAACTACCAAATTTAATTAACATTCATAAAAAGCTTTGGTCACAACTACAACAACAAAATTTTCTACGTTTTTCGACATTTGAGTGGCCGCCATTTTGTTTCAGCCAAACCAGATTTTTTATTGTGAGATTCATCACATACATCAATGAACGTTTGTACCGAATTTCATGTAAATCGGAGCTATACTTTGGTCAGAGCAGAAATCACGATTTTTCGTCTAAAATGGCCGCCATTTTGTTTTCACCTGGCCGATATAGCTGGTTCACGAAATCAACCGAGATATTTACTTAATACACCTTTCCTGGAAATTCGGTGAAAATCAGAGCAAAATTGCAACCTCTACCGTGGTCACAAATTTCGCTATATCCCATATACATCTATATACATCTATATATATATATATATATATATATATATATATATATATATATATATATATATATATATATATATATGTATATATATATACGAGTATATATATATATATATATATATATATATATATATATGATATATATATATATATATATATATATATATATATATATATATATACAGTCCGCGTGGTTTAGTGGTTAGACCAATAAGCCCGTAAGCCGAAGGTCTCTGGTTCAATTTTCGTTGGGGTCGACGAGATTTAGTTCGAGTGGTTCTTCGGACGGACTATAACCCTGTTCATTTATGATACGTGCTGGTTTAAAATCAAAGTGTATCGCAGCTGGGTGGATGGGCACACGCCCAAAGTGGATAATGATCATATATCACCTTGTGGAGTGCCGATACGTTAGATCATGACAATGAAATACTCAAACTATCTCTAAGCGAAGGCCTGAAAGGGGCTGTAGGGCTACGAAAAAGAAGAATATATGTATATGTATATATATATATATATATATATATATATATATATATATATATATGTATATATATATATATATATATATATATATATATATATATATATATATATATATATATATATATTTACATATATACATAAGATACATCTCGACGAAAAATTTACCTTATACTTCCAAGTTAAGTCATTACGTTTCCATGAAAAATATTCATTATATCAATTGCTACTAAAATAGCGAATTGTGCTTGCCTTCAGACCTTTGGAGGCCGCCATATTGAATGCAGGCATTTGATTTTGGATTATTTTAAATCTTTGCGTGCTAGGACTTCATCAATGAATGTGCCAAATCTCATTCAAATAGGAGTTTCACTCTAGACAGGGCAAAAGTAATCAATTTTTAGTGAAAAGGCAGCTAAAAATATTACGTTTTAAATTTTTGACATTTTTATATTTCATTCGATTTTAATAATTTTCTGCACAAATAAAAAACTTAGTACAGTATATATATATATATATATATATATATATATATATATATATATATATATATATATATATATAATATAATTTATATAATAACAATATTTTTAATGTTCCGGGAAAGTGAAAGCGCACTGTCTTTTAAATTAAGTTGGAAGAGTTTATTTACTAAAAATGCACAATAATTTATTTCACTATCTCACAACTTGTCTATCAATTTTTACTTTAACTGTCTTCACTATCAACGAAAATCACTTCCTATTACTCAATCAATATCGCATTTCAATTCGCACTCCACACTATCGCAGTTTTACTATCGCGGTTGTAATGATCCCCCGATTCATTCAGCTCGCCTTTGTATAGGGTCTCTAGTCATTCAATCCATTTCTCGTACATTGCCGAACTAGCTAGAATATTCGAGCAGCTTAATGAATGGGCAGTGACGTCACTTTCAGATATTGATCATGCTCGGCGGGTTTTCGAGTAAATTCCTTTGTTGATGTTCTTAATGGTTGTGAAAACAATTGCGACGTACATGTAACACTGCCCCCACCTCAGTTCTTTTCGCGCCGAAAAGATGTGTCGCCAATTGTAGTCAATTCTCATTGAATGTAATATGTTGCAAGACGGTCCAGGTGCACGATTTTCATTTTGGCTCATGGCTTACGGTGTTCCTGTATGCGGTATACGACGTCGTTGATTTATTTTGTAACTCGGTATGGTTCCTCCCAATTATGTTGCAACTTTGGAGACCTATTGTGGGTTATATAGCCACACCAAGTCATCTTGTTGGAAGCCAGTAGAATTTGTCTTTAGAACATACCTGGTCTTCATGCAGTCAGTAGCCGATCCGAGGTGTTTTCCCACTATCCGATGTATCTGGTTCAACCGTTGCGTTAGCTCACTTGCGTACTCCGAGATCGTTTGGAGTTTCTCAGGGGGTGTTTCGAACTTTATATCAGCTGGCAAACGAAACGTCTTTCCAAAAATGACTTTGGCTGGGGCTTGACCCGTCGATGCATGTTCGGCAGCTCTGTACGCCATCAAAAAAAGTGGGATATGTCGGTCCCAGTCCCTTTGGTTCTCGTCAACCATCTTGGCCAGGTGTTTATTGAGCGTGACGTTGAAACGTTCGACCATTCCACCGGATTGGGGATGCAGCGGTGTTGTCCTCGTTTTCCGTAGTCCCAGCAGCTCGCACATTTCGCCAAAAACTAGTGACTCAAAGTTTCGACCTTGATCTGAATGTAGTTCGCAAGGTACGCCATACCTACTGCCCCAATGTAATACTAGCTGTTCGGCTAAAGTATTTGCTTCTTGGTTGGGAATGGGGTAGACCTCGGGCCACTTGCTGAAATAATCGGCCACAACCAGCGTGTATCGATTTCTCCATTCGGATTGAAGAAAAGGTCCTGCGATGTCAACAGCAATCCTTTCAAATGGTACCCCCACGTTATAGGTTTGCATTTGTCCTCCGTCGTCGCTTTGGGCCTTTGACGGAAGCGCAAATTGTGCATCTGTGACACCAGTCCTCTACGTCTTCTCGAGCGTGGAGCCAGTGGAACCTTTCCCGCAATTTGGCTAAGGTCTTGTTAACACCAAGGTGGCCTCCCGAGGACCCTTCGTGCATCTCCTTAACCACATCGTGGATTCGGCTTTTTGGAAGTATACTTTGCATCCTATAGTAGCTGCCATCCGCCGTTTCCCATTGCCGCTTGAGTACGCCACCCTCCACCTGAAGGGAGTTCCATTGTGCCCAATAGCTTTTCAGGGTTGCGCCATGCATCGAAACGTCCTTCCACTCAGGTCGCCCAGTTGTCTCCTTCCATACGAGCAATGGTCCGATGTCTTTATCGGCTCACTGGGCATTTCGAATCTCTCCCGGTGACCAACCTTCATCGAATTCGGCCGTTATCAATCGCAGGTCGACGGGTGGCTACTTTTCCTCAATCCGTCGGCAATGCTTGCGGTTAGCTGGGCATGGACGACGAGATAGGGCGTCAACATTTCCAATAACTCTGCCCTTCCGATGAACAATTCTGTAGTAGTATGACTGCAATCTTTCGATCCATCTCGCAACTTGTCCCTCGGGGTTTTTGAAGTTGAGCAGCCATTTTAGCGATGCATGGCCCGTTTGAAGAACAAATTTCTGGCCATATAGGTACTTGTGGAACTGCTTGGTGGCCTCTATTATAGCCAATAGCCTTTTCTCGGTCACGCAGTAGTTCCTCTCGCTTTTTGAGAGAACTCGACTGTAATACGAGAGGACTCTTTCTTCGCCACCGATCTGCTGGGAGAGTACAGCTCCAATACCGCCGTTGCTCACATCGGTGTCGACTACAAACATTTTTCCGGGTTTTGGATATGCTAGCACGCGTTATTCACCCAGTTTCTCCTTCAAGGTCTCAAAGGCTGCCTGGCACTGTTCATTCCAGACATACGGACGATTTTTCTCAGTTAGCTGATAGAGATACTTGGCTATTTTGGCAAAATTTTTGACGAATCTTCAATAGTAGGTTGCCAGACCCAGAAATCTTCGTAGTCGGTGCTTGTTGTTTGGTCTGGCCAGCTTATCACGGCTCCAATTTTCTCACGGTCTGTTTTGATCCCTTCTGCTGATACGATGTGTCCCAGGTATTTTACTTTAGCTGCGAAAAGGGTACACTTGTCGGGACTAAGTTTCGGATTCGCCAGGCGCAATCGGGAGAAAACCTCTTCTAAGTTCCGCACATGCTCTTCGAACATTCTCCCGATAACTATGATGTCATCTGATACATCAAGCAGGTGTTCCAGGCTAGGCCCCGTAGCACGTATTCCGTCAGGCGTTCGAAAGTGGCTGGAGCATTGCAAAGCCCAAATGGCGTCGCCACGAATTGCCACAATCCGATCCCAAGTGAAAATGCGGTCTTCTCTCGGTCCTTCTTGTCGATTTCTACCTGCCAGTAGCCACCCTTGAGGTCGAGTATAGAAAACCATTTTGCGTCGGCTAAAGTTTCCATGATGTCATTGACGCGTGGAAGTGGGTAACTATTTTTCTTAGTGACGTCGTTAAGCTGCCTATAGTCGACACAAAAACGGGTGCTACCATCCTTTTTAGGTCTTTGTAAAAAATTTTTTTTACAAAGACCTACTAGTTTCGCGACCTGTCTGTCCGTCCGTGTGTCCGTCCGTCCGTCTGTCCGTGTGTCCGTCCGTCCGTCTGTCCATGCGTCACAGCTAATTTCCAACTATAAAAGCTAGAACGCTCAAACTTTGTGAAAAGGTCAGAAGTGATAGTCTCTCAAAAGTTGAGGTCTTACCAAAAATTTTAAAAAAGTTTTAAGGCCCAAAGGAAGAAGTCGCAAGGTGTTAAATCACAAGATCTATTCAAAATAACACCTCTTATTGGAAAACACTATATATATTTAAAATTGACTTAGGCACTTTTATTTTCTTTCAATTTTCATAAAAATTTAAGGAATAGTGTTTAACTTGAACATATTCAATCGGCCGAGCATTCAAAAAAATCATTTAAGCTCAAAATGGTGGCTGCATTGAGCTTATGAAAGAAACTATGCATCTTTTGCATAAATTTAAACGATTTCATATCCAAGTATTGGACGAATAATTCAAATTAACGACTAATGCCATAAGAAAACTTGTTTCTAACCCTAAGATGTTTACAAAGACCTTCTGGTAGGAGCACTCTCCTGCTTACTCCGCTTGTTCTTTACTAGAACTACTGGCGCAGCCCATGGACTGACAGAAGGTTCGATAACACCTTGTTTTTCCATGTCCGAGATCAGTGCGCTCACTTCTCCTTGCTTGGCTATAGGAAGACGTCTCGGTGCTTGTCGAATTGGCTTGGCTCCCTGTGTATCTATGACGTGAGTAACCATACTTGTTCGGCCTTGGTCATCCGGGCTTGTTAAGAAGATCTCACTCTACTTGGTGACCAGATCAGAGGCTCGCTTGAATAGCTGCACTGACAATTTGGTCTGCTTCAATATTGCAGTCGTGGATTCCCGGGCTTTGTCTGCGTATTGTCTCCTTTTCCAATGATGGTCGTGAGTGGTTTCCAAGGAAGTGATGGTGGAAACAGGCTGGCAGCTGCCGATGACTTCTCTCGCTTTGATGCTCGTGGTTGAGTCTGCGGTGTTAAGGACTCTAACCGGCACATATTCGTTCTCCATAGATCTTACAAGGCGTCGTCCTACAATCAAACTGCATAATGCGGACGTTTTCGTTGGCTCCATCAGAAAAGATCGGTGTTCTCGAGAATCACCATCAGGCTTGGCCCATACAATGCTTTCGGAAGAATTCGGTACATCAGTGTCGGTACATACTACTACATTCACCTTGCGAAATTGGACGTGCAAATCCTCCATCAATACTTCGACACTCTGCCATTTCAATACCCGTTTACCCAAATCCAACGTGATTCCATGTGGTCGTAGAAAATCCATTCCGAGAATGCAGTCATCCACAATGTTCACGACCAGAAAATTATGTCGGAACACAAGGTCTCCCAACTGTATCTGGAGGTTGACCTCTCCATGAACAGATGCCGTTTCTTCCGTCGCTGTCCATAGTGAGAAAATTCTGTCCTTGTGAAGTAGTTCTTGTTTCACATGGTCTGGTCGGATAATCGATCGGGTTGCACCAGTGTCGATTTTTATGGTGCAATGTTTTCCGTCAACTTGACCCGGAAGGCATAAGTCCGCTTCTCCACGATGTAGTCTTGACACGGTGATGGTGGTGCTGGGGACGTCGATCCTCCTAGCCAACCTCTGCCCCACGAAGTTGGCTCTGACATGTTTCCCGACCCTTCAGTTCGAAGGGCTTCCATTCTGGGCTCCTGACTCGGTCTAGATCTTCTCCTAGCTGCACACCCAGGACAGTAGCTCGGTTTTCTTCGCTTCTTGCAGTCTCTTTGCAGGTGCCGCTTCTTTTCGCAATTCCAGCATCTAGGCGTACCATTCACATGCGGGTCTCACTCAATTTCCACGCGCCCGCACCTGCACTTATCTGCCTCTACCTCGCGAACGCGGGCTGTGGTACGAGTCACAGTTTTCGCTGCCTCAAAGTTCAGACTATAAGCCAATGCATCCTTAACCATTTGCTTTTGAGCTAGACGTACGGCTTGTTGCAGTTCCTGGTCCTTTAATGCACTGATGAATGCTTCTGTTGCTGCGTCGTCTCGATGTTCTGGGTCGTAAGCTGGGTAAGCCAAAAGTGCTAGTCGATCAATGTCTTGGGCTAGCTATTGTAATGTTTCGCCAGACTTCTGCATCCGATGCCGTAGCTGTGACCGATAAATCTGCTTCAGATGATCGTCTCCATAACGCATGTCGAGCGCATTCATTATAGCAGCCGGGTTTAAGTGCAACTCTGCGGGGATAGTCTGTAAAAGCTCGGCAGCTGGGCCTCTTAAAGAAAGAATTAATGCAGCTGCTCGTTCCTGCTCATTCCAGTGATTTGCCCTAGTGGTGGCTTCAAACTGGGTTTTGTAAATGCTCCAGACCATTTGCCCGTCAAATACTGGTGCTTTCACATTTCTGGATGAACTTTGCGCTGCAGTTATAAGCGGACCTCGTGAGGTGGTTACTACTGCCTTCGCTGCTTCAAAGTCCTTTTTCACTTTTTGCATCTCATGGTTCATTCTCTCCTCGACCTGGCTGATCTCAAGGTTTATATATATATATATATATATATATATATATATATATATATATATATATATATATATATATATATATATATATGTATATATATATATGTATATATATATATATATATATATTTGTATATATATATATATATATATATATATATATATATATATATATGTATATATTTGTATATATATATATATATATATATATATATATATATATATATATATATATATATATATATATATATATATATATATATTTGTATATATATATATATATATATGTATATATATGTATATTTCTATATATATATATATATATAGATATTATTATATATATATATATATATATATATATATATATATATATATATATAGATATATAAGATACTTTCCGCAATAGGTAAATTTCTCGAGAGAGGGGCCAGTTAAGACCTGAAACGTAATTGAAAGGATTTAGACATTATGGCTGGTGAGACTAGTTCAGAACAGGTTCCACATAAATGCTGATTTGAGGTCACTATCTAGGCACTGCTCAGAGAGTCTATTTCTTTCCCTGATTTTAAGGTACAAATTTTTCAAAAATTAATTTGTAAATGGTATACAGAGAAGCATCTACATATAACGTTGAAAGAGTACCAGTCCAATAGTCTCAAGTCTCATAGATAAAAACTTGATAATGCTATCGTAATTAGCATTTCAAAAGTCAAATACAATTTTATTATTGTATGAGATGGGGTTGAATGTATCAGTAGTAGAAAATTCAATAGAAAAAGCGGAGTGATGAAGCGTTGTCATCAGTTGTATTAACGACTACATTGTCATATGCATTGGTAAATTTAAGATCCAACCAATTCCCGTTCTGGTTGGGTACAGGAACAATTTGGTGTGAATCGTTGCCATAAAAGGTCCTCATAAACGTGAAATTATGATTTAGTGAAGAAGAAGAAGTTTTTGAGTATTGTTGCATTGAAAGCGAAAAAAAGAAGATACATTTGTCCGGCGTGAATGGATTTAGTGGTGATTGAAGAAAAGATAAAAGTGATATCATCTGTGACTGACTGTTGTCGGTGGAAGTATTTGCTTTCGATCGGCGATTTCTTGTTCAGATTGAGCTATCTACGAAATATGACTTCAAGGAGAATGTTGGATCTCGAAGTGGTGCCCGAGCGATCGCTCCAGTCTTGTGTTGTTTGCTCCGTAACATTTATACTTGTAGACCAACGGGTTTGAAAGATATGTGTGCCGTTAGTAGGATGAAATTAAGCGAATTGCGCGATAGTTGTTCTGAGCTCCATTGAAAACATTTCCCGTTCGGTCGTACATAGTGTCCCGATTAGGGATCATCATAGAGATTGATGCAAGTAACGGTGCGTTCCGCGAATCAGGGAAGAATGACACTATATGTATAACACCTGCCTCATTATTATGTTGAAATCGAACGGTGGTACTGCTGTTATTAATTTTTTGTTTCGTTCCGAACGGATGGATTACCCGAAGGAGCGTTTTAATGCGTTTGTTTTATCAAAATAATCAAATTGACCAACTGTTAAATGTATTGGAGGACTGGTTACACTAGGGAGTATTCGGGAATCATCGTGCCGCAAATCGATAATCTAATGAATTAGTGATAGTATAAAATCGATAATAAGAAATTTCCAGGACTTTCCCACCTCGTCAACGAGCGCTCGTCGAAAAGGCTGGGTAAGTACCCCGTTTGTTTCCTTTTTTTTAAATTTTTGTATATTCAAACATAATTTCCTTAATTAATAAATTCACTTATTATCATTGATTAATTTCGTTATTTTTTTCTATTGTTTAATTACAATTTTCGAGGTTGGGTAAATTTTATATGTAATTACAAATTCTTAGATTTTTTTCTTGAATTTTGGTTTTTTTTTTTATCGTGATCGCATATTCAATTTAAACTTGCGCCCGAGCAGGTGTGGCAAAAGGAATTGCTGCAATTCAATAGAATTTTATTTGAATAGAAAAATGGACTTTATTTGAATAAAAAAATGGATTTTTAAATTGAACCGTCGGTCTTTCCATTCTGTCAGGTCTGACCGGGTATAGGACCCGGTACGGTGGAAGGTTTTCCCCACCAAAAATGAGGCAGCCATCCGGCACACTCTAAGCTTCTTTTTATTTCTTTGACGTAGTGCTTACAACCTCACTCAAAAAGGAATTGTGCACTGCGACAAGTACGCCACCGCCTCGTGTCTTTCCAGTGCTGCAAAAATCGCTATCGTCTCTGATATTCCAATGACTGTTTATAATTTCCTAGTTTTTATGAAATTCATGCAACCAGGTTTCTGTAAGGATGAGAATATTGAACTGGCAAGATTTTGCGTCAAGGTATAATTGATTTAGTCTACTGCGGATTCCACCACAGTTATAGTAAAATAGTTTAAGGATAAGCTGAACGGGGTTTTTATGGAGGACGAAAAAATTTGTGATGTTGTTTCCTTACCCTTTGCAGGGAAGATATTTAGTTGGAACTGACATACGAAACATATGTTTCAAAATCTTTTTTGACTTTCTCTGGGGGTAACACCTAGCTCCTCATGGTAAGGAAAATAAACAGCCTGAAGAGCATTAAGATCTATTGGGTAGCCTTTCCTTTGTATGATAACTTTGAGGCTTTTCTTCGTTTTTCTGTCGATACAAGTTGTGTCTGGAGCTTTATGCATATATGAAAGGTAGAGGCGGACACATTCGTATATTTTGTGATCTTTGAGCCTGAAAATAAGATACCTATTCTCGAGGTCATTAGTAGAGTTGATGATGGCATCGATTGTTAGTGGACATAGGGGATCTGAAAAGGATTGACGTTGATTAAGACAAGCTAGTGAGCCTCTATTGACCCCAAAGACAATGGCATTTGGTTTTCACCACGTACAAAGTTATTGTACTTAGTTGAAGATACCGATATTATCGCTTTTGAAGAAGATGCCCTTTTCAAGTTGGCGTTATGAGTATGTCAACCGATGCTAGAGATTGTTCACTTACTTTATCTGCAGACACAGTTGATATTACATCATCCTCTTTCAACAATTCAGTGGCGGAAGCTGTATGGAGTGGATTGAGAACGTTTTTATAGAGGTTAAATGGAATTTAGTAGAGTTTAAGTTATTACAGACATTCTTAAGACTACCAAGTTTTTTGCTCTTACTGGAGCTTGTAGTGCCCTTTTTTCTCCAAGCCATACTACTACGAACAAAGTTTACCAAATTTTGACTACGGTGGTGTTTTTTGGTGCTCTATTTGTACTCATAAAGACTGAAGTCCAAATTCTTTCAGATTTTTTCACTCTAAGCTATACAATCGTGTAAAGTAATAAAAACAAAACCCTGAAAAAGAGCTACAACAATAGAAACCCACACTCGTCGATGAATCAATGGAATGTTTTTGGTCTAAATGAGCATTTGTTGCAAGTAACGAATACTCAGTAACAAATCTTCACCTTCTGCACATCACTAGTTACAAGCATACATATGCTTGTATGGCAAGTTACATACATATTATTTGTATACAGGAGACTTCCATATTTCAATCGACATTGTTAATGGAGATGGAGCTAAACCAATCGTTGATAAAGTGAGTGAGTGGGAATCAGTTTGAAGCATCGAAAAAACCCATGCATTGTGACCTGTTACTGCCATTGCACTCATCAATTGGTAAAAGAATTGAATATTCAAATTCATTTTCAGTTATCTCTATAATACGGGTTGTATTTCTGCCTTGTTTCCTGTAAATTTTGGTCACTATCATGTATAAGACTGACGGGCAATGAATATTTGCAGATTACGCTCAGCTAATTGAAGTAATTTTCCCAAGGATAGAATTTATTTCACAAAATGTTCCGTTTAGTTTCTATTTAAAGTACTTAATATAAACAAAACTCATTCCTTAAATCTCCTTTATTCATTATTAATACCTAAAAGCAAGTATCATGTTTTATTTCATCTGTTTTAAACTGAAAAATTAACTTTTTCAGAAGAGTTATTTATCCAATACGATACCCAGTGCCTGTAATGACAAAATATACACTTTTTATTAGATAAATTAAACATTAAAAACATAATGAACAATGGGTTAGATACAGATACAGTACATCATTTAGCTCCGGTTGAACTTCGTTCAAGCAAAAAAATGCCTACTTTCAGGCTTTATATAAACCTTAAGCCTAGAAAGCTCAAGCCAAACAATTGCACTACAGACGCAAGCCAGTTAAAAATTCGTCGTCATATCACCAATTTAAGCCTTACAAAGTACACACTGCGAGTAAAGTGTGATTGCGTTAACTTAAGAAAATTGTTTCTTAATTTCAAGCAAATAAGCAGAAATCATCAGCTGGAACGGAAACATGAAATACGCACAAGTACAATAGACAAAAGAACTTATTCTATTCTACATCACATTAATCACTGAAAGTAACACGTCAAACGAATTTGATTAATCATATCCTCTGTATCCGCTGACGTAACCAGGCAATGAATATTTTCCACGCACGAAGCCCAAACTGTTAGTATGCGGGTAATATCCAAAGCCAAGATTCCTTCGCCCATAGTAGCCACGATCATAATAGCCCAGATATGAATTCAAACCACCGTTACCTCCATAGCCACCATATCCTCCGTATCCTCCTCCTAAGAAATTCGTACCAGGTGGGTAGTATCCTCCACCGCTGGGATATCCCGCACCTGGGTAATATCCAGATCCACCCGTCGGATATGAGCCAACAGACGGGTAGTATCCACCACTGGGATTATAGCCACTGTTTGGATAATACCCGGAACTTGGGTAGTAACCGCTGCCACCACCGCCGTAGTAAGGTCGCGTTCCGTACGATGGATATTTGTTGTAAAACAAACTACTCAGATCCAAGACTGCGAAATAAGATATAATGTAGAATTGTGCAAGAATATCAAATTATTACTTACATCTTCCGCTTGCAGATGGTTCCAGATCTAATTTAGCATTCCTTTCAGATTTTGTTTCTTCCGCTTTTATTAATCCGATTATCAGGAGAATAAAAAATAGTGTCTGCAATGAAAATACTTTTGCAATGAATCATTCCTACTTGGTTACAGTTAATAATAAAAATGTTATGAGATCATATGACCAGTGTAACTGATAATGATCAATAAATTTCCTAGGTAGGAGAATGCTCCTACCGAAAGAAAAGATGTTTTGTACACAATCTATGAAAACCCTTCAATTTATTAATAAATATTTGCAACTTAAAATCGTTAATATATTATAAAATCCGATGTGACATATGAGTATACTTCAATTTTTTGGTTATCTTTGGGATTTATTCGGGATAATGGGTAATTTACAAATTTTTTCATCATTAACAAAGTTGAAAGAATTCAAATTTCTGTTTTAGCTCCATGATTTTAATCAGATTTTTTCAAGTTTGGTGCGGTTAGCCATGTTCGTGCGAAACACAAAATTGCTCATTGCATTAAATTTTTAGGGTTTCGTAGAGTAATTTTACAAAACCCTACTAAAATCGCGTCCTGTCTGTCCGTCTATCCGTCCGTGTGTCATAGCACTTTTTCTCGTAAACTACTCAACTTAATCATCAAATTTTGTATGCAGGTGTAAAGTGGTGCTCTCTTCAAAGTTCAACTACAAAAACATTTTAATAGGTATTTAAGGGGGGCCTCCCCATATAGGGGAGTGGCCCCTGAAAAAAAAACATTAAAGATAGTCGATATGGGTATCAAATGAAATGTCTTCATAAGGACTTTTCAAAACAGGTCTTGATTTGACACTTTTTGTTTCGAGGGTTGCAAAAGAAGGGGAAAAGCACGAAAAATTTGGGTCTCTCCTCGCGATTTGATAACTGTGATCCGAGAAATCTGAAAAAATTACAGAGGTAGGTGTTTATGAGTACAACAACAACAAATACCTCAGAAGTCAAAATTCGTTCAACTATGTTAATAATAGTATGATATTCGAATTTCACATTTACTCCAATAAAATCCTATAGGTACCCTTAAACTGAACGATATGTAAGTAGTCCTACAAAAGTTCCTTAAACTTTATAAGTTTGATGAAAATCTAATGATGTACACGGAAGTTATAGCCATTTGAAGTTTCTCCAGTTACAACAACAATAACACATGATTTAGGCATTTTATGGACTTTCCATCGAATCAGTCACTGCAGTTTTGATTTGATCTCCTCGAAATTTTCAAATAAGGTCAATAACATAAACATTTTTGGGAATTCATGATATGAGTGATTTTCGTTGGTTTGCAACAAAATGGCGACCGTTGAAAATAGAAAAACAATAAATTTTCTTATAAACGTGCACACCTCTTTGACATATTTCTTGACTTTATTCGTTGCTGGCGACAGCGTTTCTGAGAAGTCGAGTAAACCCTTCTGACATGAGCGCAGGTCTATCTACCTAACTTTTTTATTCTGAAATTTGAATATCAAGCTTCGAAACGAAATTTCTCGTGTAATGTGTTCTACCTGGAGGGTCAGTTGGTAATATATTTTCAAAACTTGAACAGGCTTTGTACTACCAGCTATTCGCGAACGAATTTCAAAACTCTACTATTTTCGGATTGTTTCTTTTATTTTTGACTGAAAAATGTACATCAGTGGCGTAGATAAGGGGAGGAGAGATCACTGCCCTGTGCGTGTCTCTAACTATTCATACACACATTTACATAAAATTGTTAAAGAACCAGCACCCCTTTAGCAAAATTGGCATTTTTGGAGTTTTTGTGGTTAGAAGGTAAACGTCATTTATGCACTGAGTGTGAGGCTCCCATATGAATGACTGGTCTACATAGTAAATACCTCCCCTGTCAACCTGAGACCTTGGCCTGGAGCCGTTTGACAAATTGTTTTAGGCCAAGTCTTGTTTTCCTCCGTCATGTGGCGCCATCAAGTTGGGGGATCCCTCCTCTAGTAGGAGGGGAGGGAAGAAGTGAAATCGGTAGACGAGTAATCCCCTAAGCCCAAAACCCCAGTTGCTGTGGGTCCCTCATATCTTATATGACTACCCGAACATAATTTGCCATATAATGCCATTTGTCAACCGATCCAAGCATCACCCTGACTACACTATCCAGGATGAGCTCTCTCGTCTCCCTGTAGAAATCCTGTCACAGCCTAGCAGCATGCAAGAATTGTCTTCATCTCCTGAGAAAAATTGACGATCGGGGGATCGTGACCCATCAATCTTAAGCAGGGAAGACTGAAAACACACATACCCGTTCAAAAACTGGGCCAAATAGAAGTCAATCTCACCATTCTTTCGTTTTAACCACAGTGTCATGCAAATAGTGCGATGCTCTCTAGCAAGGAAGAGACAGCCATAACGCTTGCACTTATTCTCACCGTCGAATCATAGACTGTCGGATATGAAGATGCAATCTTCAGTGTTCCTTTTTTCTGTACCTGTGCCAAGTATTTTCGGTACATCTCCTTACTGGAAGCACCGCCCATATAGTAGCACTGACCCTACAGCACTTAAAAAGAATCATTTCCTTCATGGATTGGGTCCCCACCCAATACTGATCATCCTTACTCTTGGGATTATCTTTTTTATCAAAATGACCACTTCGCTTTCTTTCCGTGCTAGATTGAACCCGTAAACAGTCTCTCATTTGACGCATAGCATACCTAGCGTAGGCTGCGCTTTTTCAACGGTGCGTTCAATGATTAGAGCTGCAACATCATTCGCATAGCTGGTCAAGAACGACTCACTGGCATTCAGTCTCTGTAGCCCATAATAAGACACGTTCGACAGCTCTGAACCAAGAGTAGATCCTTGGGCAACACCCAATGTAACTTCCATCTTTGGTGGGAACTATGTGGTATCAGAAAGGAGGTTTCGATTCTTTAGATAGTCCCTCAGATATTCTGGAACTCGAAAAGAGTTTTCTCGCGTATCCAGAATATCCAACCTTATAGCGGAGTTGAAGGCGTTCCTAACATCGAGTGTCACTAACAACACGATCTGTTGCTTGGTGCGGCTATGCACCTCTGCCTTTTGAACCGCGCTTACCGCCTCTGCAATTGCTTCAATGGTGGAGTGTCCTAGTCTTAAGCCGTGATGCCGAAGAGATAGGTCCCCAGCAATACGTACGAGTATTACGTCAGTGAGTCTTCCCTTGACTAGTTTCTCTAGCATTTACAAAGCCCTGCCTAGCTTGCATAGCGGGCGGAATGCACGCGACGCGAGGTTTGCCTTCCCATTGCTGATCAGCAGAGTCTTGCCATGATCCATCGTACCGGGAAAACAGTATCGTGTACGCAAGTAGTGAATATGCTAAGTAACAAGTCAGGACAGCTGTGATAGACAAGTTCAAAAGCTCAGCTGTTGAGTGCAGGTTGGTTCTCTGATAGAGGTTCCTAGCATATTGTCTATAGCGCTGCTTCGCCGACACTGGGACTAAGGTGTCGTTTGTCTTGAGCTCTTCTGTTTGGCATCATTAAGAATAAATATTGTGAGTAAATGTAAAATTTTTACCAAGAAAAAGTAATTTAAATATTTATAAACTACCTATTTATAAATATAAACTCTCAGCGATTTGGATGTATACGAACAATGGTTTACTCGTATATGTAATAATTTTCTTCTTTGTAAAACAAAAGCCCCTCTTGGGCCATCGGTTCCAGCAAAAAGTGCCTACAACTGTCCCAGTCTATCGACCGTATCCTTCTATTTTAAAATCCAAGCAGCGATGAACTGTCTTCATCGACTGAGTCAGACTAGCGTTTCCCTTGGGTTTTCCACAAGTCTTCGCCCTTAAGCTGGATACTCCGGTACCCCAGGCCTACAGTGTACTAATGGTCAACTTAAATCGCTGAAAAGCGAATGAGTCTCACAAACTACGACGTGAAGCTCAACTGGTACCAAACCGAAACGAGGCGTGCAGCTGCCAGGAATTACCTTCATAAAATGACTAATTGCACTAAGGCTCGTAGCTGATAAAATCTAGAAAATAAAATGTGAACACGCCATGCAGGTGCTTGACACCCTATGCAAGCTCTGCATATTTGAAGCGGAAAAGATGGACATGATAGTGCCATCGCTTTTCCCAGGCTATATACAGCAAAATAGCAGATAAAAGTCTGCACTTCACGTGGCTCAAACAGGAAAAGGCAGCCTTTAAACTGAAAACATAAAAGAGTTGCAACACCTCAGCTGCTGCTTCAGCTGAGGTGTTGCAACTCTTCTATCACCGTTGTCTTGACTAGCTGCCCAGTATGTTCAATACTTGCCTGCGGAAAGGGACTTTCCATAAACGTTGAAAGGTAGCCAGCCTCATTTTTATCAGCAAGGAGAATAGAAAACCTAAGTTGCCGTCAGCATACCAACTGTTATGCATGCTAGAAACAGCTGGAAAAGTGCTAAAGAAATTTATCAAGGAAAGGCTCACTGATATGATTCATACAGCTGCAAATCTATCTCCATGGCTGTTGGGCTTGACCCTTGATGTTCAAAAAGCCGTCGACTCTGCCAGATAGTTGAATATTCTGGATACGATGGAAAGCTCTTTTCCAGGTCTAAAATATCTTATCATAAACAAAAGCTTGCTATGCGGTACGCTGCAAGGCCGACGAATAACGATGGGCTAGTTAGACTAGAGCTCCCCGATGAAGCCTGCCTGATCAACTATTTGTATGATATTACGGCACTATTTGGTGAACGCACCGTCAAACATGTACAATTTAGACTAGATATGCCAATGCGCCAGATGAAAGATTAGATAACTGCTTGCGGGCTTAGCCTAACACTCAAAACAGGAAAGCGGTCATCCTGACAAAGAAGAGAATCACCAGAGTAAGGGCGATTAGCTTTGGGGAAGTATTGGCTGAATCAAAATCATCCGTGAATTCCGTGGGGTCGTTAATCAACTCAAATATGTGTCTCTTTAAACAAATCAAAGCAGTGGCTAGTACATCTGCTTCAAGCGTATCAGCTCTGGGTTGACTTATGGCCAACTGTGATGAAAATAGGATCAAGGAAAGATTAGTAGCGTATTTCAAAAATTTTCTTAATCTATTGTGCAACAGCAAAACACTGCAGCCTGTAGATATTCCCGGAGAGCTTTCATTGGCCCCACAAACTCTGGATGAACTACCGCCAGGGCCCAAAAGAATAATAAACCGCCGAGCATCGATAAGGTTCTAGTGAAGCTCATTAAATATGGTAGCAGCAGTGTTCAGAAAGTTATTCGCAAAGTAATCCAGCACATTTGGCAACAAGAACGTATGCCAAGTGAGTGAGGCCAACCAATTATACTCCCAATCCATAGAAAAAATGATAAGCTGCAGTGCGAAAACTATACAGGCTTTTAAAACGTACAAAATATCTTCAAAAACTAAGGCAATAAAATTGGATCATGTATCAGCAATATTTACTATACAAGTCGAGCCTATGCCGACGACATCAACATTTTGTCACGGTCATTAACAACTGCCAAAGATCTCTTCCTGAAACTCGACAGCGCAGCAAAACTAGTAGGGCTACAGATCAACGAAAATAAAACAAAGCTCATAACGCAGTCGAGGAAAAATACCCCAAATACACAAAATATCATACTTGGCGAATACAGTATCGAAAATGTTAGCGAATTCGTGTATTTAGGCGCCAAAATAACCCAAATGGGCAATGAAAGAGACGAAATACGCCGAAGAATACAGCTCGCAAATAAAATATTTTATTCAGTATCGACGATCCTGAAGACCAGCTGCATACACAAGAAAACAAAGCTCCAAGTATACAATCTAAGATAAGACCTGTGTTATGCTATGGGTGAGAAACATGGACCCTAACCCAAGCATCCGCAAATATATTGAACGCCTTTAAGCGACAACTCCTGAGGCAAATAATCGGAGCAAAGCTAGACGGGGACCAATGGCGAATTCGATACAACAATGAGCTGTATGAAATTTTTGACGAGCCGTAGGTCTCGAGGATTGTCAGACTGTGGAAACTGCGATGGGCTGGACACATGAATCGTATGGACGAACAACGGATACCCAAAAAGGTATTCGTATGGAGAACTGAAGGCCGGCGGCTAGTGGGGAAACCGAGGAAACGCTGGTCTGACTCGGTCGACGAAAACAGTTCATCGCTGGATTTCGGAATTGGATGACGCGGTCAGCGAACCGAGACATTTGGAGGCGCTGTTTGCAGGAAGCGAAGGCCCGAAAGGGGCTATAGTGCTAAGAAGACGAAGAAAAATCAGCAATATTATTGGGAAGTATCAAGGTGGTAGTAGAGCGGGCAGATCTGCAACAGTCCCATTGTTTCCGGTCAAAGAGGTACTCGAGGAATGCTGGGAGTTCAACATAGATGTAGACCAAACTTTTGTTGTTTATAAGCAAGCAAACGAGAGTATTAGTTGCAACGTACTTGACCATATGATCCTTTCCTCTGATATCCCAGCCAAATCAGTCCGTTTTACCAAAATGAAATTGAAGTTGGCGGCCTCCCAAGTCTGCATCAATACTTCAACGCAAATATTGGACTAAAGCAGGAAGATGGGCTGGCCCCATCGCTATTCAATTTAGCCTTGGAATACGGCACATTAAAGCTACCTTTCAATATAAGGTGTATACGACCAAAGCGGTCGGGCCACGTACTGGTTAAATTTGGAGCAGAAGCCAACAATAAAGAAGCATTCTGCGACGGAGTATAGAAAGTCCTCGGTAAAACCACAACCATAGCCTCGCTTGAGTTGATCGCAACGATCGAAAAGGACGTCGAATAATTTCTGAATTACAGCAATATACCGCAAAGAGCAGCACCTCTTCAAGGTTTCAAATGACTGGGCTATGATCACACTGCACAAGTATGCAAAGGACCCGATAGAGTTCCCAATGTTGCAAAGGCGGTAAAATGAGACATAAAAGAAAAGAGTGTACAAAAGAGGCATACTGTTTTCTTTGCGAGGAAGCTAATTCCAGACCGGGTTTTGGGCACGTCTTGGGATCAGGGAAATCCCGGCTTTTCAGGTAGCCCTAACAAAGACAACCTACACCACAATTCATCCACCCAAAATCTGCTTGAGCAATTTGCGAGGGATATGAAAGCCGACTTTATACTGATGAAGGAGCAACGCCACGATAAAACTTCTACATCAAGGTATACTAATGAAACTGGTACTGCCGCCATCTTGGTTCCAAACAGTGATTTCCAGGCAGAGACTTGTGGTCGGAGGGATGGTCTCGTGTGGGTCCGGTGCTCAGGGATCCCTTTCTTTGGTATTTTGATTTAATTTTTCCAACCCAAGCTTAATGCTTTGGAGGGCACAGTTTTGAACGCAGATGGCAATTTGCTCGTTCGAGGAGACGTCAGCGCTAAAGTAATCGAATGGGGCATACCTCAAGCAGATCCGCGGGGAAAACGAATCCCAGAAATAGCGGCCAGGATGGCGCTTGTCGTACTGAACACTAGAAATACACCGACTTTCCATGGTATTGGCTGTGAAGGAACCATACCGGACGTGACATTCGCCTTGTAATCCTTACTACGGAGGATACACAATTGGAAAGTATTTGAGGCCTACTCAGCCAGTAATCATCAGTGCATACAGCGTGAGATAAGTGATTCTGTCTCCCGAAGTCCGTGCTCTAGACTTTCTACAATTGTGTGGAACATCAGAAGGATGGATGTCGAGAGGTTCATCGAGGTGCTCACAGAACCTGCTCCGCTGCAGGGAGATTTGCAGGGGATGGACGAACTGAAAACTCAAGGCTGGTGAACTCAAATATGAGCATAATGAGGACGGCTTGCAACGCTTCTGTGACTCGTTGAAAAACCCAGCACGAAAAGCCCCCAGTGTACTGCTGGTCGAATGTAAACGCTGGAAAATGAAGGAAGTGTCGCAAGCTAAGGCTCAACGGGCACGGAAACGTGACGAGGCATGCAACTGGGTAGCAGCCAGGCGGCCAAAAAAGGCCTCACTAAATTGATTAACAACAGGAAGCTTGATGCCTTACGGAAATCTTACATACATGATGCGGAAAATATGGCCGTGATAGTGCAGGCATTCTTCCCCGACAGTCTCTGACTCAGCGGTGAGAGTTATTGCAAGCGTGATACCTGTCGCCCTCCTTGCTAGAGAGCGCCGCGCTATTTACCTATACAGGGATAATATAGTTGTGGTGACGCTCGAATCGGTTGACAAATGAAACCAGGTGGCACATTATGTTCGGGCAGTCCTAAAAGATAAAAGGGACTCACAGCAGCCGGTGCCATTGGGGCTGGGGGATCGCTTGTCTGGCACTCCCCCTTCCCCTCTCCCCTCCCGCTCGAAAAGATATCCCCCAGCTTGAAGGTGCCTCACGGCGTACAAAACGACACCTGGGCCGAAGTAATGTGTCAAACGGTTCCAGGCTGGGTTCTCAGGTTGACAGGGGAGGTGTTTAGTGGGTAGTCCAGTCGCCTTCTTGCGAGCATGGGAGTCCCACACTCTGTGCATGAATAGCATTCACCCCTCTACCACAAAAAAAATTCTTCCCCGCCAATCCCGTCTGTCTTGACGCTGTCTACCGCGAAAAAGCAGTCTAGTATGCCATCTCCTTCTTCTTCTTTGTTGCACTACAGCCTCTCTCGGGCCTTCGTTTCCTACAAATAGCACCTCCAACTGTCCCAGTCTATTGACCGTGTCCTCAAATTTGGAAATCCGTCAGCGATGTACTATTTTTCTTGACCGCGTCAAACCAGCGTTTCCTAGGCAACCCCACAAGCCTCCAGCCTTCAGTTCCCCCGGCAAATGCCTATTTAGGTATCCATTTTTCATTCGGACAACTCATGTGGGCAGCTAATTGTACCTACCCTTCTTATAATCGTTGAGACCTCCAGCTCGTCAAAAATGTTATACAGCTTATGGTTGTATCGAAATCACCATCGGTCCCCGTCTGGCTTCGCTCCGATTATTCGTTTTAGAGCCTGTTGCTCAAAGGCGTTCAATATATTTGCGGATGCTTAGGGTCCATGTTTCATACCCATAGCATAACACAGGTCTTATCACAGGTTTGTTTACTTGGAGCATTGTTTACCTATGTATGCAGCCGGTCTTCAAGATCGTCACTGCTGAAAAAAATATTTATTTCATTATTGTGGTTCCTAGATACTAAGAATGAGACATATATACTAGTATTCGTTTTTGTATCGCTAATATTTTGGAATATTCGTATCAGCGATATCAAAAGATCCAATATTAGATTACAAAATATAAGGTAATCCAAACGGCAACACACGCACACGATACTCACCGAACCAGCCCATAATTTCCACTTGCTGTGCTCCACGGTCGCGTAATCCTCATGAACGGAGTCTAAATTCAAGCCGAGCAAACAAAATACCAAACATAAAACAGACATAAGCTCTTCTCCTAATATCTATCTTGCCTGTGTCATCTTCTCATTATTTTCACTACACCTAGACATAATTTGTTCTATGGTTGTTTGTGTTTATTCGAAATGTCTGAAATGTCTTAAATCAAACGCTTTCGAAAAGAATATGTATCACATCATAATGGGGTTTCCCATCACCCATAAAATTGTATCACCGCAACGCATAAACAATATGCATACGATATACAAATACATATTGCTTCGCGAATATTGGCCACTCAAATGAATATCAGTATCACCTTCCAAAATGTATATTTCGGGAAATGATACTTCATAGTTCCTACCAAAACCAATACTGTATTGGTATTCAACCAATATCAAACGTTTGCGCGGCTGATATCTGTCAAGGAATATATTCATAATATCATGTATGCGATAAGAATATCTGCTGGTCATGATGTTTGAGTATTGTGTCGCTAATTTGAAATCGTACTAAAATACAAAACCCTATTGGAATCACGACCTGTGTCCGTCCGTCCGTCCGTCCGTCTGTATGTCACAATACTTTTTCTCCGAAACTATAGAAGCTACAACAATTAAACTTTGTGGAAAGGTCAGAAGTGGTGACTCCTTGAAAGTTTTTGAGTGGAAAAATTTTTCAAAGGGGTTTAAGGGAGGTCTCCCCATATAGGGAGGCGACCCTTTAAAAAAACTTTTCACCATTGGTAGTCGAGTAGGGTATCGTTGGAAAGATCTTAATGAGATCTTTTAGAAACAAGTCTTAAAATTGCCTTATCGGTACCGAGAGGGGCAGGGGAAGGGGAAATATACGAACTTTTCGCGGAACCCCCCCCCCCCCTCGCGATTGGACACCTTCCAGCCAAACAACCTGAAAAAAATTATGAATGTAGGCCTTGGAGGGTACAACAACAACAAATACGTGAGAAGTCGAAATTCACTCAACTTTGTTAGTAATAGTACGATTTATCGATTTTATATTTTCCTAAATAAAATCTTAACGGTACCCTTAAATTCAATAAAATTCTGTACACAGATGACTATTTATAAGATTCATCTGTCATAAAAGTTTTATAAAGATCGAATAGTATTTAATGAAGTTGTAGCGATTTAAATTTTCCTGTATTACTATGGAACAATATGCGCTGTATTACTACGGAAACACATGGCTATGGTATAATATGCGCTTTTTACCGACTCAGACGCTACAGGTTTGCTAGGGTTTCCATGAAAGTTTTAGGAATGATAGGTATCATGAATGTCTTTGAGAATCGGTTCAACTAGTGGGATCAGTAATCGTAAAACAAAATGGTGGCTGTTTTAAATGCGAAGATTGAATTATTTTGACTTATTTTCCCCAACTTCAACGTTTAAGGTACATCCCATTAACACTTGATTCAATTTAATGAATGACTGAAGATGAGTATCTACAATTAATACTCATATGTGAAACAAGTCGAAGAAGCAGGAGAGAGCTCCTAGCAAAAGGGCTTTGTAACCATTCTAGGATTCGGAAAAATTGGCCGTGAATCGATGATTACAGTGCCCCTGAAAAAAATTTCATCAAAGGTAGCCGATATGAGTATCAAATGAAAGTTTTTTATAAGAGTTCTTCAAAACAGTTCTTAAACTGACAGTTTTTAGTTCGGTGGGGGCACAGGGGGGGAAATACACAAAAAATGTGACTCCTCCCTCGCGAATGAACACCTGTGATCTAAAAAATCTGAAAAAATTATCAAGGGGGATATTTATGAGTATAACAATAACAAACACCTTAGAAGTAAAAATTTGTTCAGCTTTGTTAATAAAAATATGATCCTGCAATTTCATATTTTCTCCAATAAAATCGTCTTTGGCATGTTTCTTGATTGTATTCGTTGCTGGTGACTGCATTTGGTAAGTTGAGTACAAAACTCTTCTGACATGCGCATAGGTCTGTCTACCCAACTTGTTTTTAGTTGAAGATGAATTTCGTTAGGGTGTTAAATTCTGTGTACAAGCTGCCTGGCCGAAAACATATATCCAACACCATACTAAACGTAGATTATAAAATGTGTTAAAATGAAGTCAAAGAAAAAATGTCCAATGACACATCCGTATGTTTGACTATTGACTGCTGGACCTCGTGTGCATAGGAAAATTATTTTTCAGTGACGGCTCATTATATAAGGAATGATTTCGACGCAAGTACTATGCTTCTCCAATGTCGCATTGTAAAAGGATCCCACGCAGCTATTAACTAAATCAAAGAGCTACAAGGTATAATAAGTGAGTGGAATTTAAGCAATAAGGTTCATTTGGTAGTCGCAGACAATGCTTCAAATATGCAAAATACCATAAAACTATTACATTTGGATCAATTTGGATTCTTTGCACACAGTATGAATTTAGTCGGAAAGAATGCACTAGCAATTCCTGAAATGGGAGTTCTTTTGAGGAAAGTTCGCTCAGTCGTGAGTTACTTCAGACGCAGTACGTCTGCGCTAGAGAAACTCAAAAAATACCAGGTGCAAAATGGAATTTCATGCCCTAAGAAGCTGATTATCGATGTAGCCACACGATGGAATTCCACATTTTACATGTTGCAACGATATATAATTTTAAAAGAGGCATTAATTAGCACGCTTGCAATTCTGAACACTAGTGCCGAAAGCAGCATAACGTTAGATGAGTGCGAACTGTGCAAAGACCTCTGCAGTATTTTGAAACCACTCGAAGAAGTGACTGTGCAGATTAGCGGAGAAAAGTATTTAACCGGAAGTTTGGTCATAGTATTCAATAAAATGTTGTTGAATGTCTATGAAAATTAAGTTTTATTATATGAAACATTAAACAAAACCGTCCTAATTATTGCTGAAAAAATTGTGAGCAAATTACGCACTAGATTTTTTAATATAGAGTCCAAACGAAAATTCGCAGTGTGCATGGTACTAGATCCACGCTCCAAAACCCATTTTTCCAGAAGTAAGTGTGCAGCTGATGCAGTTAAGTGCAAAGTAATTGACTTTGCAACCGCAGGGGTAAATAAATTAATGACCACTGAAACGCGAACATGTGCAGTAGAACCTGTGGCCTCAACTTCAACAACAATGCTTGCTTCAGAACCTGTTGTGTGATCTGGGGAATTCAACGTATTTAAGTACGATTCAATTTGGGATAAGGTGGACAAAGTTAGCAACGAAGTGCAGCTACACCGGTCTCCCACAGCAATAGCATTTGCGGAGACCCAGAGATATTTGACAGACAAATTATTAAAGCGGGAAGATAACCCCAATCAATGGTGGGAAAACCATCAGCACATATACCCTCATTCATCCAGAGTATTCCAGGAACATTGTTATGTGATGGCTACATCTGTTCCTTGTGAGCATGTATTTTCTAAGTCTGAACAACTAGTATCAGAAAAATGAAGCCGACTCTCACCCGATAAAGTTATAAAACTTATGTTTCTCAATGTGAATAAAAATAAGCAATGATTCCAATCAAATACATAAAAAATCTATTTCTGTAAATCTTTGTATTAAAATTTAAAATTTTTAATAGTGTATAGGAATATAATTTTAATCTTCTTAAACGTGTGATGTATGTTAAAGGGAGATGTTTGAGAGGAATTGAATAGGAGTTCAAACTGTAGTGGCAAATGCGAATATTTTCTAAGTCCACAAAAAAGGAAACTATGCAAAGCAGAAGTAAATTGGACTGAACTACAACTACAAGCGCTGAACTGAACTACAACGACAAGCAACGTGCTTTAAATAAAGCTCAAAATAGACTTTTTTAGGACTAGCGAATAACTCAACAAAGGTAGGAATACCTACATTGAATTCCGTATATTCAAAATTTTGTTTTTTATGTTCTTAGTATGCTCGATGTCCGATATGAATATCAGTTTTTCCCTCAGTCTACAGATATAAAACAAACGGATAAGAAATCCGTTTTAAATAAATATTAATGATAAAAAATATTAGTTTAAATATTATAGTACCGATAAACGAATATATCAGTATTAGTTAATATTTCAAAATATCGATATTAACCAAAACCTACTAGATACACTAATTCGCTAACATTTTCGATGCTGTATTCGCCAAGTGTGATATTTTGTGTACTTGAGGTATTTTTTCTCGACTGTGTCATGAGCTTTGTTTTATTTTCATTACAAGGTTTGCCTACAGGTAGCTTCATAATGACGTACCCCAGAGCTAAATTGAATAGTAATGAGGCCAGCCCATCTCCCTGCTATAGTCCGATATTTGTGTCAATTGCATCAGTGAGTTGGTCATTGATGTGGACTTGGAGGTTGTTGACGTCATTATCATTTTGGTAAGATGGACTAATTTGGCTAGGCTTCCAAAGTAAAGCATTATTTGGTACAGGCTTTCCTTTTTTTATGTTTTGGAGGCGAATGTCATTTACAGACAGAGTGTGGGACTACCTCGCTCACAAGAAGGCAACTAGACTAACCACTATTCACCTCCCCTGTCAAGCCGAGAACCCAGCGTGGAACCGTTTTGCACATTACTTTGGGCTTGGTCTCGTTTTGTTACGCGGTAAGGGACCTTCAAGCTGGGTGATTCCTCTTCTAGCGGGAAGGAGAGAGGAAGAGGAATTGGCAGACAAGCGATCCCTCAGCCTCAACGCCCCCGGCTGCTGTGAGCTCCTTTTATTGCACACCTGGTTCCATTTGTCAATCGATTCGAGTATCACCGCGACTATATTATCCGGGGTTATAGTCCCTGTAAAGGTTCCTTCGCAGCCTGCTCCGTTTTGCGCACGCAAAAAATATGTGGCATCCTCTCCTGGGCAAAACCAATAATCGGGCGACCGTGGTTTACCACTCCTATGTAGGTAAGACTGAAAACATCCATGCCCACTCAAAAGCTATGTCAAAAAGAAATCAGTCTCACTATGCTTTCGGTGTCACATCCAGAATTAGGATCATAGTCCACCTTCCCTTGGTGCAATTGACCTAAAACTGCTGCCAATCGTTGATTGGGCGCTGTCATTCCCCACGGGCAACCATCTCCCACGCGTTCTCGTGTTGATGCAGGTAAATAACGCAGCACCCTTTAGCAAGGAGGACAACAGGTGTCACGCCTGCAATAATTGTCACTTTCAGCCGTTGCCCTAATTCGCACATACAAACTTACTTTTGAGTCAATCAGTAGGCTTAGTTACTTCACCACTGGCTTCGATTCGATTACCATGTCTTCAATACTGATCATCCTTGCTCCAAGGATTCTCCTTTTGGTCGAAATGACCGCTTTGGTTTTATCTACTGCTAAACTGAACCCAGGAGCACTCATCCAGTCTCTCACTCGGGGCATTAGCATACCTAGCTTAAGTTGGGCTTATTCAACTCAAGGCAACGGCTGAGAAGACTGTTTTGAGGGTATTGGCTCTAAGTCGATTTATGGCCAACGCAGGGGGACCAAACCTTCAAGAAGACGCCTTTTGATGAGCACTGTATGGTCAGTGCTACTATACAGAGGAGAAATATGGAGCGACGCTGTCTGTAAGAAGGTATACCAAAACGCTTAGAACAGGTGCAGAGTAGAGGAGTACTGAGAACTGCATCTTCTTATCCGATAGTCTCTGATTGTTATTGTAGACGTGATACCTGTTGTCCTCCTTGCTAAAGAATGCCACGCTATTTACTTGGATACGCGGGAGATGGCTGTCTGCTAGAAGAGACAGCGCTCACTCAACGATTGGCAGCAATCTTGGGTGAATTGAATGAAGGGTAGGTGGACCGCGCACCTCATTCCAAATGTGAGACCGTGGCTTATTTGAAGGCATGGTGAGACTGAATTCTATCTGAACCAGCTTTTGAGCGGGCATGAGTGTTTACAGTCTTATCTGTACAAGATAGGTAAGTCACGGTCCCCCGACTGTCGGTTTTGCCCAGGAGAGAAAGACAATGCCTGCTACACATGGTTTGCGTGCACAAAATGGAGCAAGGTGCAAAGGAACCTATGCAGGAGCCCTTCCCCGGGTAATATAGTCGTGGTAATACTCGGATTGGTTGACAGATGAATTCAAGTGGCACATTATGCTCGGGGAGTCCTAAAAAATAAAAGAGACCCACAGTGACCGCGGGCGTCGGGGCTGGGAGATCGCTTGTCTGACAATTCCTCTACCCCGCTCCCCTCCTGCTAGAGAAGGGATCCCCCAGCTTGAAGGTGCCTCGCGACGTACCAAAACAGGACTTGGCACAAAGTAATGCATCAAACGGTTCCAGACTGGGTTCTCAGGTTGGCAGGGGAGGTGTTTAGTGGGTAGTCCAGCCACCTTCTTGCAAGTATGGGAGTCCCACGCTCTGTGCGTAAATGACATTCACTTCACACTTCCCAATCACAAATAAAAAATATTTTAGAACTTCAAAAGGCTTGTCAGCGTACTAAAATATCCACCCATCTAGCATTGTTGAAGGCGTTCCAAACATCAAGTGTCATCAACGAAATTGTAGGTCATTTGATGCTGCTATGTGCTTCCACCTTGCTTTTTCTTCTTTCTTTTTAGCACTACAGCCCCTCTCGGGCCTTCGCTTAAAAATAGTTAGTGTATCTCATTTTCATGACCGTATTGATTTTGGTTTTGTCAGTGCCATGCTCCCGTGTATCTACTCAGCTATGATATGATCTGATTAAATCAGTACATATCACCACTGAGTGAACACTCGCAGTCTGTCCGAAAATCCCCTGAACTAAATAACGTTGTTCACCAACGAGATTCCACCTTGCTTACGACATCTGAAGTTGCTTCGATGGTGGAATGTCCTGCTTGGCAGTCGTACTGTCGAGGGGATAGATCCCAGCAACACAAACTGCATAACAGGTGGTATGCAGATTGTCCATACCTTTGCGTATCAGTATGAATTTTGCTACCTCCGATCGACATAGGAAAATCCTTTCCCGCAGGCGAGCGTTGAATATGCTAAGCAACAAGTCAGGACAATGTTGATAGAGCAGCTGAGGTGCCATCTGGACCTGAAGTCTTCTCCGGTTTCAATGATAGAACTGCCCCTTCCAGTTTCAGCCATGTAAAGAATTGGTATTTGACTGCTGTTTTGCCTTTGCAGCCTCGACATGGACTACGTAATTGTTTTTTCTTCTAATAATTTTAGCAATAATAAAAATAATATTTGTTCGTGCCACCATGTCTATTTGTTAATTTTGTTTTATGTTGTTTAATGTTTTAGATAATCTAAAGAAAAATATAAATCATTTATTGAATACAGGCATTTTTCTCCTTGTTGATAATAGACTAGCCGCTTAATCGCTGCTAGTTTTTTTTATTGGGGTAAACTCGACACACATCGATATGAAATACACTTTTTGAACACTATTATTTGATAATCTTTTAATCATTTTTGCTATAAATGAGTAATTCAAGATTACTTAATGCCTACGAAAATTATTTGCGATATCATTTTGACCCCACATATGCATTAAGGAAATTAATTGATTTATTCTCTAAGAATTATTTGAGGCATTCACTAATAACTCGCCAATATAAATGGGTATCACACAGACACACATCATCACTAATTTAAATTACCAAAATTTTAACTTGCTCCATTTTCCCAAAGAATCGCTTTCCAGCTCTGCTCGAATTTCACTTTCAATAAAGCGTTAATAGGTTTTCGAATCGGAAGTTCACAATTTCGCGAAAACGAAGACAGAGACTATCGCGCGAAGAACTTCTCAACAATTACTTTCAATCCAAACGCGAGTAATTTAATACCCAAAGCACTTAACGATACTTTCAAAGTTTTTAATGAACAGAAACAGACCTCATATCCCGTGCGCGGATTGTGTGCAGTGAATCCACTAAAAACAATGGTTAACTTATGAATAAATCCGTTTCCCATAAGGTCTTCAGATTTATATAGCAATCTTCCACCGGCGGCGGCCTCTTTTAAAACTCTAAGATTTGAAGGAGGTGAAAAAGATAAAACAAAAACCAGCAAAACATAGAACATTGTCAATAGACAAAATTAGTCTTGAGGTGGTGGGAAATTTGCGAGACTTCCTATGATAATGAATTTTAACTTTAAAGTTGAATTTTGTTTTCCCCAGCGAACATGGACGAGGCTAAGAAAACTTCACCAATGGTTTCTGCTGTTTCGAACGTCCATGGATGAGTTCTGTCTACTTTTCATTGCATGTAAGCTTAATTCTGACCAATATGACGCCTGACTTGAAATGCATGTTAGAATGATATAACACACATTGTATTTCATATGCAATGTGCTCGACATTTGCACAAAACTTTCGAATAGTAACAATTTTGGATGGATTACAATGAATTTTCCAAAATACCTACAAATCTTCGACATCAAGTTGAGTCTTACACGAAAGATGTTGATTGTAAGTAAACATGAATTTTACAAGGCTCAATATTTTTACTCGCATAGCTTCGGGTTCTATACATATATATGAATATGATGCGTGTTGCGTTTTCACAATATTTGTTCGAATGAACCCACATGGCGGGAAAGCTTGGAAGTGTTTAGCGTATACATCCGGTGATAAGCTGTAGCTAGTATACCCAAGACCATTGATATTTTGTAATTTTTTATGTACATGCGAACTAGGTACTGGGAAAATAAAAGTAATTACTTAGAGACAATACCTTATTGCTTGTGCTTATTCCGTCCACTTTTGAAGAATCTATCTCCTAAGTGGATAAAGTATATACTTTTGTTTCTAATTAAGTCTTAGTTTTCCACAAACCAATAAAAGCAAAAAACTTTCTTCAAGGAAATATTTATAAACAATGTATTACAGATGAGCTTGAGTTGTTATTTTAGTAATATTTTGCATAGCGATATATTTCAACTGGAATTTTATTATCTTTTATTCAATGTATTTTTGATTCCAACTCTGCTTACTCATCAGATCGTGTCAGGCAACCTTTTATACTCGGGAGCTATAAAAGCTACAATCACCAATCTTCGTGGGATGCTAATAAATACTCAATTAGTTGGACAGGAAGGAAAGTGCCTCTAGAAGAAGGACTTTTTAGCTATGCTAGGGTTCAAAAAGATCCATTCCACATACTATTGCAAACAGAATTACGCTTACATGGATTTCACCGCAGTAGCAGACATTAATTTTTGGCAGAGGATTCTTGAACCCATTGTGACATTCTGAGGCCGGCTAGCCAGTGACGTAACTAGGATTTTGTTTCGGAGGGGGTCCAAATGATGGTTGATGCCAAAAGTGTCCGTAAGGGAGACACCAGAAATTTTTAAAAGTAAGGAACAAAATGACGACTACAGACGTGTAGTTTTCGCACAAAAGTAATATAATTTATATGAATTGTTATGACTTCTTCTTTTTGGTAGCACTACAGCCCCTTTCGAGCCTTCGCTTCGTGCAAACAGCGCCTCCAACCGCCTTGGCCCATAGACTGCGTCCTCCAGTTTCAGAAACCGAGCAGCGATAAACTTTTTGTTATGTAACTTTAATGTAAAAAGTAAATGTTTAATTTAAAATGACACACACATTTTCACTTATATTTTAAATTGTATGCCTATAATGAAAACTATTGCAGTGAATGATAACTAATATGTATAAAGTAAGCCCCGCTACTCAAATTTGCGTCTTATATACACAAAGTTTAAACATTTCCAGTATAACTTAGCATAATATTTTGTATAAACTAATTAAAATATTGCCTGTACTTTATACTTATTTCAAGCTATATTTATTACTCAATAATATACTTATAGTACTTATAATATTCAGAAAATAATACTTATAACATTCAGAAAACATCAAATCAGAAAAAATACAACATACAAAAACAAGTAAATCATTCTATTTAAGTTTAAAGCCTAATCTTTGGAAAAAGCATTTATTGGTTTTAATCTAAAATCAAACATGTAGAAAAGTCAAATCAAACTTATATGATAACAAGACTTATAAGCACAACCTCCGGTCCTTTTTCCTTGCCATAATGTCCAACACATTATTTGGATCAACAAGACAGGAGCGCTAGAGCACTGAGCCTATTGTTACTGGTTCTATTTCTTAGCATCGTTGTAATAAACATAAGCAGTCGAGCAGCCCCGTGGTGATCAGGAGTGGCTGCTCCTGAAGAGATAAGGTGGTCACCCCGTCGAAACTGCTTAGTTTGTTGTTTTAATAGTGTAAAGTAAACTGCATCCGTCAAGTTTCCATCCTTTAGGCAGAGATGAGTGGTTCACTTCAGCCACTTTAGCATCTTTAGGTTTGACATTCCCCTTGTAATGCAACGACCTTCTTCGGTGAAAGTAACGGTTGCTTTTTGTGTAATGTTTGCGTTTGTCTCAAGCCTCCGTGTCCGCTAACTTTAACGAGGCAAAACAATATTGAATTTCTGTAGAGTAGATTAATTGACACCTAATAGAACTTTTCTAAAGACAATAAAAATTGATCGGTGCGTCTTGTAGAGTAGAGTACGTGTGATAAGTATTTTGTAGTGTAGCTTCGTGGCTCGACAAGAACCCGCCTCACATGATCCCGCAAATGCTAGTCGTCAAGCACGCGTACGCGGTCGTTAAGCGAAGCTAGTTAGCTGAGCTCGGTGTTGTTTTAGCTCGCTGACACTTGTGCCAGACCATCGGCACCCGTGTCCTACACGGACATTTCGAAATTCATTACATCGTCTTCACTCGTTTCATTGTGGAAAATGTACGCCCAACGCTTGATATTGTGACGGGAATCGTTGCCAAAATCACGAGAAGGTTGTTAATGTTAGGGAAAAATTGTTTTTCCAACAGCTCTTAAAACCTCTAAAACTTCAGTTTCCCTCTTTACTGCCTTTATTTTGTGACACCAAATCTGATGCTCTCCTGATAGGGCTGCCAAAGAACATTTGTCGTCAAAGAATGGTGACAAGGCTGCTAGCTTGTTGTCATTATTAGGTGAGGCAAAACCAGGAAGAACTATTTGAAAGCCAGTCAAAATGTCTTCATTTTTGGTAAACCTTTCTTTTAAACTTGTAACTACATTGTCCAAGCATGGTATCCATATTGCAACTCTGTAGTACTCCTCAGTTGAGCTTGTTGGGGGATTTCCTCTGCAAGTTTGTCTTTTTTTGACCCTTGGAACTTGGATTTCAACACCGAAAAGGTCATTCGATAGCTTCGAGGCGGAAACAAATACTTTTTTAAACTCAACTTCAGCGTTATTGCGCAGTTCCTGCAGAGTAGAGATAATGTCATTTGAACATCTCACAGCACTAGCTAAATCATAAGAAACACTTTGAAGGTATATTGACAACGGAAGCGTGACACTTAAGAGCCTTTCACACACCAACAAAGAAATCAAGAAACTACTTTTTTCTGTGGCTGAAAGAAATGCACCAGCTGTTCCTGAACTTTGGCGGCCAGATTGAGAAATTTCTTCAAGACTAATACAAATGGGTTCTAACAATTCAACAAAACTTAGCAAACTTGTGTGACGTTCAATAAATCTGGTTTCACATATACCAAGCAGCCTTTTCTTTTAAGATTCGGGTATGTGTACCTGGATCACATCTTTTAGCGTCTGACTGGCATGGGCATTCTTCCTAAAAAAAATAAACCACTTCTCTTATGAGATCTAAACAGTTTCTGACGTTTGATGTGTACATAGAATCAGACAATGCCAAATTAAGTCTCTGGCTGGCACAATGCACATATATTGCATTAGGGTACTGCTCTTTTATCCTAGATTGGACACCCTTAGCATGGCCACACATATTTGAAGCACCATCATACCCCTGACCTACACATTTGGCCATATCTAGTCCCATTTTATCAATTTGATCTAGAATAGATTTTGCAATATTTTCACCAGTCGTATCGAAAATTGGAACAAATCCCATGAAGTCTTCCCGCAGGACTGGTTTTTCGTTTTCAAAATCAACATACCTGATACACAACGATAGTTGTTCAATCGTGGATATATCCATTGTCTCGTCAGCCAAGATTGAAAAGTAGTCTGTTTTTTTTTATTTTTCTAACAATGCTTTCTTGGATAATTGTAGAACTTATTTCGATTACTTCATTTTATATTTCAGGACTGAAATACGAAGCATTTTTTCGACAGTTCAAAATGTGCATTTTTAAATGGTGATCACCAGAGTTGGCTCTGAACCTCAAAAAAACCTGAACTTCCCATCTTTTTCCCAGGTTTTTGAAGAGTGAGAGGTCCACTGTCATCATCTCCTCTCAAAGGAAGCTCATTTTCTCCACAAAAAAGAATTGTTTCTATAATAGGTCTAAGAGCATTTCTATTTTTCTCACGTTCTTTGGCACGTTGACTGTTTAACTGGGTTGCCACATCTTCAATGTTCCCTGACATGACTTTAAGGAAATTATCTGCATTCAATATGCTCTTACAATGGTATTGAAGTTTGCTGTGGCTATCAAATTTTTCAATTGCGTTTTTCCAGCGTCTGAATGGGCTGATAACAAGTGATCCAGGATTTTCATGGTTGCCTTTACCCATTCTACAGGCCTCATTATAAAATACAAAGCAAACTTTGCAGTATGCACCATCCTCGATTTTGGAGTATGCTAACCAAGGCCACCTATCTACCCAGCAGGGCTGAAATTTTAATTGTTTTTTATTGACTTCCGTTGAAGGATACTTAAATAGCTGACTGGGTATTATTTTGGTCGATAAAATATTCTTCCTCAAATTATCATCGAATTTTCCATGCTTCTTTATGCTTGCCACGTCGAAAGTATCCGGTTAGAAACATAAGAAGTCACTAGAACCCTCTGGTACCAGAATATCTTTTGACTGCGTTTCGCTTACAGACGTCGCTATAGTTTTCGGTAACATAAGTGTCGAATGCAAGCCTGGCTCGAGCGGCGTATTTCCCGAAAGTATCTCATCACAGCTTTCAGAGAGAATTGTTTCTGTAGACTCTTGCAGTTCTGATGATGAAGGACCCCCTAGAAAAAAAACATGAACTGCAAATATTTATGTTGGAGCTTGAAATATGTGAATTCTCGCATCCAGCCATCCAGCCAAAGTGAGCAACGGGCTTAAAGTCTGTAATGTGACGCCTACGCCCGGGAATCGAAGTGATTCCGATCCCGAACCCTTGCACCCGGCCAGATGGGTATGACCTCGAAATGCAAGCGGACCTCATCTTTCGTGCGGATATCGTTGCGCAGAAAATATTTTTTTTTTCTCTCCAAATATTTAGATCTGTGGATTTAAATATTTGAAACCTAATATTAATCAAAACCCCGACACATTTCGAGGCATATTCATCTGGGAATGCCCCCTCCACCGTGGCCATCGAAAAACTATGTCACTGGCGAAAAATGGAAATGCACACTGCCGTCATGTTGCGTTCCATTCCGCGCATCTGTTTTGTCGGTGGTTGTCGGATTGACAGTCCGGCGCCACGAGGAAAAGAAAACGGCGGGAAAATCTACGCCAATCATAGCGTACAATCGACGTCGACGGCTTTGCAATTTAAACAGTTCTCCACTCTCCACTATAGTTATTTAAAATAGAGCGAACGTGTCATACAATCGCATTATACGTCGTAGTTTCTGCCCTTGATTATTGTGTGTGTGATTTTTCCCGGTTTTGCAATCGCGGATTTGCGAGAGAGCACCTTCTTGTTCTGGCGACTGGACGAACGATTGATGATATTCCCGCTTCCAAAGATTTGGGTACACCGTTTGTAATTTATAGATATAAAAATGGAATATTTGTACCATTTCAGCAACTTTAATTCCATACGTTACGCATTTTTTCCTGGTCATAAACCATGGCAGAAGTTTGTGCTGCGTGTTACATGTGCAAATCAAGAAGTCAGATACCTGCGATATAATGGACGATCTTTTGTTTTATCGAACGTCCAACTGACGAGAGGTTCTTCCGGTCAAGGAGTTGTGGCTAGGCGCACTTTCGAAGATCATCATGATACATGTGTTGCAATGGAACGAAACAATGACCATCCGGATTCAAGACGCGGCCAAGCGCCTGGGCTGACACGGAGGCCGCCCCAACAGCCCTGCGAAACCATCACACAACATGACGAGTCAATTCGACACATCAAGGAGGCGTGGAATCAGGTGATCGTTCCATTGTTTTGATTTTCCCCTCATTCCCAAATCAACCAATATATTGAGGCATGTGTAAATAAAACTAGCGATAGAGTTAATAAGATACAAACAATTGTGGAGGAGAGTAGCAGTAATAACTCTTACAACGTTATGATCAGGGAATCATATCAAATTTTCATCGGATTTTAAAATGACACGCAGTTTATAAACCTTGGCGATTTCTACTTTTTAATGTACTCGTCTACTTGCTTAAAATATGTTTTTTGTAAATCTTTCATTCCATCAACACTGTTACGGTATCCAATTGTTGGAAGAACGCTGGCGCATTCCACTTAAAATTCAACGGAGGTTCGTCTCATTCGTGAGTTTGTTATACAAGTAAAATGTTCTATCCAGTGTATTATACCGATGATGTCATAAATCATAGACTATTCACGAATTTTATCCACTGGCATTTAACCTCTAATTGGTAGGAAATATGAACGGCTTAACTTCTTGTATGAAACCTTATATATTTTTATATCTTCACATTTTTCTATAATTGACTCATTCATCTGGCGGGCGACCCACTCGAAGAGAATAGAAAACTATTCTTTCACGGTATGCTCAGATTTTTATTGCGAAATCTCGCTGCCCTGAATAAATACGATGAGCCCTTCCCATTCGAAAATCGGTTACAAAACACGGCTGTCGCCCAATGCAGAATTTATATTTGCTGGCAATAGATTTTCAATTTGAGAGGCTGCTTCAAAATGATGTTATTAACTTGGCGATTTTAATGATTCTTGTAAGATTAAGAACTATTTCAATTGACAATTTAAATACGTTGATAATTCTTCTCGTCGAATCAATTGGTGCCAGATTTAACAATTTACCTATAAGTTAACCGTGTTTGAGTTGCGCATTCTGTACGAGCGTAAGATACATATATTCTATTTTATAATCGTATGAGCAATTTGCAATATTATTGCCATAATTAAAAATTCTTATAAAGGGGAAAAATAATTTAAGCTTTTATCGAGCTATCGTTCAAATCGATGCCAAGCATTACATTAGCCCCTTACGATGTTTTATGGTAAGGGGCTAATGTAATGCTTGGCATCGATTTGAACGATTAGTTCTGGGGAACGATACGATATCTGATGAAATATGTAGTAGATCTACTGCAATAGCACTTTAGTGAGTATCCTAGTGCACAAACTACTTGTTGTATAGAATTGTTTGGAAACAGTTCTAGCGAAACATTCAATCTTGGTATCAATCTTAAGGATGCAATTTATCGAAGTGAACTTTATGCATCGTGCAACAAGATTTTGATTTGTTTCATAAAGAAAATAAAACGTAAAAGAAGGAACACCGACAGCTATAATCGGAAATTTCCATCAAATTAGGAATGTGTGTGTGTATATTGTGGATGAATCTCTACTAAACCAACATTCCAAAATATGTCGTTTGCTCATTCGACAGTATTGTGGATGGTAGCGACATTATCAAATCACGAAGTAGCAGAGGAGAAGATAAGATATAAATAACATAAAGACACCAGAAGGCCAAATTAATTATTTTCCTCAATATATGAAATCAATGTAAAAAGAAAACTAAAATTTTCTAGTAGAGAGAACCAAGAAAAACACATTTCCATTTAATATATATTTACGATGAGAATCAAGTAAACTGATAATGATTCCATTTCATCCGATGACTATATAACATTTATAAACAAAGATCAACATTTCTTCATTTTAACTTTTCTACGTTAACACTCACATACAATGAGACTTCTTACGATTGTTATTACTTACTACATAAATGCCAAGTATTGATTACAGTCTATTTATAAATAAAAACAACATTAACCATACGATACTTATCGGCTCTCGATACACACAATTTGGTATCTTTAGAAATATTGGATAAACAATTTATATATTTTCTTGGTTTTTTTTTTGAAATTCGCGACAAAGCACATCAGTAATACTTTTAAGGTTACAAGCAAATAATGCGAAAATTAATGTCTTAAAACAACTTTTAGGATAGATGATGAATTCTAAGTAGGGTAGCTTTCCTACACTGAACGTTATGTTATATTTTGTCAGATTTTATTTTTGATATCAATTGGATAAGAAAGACTAGAAGAAAAATTTTATGTGGGAAAAATGTTTAGTGAAAATGATATACAAAATTATTGATAAATGTAAATTAGATGTGACAGACATAACAAAAAAAAAATTTATTTCTGTAGTATATTCAATTAAACCTAGATCTATATTATAAAAACCAATGAAAAATAGAATTAGATTAATTTAAATAGGTATATATGAATAAAAAAATATAAATTGAATATGTTTGAAACCATAGAAAAAATATAAATATTGACATTAAGATTTTGCTTAAAATGAGCTTTGAACTCTTTGTACATATTTTGTAATTCAGATTCGAAAAAAAAAATACAACATGAATTGCTAAAGATAACCACGACTTTCCTTTTCAGCGGTTCTTCTTTTTCAGTGGGAAGAGAGAGTGCAGGGTAGGTATGCCGTCGCGAGGGTAGGGTTTCGACAAATCCGCGGAGGTCGGTTTCGCGTCGCGCACGGTACGCGGTACCTTTGTTGTTTTGTTATTTTATTTAGAGTAGTCTTCGTCGGGTTGAGTTAGAGTAGTATACTTTTCGGTACCGCGTCGAAACTTCGGGAACGCGAAATAGAAATTAGATTGTGGTATTCTTGACTGGTGATAAGAAGAAATACGGAGTAACGTAAAGTAGGCCTTCTCCGTATGGTTTGTTGTGATAATGCGTTTTGGAAAACGGGCATGTTCAGGTGGCTGAAATATTGTAATTGAGCGTAACCCATTCGGAGACCCGCGACCGAAATCCTCTCCGAACTAGCTGGCCGACAAGCAGCCACTGCGTGAATGGGTTACGGTGCACGGATTGGTTGACCTCTTGGTACCATCCGTTGGCACTACTCAGACTTAACGTCTAGAACCAATGAGAGGTCGGTTCCGCGTTCGAACCTAAAAGGTAGAAAATCATTACAAGTCTAGGCCTATTCGTACGATAGGAATAAGGTTTTGCAGTATGATTGTAACATTTGTCTATACCGCGATACATACACGTGAAATATGTGTAAATGATCTAGTAAGTAAAAAAGTGACAGCCAAAATACTGGAATATTATTAATAGCTAAAAAGTTAATTGTTGGATTTATTTGGATTATTTAAATAAAGAAGTTTGCCATCGAGCCCAACAGTTGTGATTTTCAAAACCACAGTTAAACAATTAAAAATCGAGTATACATTGCAATATTTAAACGGTTATAAGCAGTTGCAACTTCTTTTCGGGAAAACTATTAACCAAAAATATAGGCATACTCGTATAATTGAATATTACAATACTTTCAAAACTTTTGCGTGTAACCCAATAAGCAGTGGTGGCACTGCATTGGAAATGTACGAGGAATCACACAGAATAATATTGCAGCATTAAACTTACCTATTGAAACTTTTTGTTGTTTTGAGAAGAAAGTAATTATTTTTGTAGATCTTTTCATGATTGTACGAGTATTACTACACAAAAAAAAATTTAAGTCATAAATACACAACTTAATGATCACTGAGACACACTACTCTAACTATCTCTAAGCGAAGGCCCGAGAGGGGCTGTAGTGCTTAAAAGAAGAAGAAGAAGGAGACACACTAACACACTGTTTGGTAGCGAAACGAAAAGGCCTGACAGGCGACAAGGGGCCCCGTGAACACTAAAAAACAATAACAGACTAGACTAGATACATAGACTGTAGAGGATTTCAGGTGACACCCAAATTTCTACTAGCAGCGAGTACCGGCACTATGCGGTGGCAGGCAAGAGCGAAAATAATTATGCTGCGTTCCGATGCCCACGACGCAGCTCGACAAACAGGCTGTTTACACGCATGACCCCACGCCGACGTATAAAAGAAAGAGCATCAGCGTCAAACTTGTTTACAATCCCATTTTTAGCTCCTCGTATCAATGCGGCCAATGTAAGCAAAGTAGCATGAAAAATCAAAGCGACTGAGCTCGTATGAACAGAAACACCAAATGAGTCATCTCTGTGTTTCAAACGATCACAGCTGAAAGCGTCTTACACTTTCCACGAAAGCAACAAATACCGTGGAACTGATTCTGTTCTATGATGCTGAAATTATTACATAAAATCTGTATACTAGTAATATCATAATAGAATTACTCATGAAATACATTTATTAACAATCCCTATTATAGCAAGTTCATTTCCATGCGCGTTTTATTCAAATAAAATCCTTCTCTATTGTTTGTTGTATTTTTAAGGTTTTATAAAACGAATTTCACAAAGATCTACCCATTTCGTATCCTGTCTGTCCATCCGTGCGGGCGTCGCAGCAAGTTTTCTCAGAAATTCTAGAAGCTACAAGCATCAATCTTTGTGGGGAGGTTGAAATTTTTAATCAATAAAAAGTTCAGGTCTAGTAAACATTTTCGAAGGTTCTAAGGTCCCCCATATGCCGACCTGGCCCTTCAAAATGTTATTTTCATTAAAAGTAGTCCAGTGGAGTATCAAAATAAAGGTATTGGTGAGAACTTCAAGAATCTGAAATCAAAAAGTCAACTTGAATCAGAGGGTCCAGGAGGAGCCAAAATGTACGAGGAGGTGGGTCCTCACGAGTACAAGGCAACAAAAAAGTCACAAATCGAAATCCACATAACTATGTTAGTAATAGTATGATTTTTGAATTTTATATTTTGTTCCACAAAACCATTACGGTACCCTTAAACTTCTTGAAATTACCCAAACATGTGCACCACAACATTTGCCTTATCCACTGGAAATTCCATTAAAAGCAGATTATAAACAAGTGAGATGTAGCCATTTGATTTATAAGAATGACAACGACAAAATCACTTGCTGATATTTATCTGCACAATTTTAGTTACTTCAACACAGCCTCGGCACTACAATTTTCTTCAGATTTGCATTAAAAATTTTGGGGGTAAAGTTTAAACTGAATATGTTGATTAACAGAGCATTTAACGAAATTATTTAAGCTTAAACGAAATGGCGGCTTTTTTGTGTTGAACGGATGTATTGATTTTTCTAAAATAATTCAGCGATTTCCTCTGCGATTTCCTCTGCGATTTCCTCTGCGACGATTGGATGTATGATTGTGTTTAATCCTAGGATAGTTACAAAGCTCTTTTGACAAGAACGTAGATCTGTCGACCCGACTGGATATTCTATAAAACTTTTCGGGGGGGGTCCAGACCCCACGGACACCCCTCCGGCTACGTCACTTCGGCTAGCGCTCAGTTGTGTCGTGGAACTTTCCGGAAAATACTCTGCCCGTGCTGGGCCAACTCACATAAAAAATACGTATCACAAAGGGAAAGGAGGGGGTCATTTTCAGAAATGAAAAATGGCCAGAGAAATTTTAAAAACAATTAGCAAATTTTAATAAAAATAAGAAAAGAACAAATCAGTGTCTTTAAAATTCGATATAAAGAAATTAAAGAAGAATGAAAGATTCAAATGTTCCTTAAGAAGCACTTTTTTTAACGGACTTTCAAAGGGAAGAAGGCTATCAATTCATCCCGTATATTTTGTTGTTGCTTTTTTTATGAATGTTCACGCATAACTTTTAAACGAAGATAGATAGAACAGTCCTGTTTTCGGCAAATGATACGTCTTTCTTACTGTAAGGTCTCTTTTAAAGTTCAAGTAACAGTGTCTTTTACCGTTACTTACCGTTAAAACTAAAAAATTCCGACTTTCACCCCGATTTTTCAGCATCGACGCGTATAAGGATTTTGATCGTAGGGGTTTCAAATGAAGCACAACATATTGATCCAAAATTTATCGGTACAGAATTGTGATCTTTTCAAGGACTCTGTAGATATTAACTGTTCAACATGATACATTAATGTTGAGAAATTAAATTAAAATTATATTCGTACAAAAAGTGCCAATTATTTGGCACTCTTCAAAGATTTGATGGAGATACTGAATCCTTTGGTAATGGACTGTGAAAATGATCAGAATCTTTAATTTCCTGCATAAACGGTACATCGTAGTCAATAATCTCTACCAAAAATAACCTATAAATTAATTCTAAATGTAGCATAAATACAATTCACCAATATTTAGAGGAAAATTTCAGGATGCTTTTCTTTTCCGCATACATTCTTTGCTTACTGATGAACTTAGTAAAGGTTCCTTCTTATATCCTTAGACGTAAACATTACACACAGGATCTTTAAAATTTCTCTAACAAGGGTTGAGTGATTGCAAATTATGGAGTTCCAGTTAATATTATACATTATATGCCCAGAAATCTAAAATCAGTGGTTTCCATGCTAAAGACCGGTGAGAATCGCAACCTAAAAACACGATAGTTTTCCTTCTATAACTGATCATGACTTTAAAGATGAACATGAAAATGCATAGTCGAGTTTTCATTGAACTTCTGGGTATAATTTTTATGAAACTTTTATGAAAACTGAAGACGACGACGATGGGTATCGAATAAACGTGAACGAGCCATACGGTTAAGAAGGATCTTTTCAAGAAAATTTTTGAGATTGATTGCATAGTTAACTTTATGTTTACATATATAAATACATATATATATATATATATATATATATATATACATATATATATATATATATATATATATATATATATATATATGTGTGTGTATATATATATATATATATATATATATATATATATATATATATATATATATATATATATATATATATCTATATATTCTGTAGCCATACACAATATGGCAAATCCGGTTCCAATAAACGATGCGTCCAAGGGTTAGGTGGAGGAACAAAGGACTCAACCGTTGCTCTAGTGGTTTGTAAAGTCCTGCCTAGTTGTACAAGGTGTTATTTTTATGAGTTTGGCCAGTAGCGCTGCTCCACATAGCTCCAAACGAGAGATGCTAACGAGACGTATGGGTACCACTTAAGTTTTTCCAGTTAACAAGTTCACATGAGTGCTATCGTTGTCCTGGGATACGATATATTTTCCAGCAGCGTAAGCCTCTTGAGAAGAGTCGCAAAACCCATGCAGGGTATAGCAAGCATTTAACGTAGACTGGATCCATGGTGGTTATTTTATTGTTTCAATCGCAGAAAGTCCCACCGGAATTTCAGCCACAGCACCTCAATTTCTTTTCGTAGTGGTTGATCTCAGTCAGTTCCGTACAACCATATTCGTTGCATCAAAATTTTCGCACTAATAATTATAGGAGACAGCCAACCCAAAGGATCATACCAGCGCACTATCTCTGATAGCACACTTCGCTTCGTATACTGTGTCAACCTTTTCGTGGTTTCAAATGATTTGTAAAATAATCGATCTTGGACATCAAACAACTCCTAGAGACTTGTATCCTTGCCCTAAAGGCAATTCCACTGTGGGTTTTATTCAACATCTTCTAGTGGAATCTTATGTAGCAAGCGAGGGTCATTTGCCACCCTTTTGCGCAGGTGGAAGCCAGCTCAATTGAGCATGTTGTGAAGAGCATCTAGTTTGTTGATCGCCTCATCCACATTGAAAGCTCCAGAGAGGACGTTGTCAACGTAGAAATCGCTCTGAACACAATGCGCTGCAACAGGAAATTGGGTTTGTTCGACCTCTGCCAGTTGATGTAGTGTACGAATTACCATGTATGGAGCACAAGTTAAACTAAATGTGACCGTAGTTAGCCAATTATCCTTCACAGCGTCATTCAGGCGATTCCACCAGAATATCTTCTGGAAGGCCGAATCTGATGGATGAATGTTTATTCCCCGATACATCTGAGCGATATCGGCGAATATGGCAAATTTATGGAGGCGCTAATTTAGAGGAACTGCAGGGAAATCATTCTGGAGAGCTGGACCAGTGCAAAGAGTGTCATTCAAGGAAACTCCCGAACTAGTCTTTCGAAATGCGTCAAAGACCACCCGTAGTTTAGTTGGAGAACTGTCTTTGAACACCACGTGGTGCAGTAAATAATACGTCTGACAGCCTACTTTGCCATGATAATTTTACTTCACGTCTCCAACCGCCTGCGTGTGGCCTGGCTCCAAATAATCTAGCAGGCATTTTTGATATTCTTCTGCCAGAGTTGGATTCTTTTAACGCTTTTCTAATTGGCTAAAACTTACAATCGCAGCGGTTCGTGAATTGCCTAACGAGTTCTTAATTAACCCCATTTTAAAAGGCAGTCGAACTTGGTATCTCTCATTCAAGTCTCGATGCATTGAACACTCAAACAAGAGCTCGCAAGCTTCCTCCTCTTCCGATTTCATCCTTTGAACTTACACCTCCTCCAACGCCAAAAATGCTAGTAATGCGTCATCAATGTTTTCGTTGCACTTCACTTCGACTTCAAATGGCTTGAAAGACGTGCATAGTGTTGTACCAACGACTCCTGCTAATATGCAGTACAATTTGGAATTCTGAACTGTCGGTCCACTAGGTAAACTTCGGATGTCATCAAGAATTATCTTCCCGTATACCCTCGCTCCGAGCAACAACTCAATCCTCCCCGGCCGGTCAAAGTTCGGGTCTGCAAATAACAATCCCTTCAGTTAGGCGCGTATTGTCGATAGTATGTTGCTTTTTGACAACATGCTTGTGATATTCTTCAACACAAAAGCATTAAATGTGATGATATCTCCTTGTCGTGTAATCATTTCGATAGTGACTATACTTTTTCCATCCGCTTGTGAACCTCCAATGCTTTTGAAGTTGGTGTGGCATTTTTGTTATTTCAAACCCAATCATTGGACCAATGATTGAGTTACAAAAGATCCTTGGGATCCTTGATCTAGCAAAGCGCGAGCAATACAAATGCCCATTGGGTGCTTCTAAGTTGGCCATGGCGGTTGCCAGCAAGACGTCAGCTTCACTAGATGCACCACCTTCTAGCGCTGTAGAAGCTGGAAACTGTGTCGAACGGGATTCTGCTGAATTTTCGGTGGAGCCCGGTATGGTGGCGTTTAGCGCACTTTTGGCATGAATGTTTGCTTGGGCAACTGGTCGCAAAATACCCTTGTCGCAAACAATTGATACACAGGCCTCCCTTTCTAACTTTGGTGTTTCATCCGGTTAAATCGCGAACACTGCCAAAGTGGATGAAACCGTTTGCACGTCGTACATGCTTGTGATGCTTCTATATGGTAGGCTTGAACGCTACGATTCAATGCTGTAGTCGACTGACCCTTGCTGCGTTCCTTCTCTGATGCTTCCGAAGCCCGACATCGTGCCTGCAAGAGGACGTTTACATCCGTGATTGTAGGAAAATCTGGCTTAGCGGCATGTTTTTTCCCATATCTGCCGAGTTTCATGAGGTAATTTTTGCACTTTCATGTATACCACTACGCACTGAAACAAATCTATCACTCCCATATTGGCAATGGACTGAATGCACTCGGTTCTTTTGTTTGGTAGCATTCGCAAAGTTGAGAACGTCTCCTGTGCATATGTTATGGCAAAAAGTCACCTGAGAAGTGCGTTTTTATCATCATAGCGCTCGCATAAGATTGACCATGCAGTTGCGTAGTTAAAGTCAGTGACTGCGAACTGTTTAATTAACGTAGCAGCTTCAACAATTACACTTCACTACAGCTAATAGAGTTTCTCTACATTTGACAGTGTAGACCACTCATGTATGAGCGTTCGAAAAAGATCCCGGGATTAGGGACAATCTTCGTAACTACCTGTAAACTTGGGGGGAGATATCCGAGGCAATCCCACATCCGTTTCCTCCCTATCTCGATGTCCACTTGCCGCAACATCCTGTTCCATGTTCCCTATGCTTTATCTTGTCTTTATGGAAATTATTAATATGTACCGACGTACTTTTAGGGGTGTATTTATAAAGTTATAAGTCAGAGAAACTGTATGATGAAGTACCGACGCACTTTCAGGAGTGAATATACGAAGTTACAAACCAGAGTAACTGTATGGCTAAGTATCGACACAAATATATTGACAAAGTCACAGACCGTAGTAACTGTTTTATAAAGTACTGACGTACTTTCAAAGTTAATAAACAAATATTCCCACCACTATAATTGTACTCGAAAAATATGCACAAAAACTGTATATTAATGAGATTTAAGAACTTTGCTCAAACGAACTCAACAATTCGACTCGACGGACAAAATGCTAAATTCCAACGAAAATCCAAACACTTTTTTCACACATGAAAAAATCAAGTCAGTTGTTTTTTATAAACTGTCGAAAATCATAATTTTTACATTTCATGAAAAAAATCGAAAAGTCTCATGGCAAATTGATACTTTGGATTAGAAGCATTACAAATCATTTTGAAATTTATGATAAGTTATTTTTGTACAAAAGTGGTTCTTTCGTTTTATGTCAAAAAGCGGGTCTTTCGTTTAAGCCCCCATAACTCTGTTAAATACGATTCGATCTTTCTGAAATTTTCAGTAATGATGAAACTTGCAAGTAGGCATTTACTTATTGAATTTTGTGGAATTTGATGGTGCCCTTAGTATTTTAACCAAGAAATTTTAAAATTGATAAATCATACTCTGACTAACAAAGTTGAGTGAATTTCGACTTCTGACGTATTTGCTATTGTAGTGCTCATAAGGGTCAAAACTCATGATTTTCATCAGATTTTTTCGGATCAAAGGTCTCCAATCGCGAGGAGGGCTACGCCTAAATCTCGTGCATTTCCCCGTTTTCTGCCTCTCTCGATACTGATAAAGTAATTTTATGACCTTTTTTGAAAAGATCTCATTGAAACCTTTCATATGACATCCCACTTGTTACCTAATGATCAAAGACATTTTTTTGAGGATCACTCCTCCATATGGGGGACCCTCTGAAAGCGCTTTAAAAATTTTTTTCACCCTAAAACTTTCTAGAAGTCATAACTTCCAACCTTTCCACAACGTTTCATTTCTGTAGCTTCTATAGTTTCGAAGAAAAACTGCTGTGACATAACGACGGACGGACGGACCGATTTTAATAGGGTTTTGTATTTTGGTACAAGCCCCTTAAAAATACTGGTAAGTTAAAATTGTCAAAGTCAAAAGTGCTTTATTTAATACTAATCGTTATAAATTTTTAAAAGAACATAAAGCAAATTCCAAACAATAAAACTATAAAAACTTAATGGCCCGAATGGCTCTCTGAATTTATACGTTATCAGTTAAACACATTTAATGAAAAAAATACACTTGCTAATTTAAATTAATTAAGATTATTTCATATTTTTTGATTCAATTGGAAAAAGGAGAAAAAACCAACCAGCATTATTCAAAAATTACTTATATTACTAACACAACAATGAACTTATATCCTATACCTAATATGTTACACCCTAATTCAAAATAAGTTCAATCAAAAAAAAAAAACAAAAAAAAACGTTACCTTATATTGAAACCTATACTTAAATTATAATACAAATAAACAACAACACTAGATGTAGCAATAATGAGATGAATCTAAAAAACTAAGTAACGAAAAAAAGCACAAAAACAGAAAATAAACACGAATAATTTAGACATTGTCATTCAGCCACCAATACCTAGATTGCTCCATTTCAGCTCGACCAGCCTCAACGAATCTAGCAAATGAGTATCTCCATTGGAATTATTGGTCTCGTGAACTCACATTCGGAGGATATTTTATCTTCTTATCGGTGGCCCGTCGGTATATGTGATATATGATTGGGACGCCGTCAGAATCAAAAATATATCGATTCATGTCCAAATACATGAATGCTTCTGGAGGAACGAAGCCAGTAGTGAGGCAAGTCACAATATACCCGTCTGTAGGGTGGAACGGCTGTGAAATCCAAGGGTTTTCACTCACAGTTACAGATCTTGCGATATGATTCCGAAGAAGTTTCAATATGAAGATATCGACTCTTGTCACTTGAGCGGTTTGATAAATTCTTCTATTCGATATATAGTGCTTCCAATCCGTCTCAGGCTTTCTGTACAAACCAGTACATGCACGAAGACATTTCCTTTCGAAAACTCTTAATCTTTCCATTGTACTAGCACTCTGATTGTACCAGATCTGGCATCCGTATTTCAAAACTGGCCTAACCAGGGTCTTATAACAAATAACTTTGACTTTTTGATCAATGTATCTGGAATGAAAGAGTCGCCGAAGGGCCATGACTACTTTAAGTGTCTTACTGAGCATGATTTTGACATGTTCAGTATAGTACAGATACTGATCGAGATGAACACCGAGGTATCGAACACCGAGGTATTGAACACAGGATTTATGTGGAACCCGTTCTGAACTACCCTCACCAGCCATAATGTGGAAATCCTTCCAATTACGTTTCAGGTCTTGACTGGCCCCCTGCAGCGTTGTCCGAAACAAGATTGTTTCGCACTTCTGCGCATTGATTTTCATTCGCCAATTGTCGGTGTAGAGCTGCACATCATTAAACATTTTTTGAAGATTGCTCTGAACTATTGTAGCTTTTCGGTCTGCCGTATAGATGATCAGATCATCAGCAAACGCTACCAATGATCGCGTTGGCGAGACATTAAAATCAAAGCTGTTCAATAGCTTGCGGATGAATATTGAGAAAAGCAGGGGCGCAGTAACTGTTCCCTGCTGTAGACCATTCAAGACCTTGAATTCGCGCATTGTTGTCAGATTTCCATCAGTTACAACAAACGATTTCCCGTATAACATATTACACATCATGGCGACAAGGTGTCTGGGGAACCTGTCCTGAAGAAGTTTGAAAACTAGTCCATCTAACCACACCGTATCGAAGGCTTTCTCCATATCAATGAGACATGCTCCAACACATTGTCTATCATTTAGTTTCCAACAGATGTCTGAGGTTACTTTCGTTATTGCATGTATGGTCGAATGCCTGGCACGAAAACCAAATTGGCAATTCGGCATCAACTCATACTTCTCAATGTGGGCGTTTAATGCTCTGTTGAGTATCACTTCAAACACCTTGCTGATGTTAGGCAGCAAGCTGATTGGGCGATAGCTTTTAGGGAATGAAGATGCTTTTCCTTTCTTCAAGATCGGAAATACCTTAGCCTTTTTCCACTCATTCGGTAAATATGAAATGTTCAACATGTTGTTGAACAATATGCAATAATTCCTAATAGCAACCTCAGGCAAATGTCGGAGAACTATATTTGGAATACCGTCAGTACCACATGATTTTTTGCTGTTTATTCTGCGAAATATGAACCACAAGTCTTCAGAGCTGACAAAATAATCAATAAAATTCAAGCTCGGTATGAGGTCAGATGTTAATGTTTCATCGAAATGAAGAATTGATTGGCCGTTCAGGCTTGATTTGAAGTCGGAAACTTTTGCTTCAACGACCTCCAAAAATATTTCATTCCTTCTCTCTGGGTTTGGCAGATGAACCAATTCTAAATGTGTTCCAATCAGGGCAAGTTTCTGCAATCCATCACATATAATCCTGTTTCCATTTCTATCCGGAGTCGTACTATCAATTTCGATACCAGCTCTATCGAGAAGATTTATCTCATCACTAGTGACTTCAAGATTCGATACCTTCACTCGAAACTTCCTGCGGAATAAGCTATTCACTTTCGCGAAAACGCCATCTGGGTCCTGTGGGCTAATACCCCTCAGTTTTTCCGCCCATTGATTGCTGACCTCACTCCTGAAGTATGAACGGATTAAGTTCCGGACATTCTTCAGGTGTAATTTCAACAAAGCCAACGAGGGATGGTTGTAGTCCAAAAATCGTCGATAAATATTGTTGACGCGTGTGAGAAGAAGGCTTTTCAATCTTTTCAACCTTGCGATGGTTGGTGTTTCATATCCTTCAATATTGTTTCGATGTTTAATCTTGAGAACTACTTTCTCAATCGTTTCCAACGTCAGCTTCTCTAACTTCGACAAATAGAGATCTATTTCATCGTCAGTTAGATTTCTGTTATTAGGAACCATTGAGCAAGCGTTGCCATCATCAGAAGGAGGATATTGCTTCTGGTACTCCCGATTAAACTTCTTTTGAAACTTTCCCCAGTCTGTTTTTTTGAAATTCAACCGATGGTTTTCATGTTGAACTGGAATGAGGAAGAAATCATCCCTTTGATGATTGATTTCCATTACGATTGCGTTATGGTCGCTATCGTAAGGAAGCACCTGCAGTTTCCGTTGAGGACTATTAAAGCTGAATTCAAGTCTTGCGTCAGCAATGCAGAGGTCCAAATATGAATTTGTCCTAGGGTATGTTGGGAACTCCGACCCATATAGGTTGCACCTGTATTCAATTTGGTTCTCTGTTATCCATGATTTCAGGAATACACCTCTTGGATTATTGGTGGCGTTCAGCCATGATGTATGCTTGGCGTTCAGGTCACCAGCAAAAATATAATAACTATGCAGCCTGTTCAATTCGCGTATTTCAAACAAGGAATTGAGTTCCTCCTTGAACTTGAGAACAGTTCCACCAGTTGCATAGGCAGAAATAACGAAGAGGTTATCCCCACCTGGCAGCGAAATTTTGATGACGGACACTTCAAGAAATTCAAAGTTTTTGAATTCGACTTTTTCAATATTTTGGAAACAATAGGGTCTTCTAACCAATATCCCGGTGCCACCTCCCCCATCACCTATTACCCTATCGTTTCTTACGAATGCAAAATCTTTGAATTCCATGGAATGCCATGAATTGAGGTGGGTTTCAGTGAGAAGTATGATGTCAGGCTTTTGCTTAACTACAAATTCAAGGAGATAATCACGTCGATGTATAGCAACGATAGAGTTGACGTTGATCGATATGAGGCGAAGCCTTTTCATGGGAATATGACTGGATGACAAGTTATTATTAGGCATTTGAAAGACCTAAACGCTGAAAAGCAAAGTTAATTTTTGAATCTTGTTTGTCGATTCTCTCCGATAAAGAATTAAGTTGCTGGTAAATTTTGAGAAGCAGCTCATTATTGCCACTTACATTATTTACATTATTTCCAGCATTTTCTGCTGGTCCTCTAGCGGCGAGTGCAAATGATACTCCGGGCTTGACGAAGTTGGAAGGTATGATATTACGGTGTACTTGTGTTTGCTTTGGAGCAAATTTAACTTTTGCATCTTGATATCGGGAGCATCCTCGATATGATGCTGGGTGACCAAAAACACCGAAGTTAACGCAGTATAATTTTTCTTTAGGCTCCGTCTGAGCCAATTTGCACTCACCGGGAGCATGAACGTCTTTGCATTTCACGCAACGATAGTGCATGGCACAATTGGCAGCCGAATGTCCAAATCTTTGACACCGGTAACACTGGTTGACTTCTCTTTTCTGGAGGCGTTCCCACCTCACCACTCTGAAACTTAAGTACCTTATTTGTTGAAGGGCACTTGGACTGCTCTTATTTGCAATTTGTACCAGGTAAAGTGGTAAATTCTTCCTTTCTATGGTCGACCTTCTTGTCGCAAAGGCTTTGACTGAAACAAAATCAATATCTGGTGCAGCCTCCTTGAACACCTGAAGAAGATCGACCGTATCCTCTCCGCTGTCCAAACCCTTCAACAAGAAGGTCTGATTCTTTTCACTTTTTGGGGTATAGGTGAAGTGTGGAACCTCCCCAGAAATCAGCGCATCTTTGGCTGACTTGAAATCAACCAGTGATTTCGTCCTTATAGTTAATTTTTCGGCATTAACTCTTTTGATTTCGAAATTGGCCAGTTTATTTTCGGCTGCCAATAGCCGAACCATATCTTTCCCGGTTTGTCCGAACACGTTGATTTTCAGAGGAACCAGCAGAACTGCGGGCTGGTTTTTTCTCCTTATTTTTGTTCTTTAAATATTGAATGAAATTAACGTCATTATCTTGATTAAAATTACCTCTGATGTTTTCTTCGATTTCCATATCTTCGGTTAATCCCTCCAGCGCTGCAAAATAATTTTGGCTCTCGTTGGTGCCACCAGCACTTAGAACTTCCTCTGGATTTACTTGCTTCGCACTTTTCTTCGGCTTTGTTACCTGTTGCCATTGATTTTGCGGCTGCGTCTTTTGAGGCTTCATCCCTTTCTTGAAAAGATCCTTGAGACTGTATCTCTTGCCTTAGTTCATCATTTTCTTTCTGTAATTTGGCCATTTGTTGATTGTCCGCTATTATTTGCAGCTTGCACCCTCCATCTACGGAGTTTTCTTCGTTATGTTTTCTTTTGGTGATTGTCGCCAGTTTCGTATTCGTCGTTTCCCCAGGTTGCCCCAACGGTGGGAAGCCGTCGGGCTCCTCCATACCAGCGGCGAAATTTTCTTTGTGAATTTGTTTTTCGTTACCAATCGAAGTAAAAATATTCGATAGAAATTTCCTGAGTCGATTACTTCGACAATATAAGATTTTTTCCGATAAAAATTAACTTCGGACTAACGTTTTTAAAAAATTAATTTAATTTTTGAAAACTTTTGATAGGAGCGATTTCAAGTTAGAATTGTCTACGTGAGGATAATTTAAATTTCTTGCCGATCTTTATGAACTTAAATTTCTGCCATATTGGCAACCCAGTCAAGATACGCAAAATCACCTAATCCAAGAAAACTTGAAGTCGCAGACAACGTGTCGGTGTTGCATAGACGCGGCGGATGTTTACTCACTCAGGTGAACATCAGGTATGATAATTTTCTTGCCCTTGAATTTCGGTTTCAGTTTGTGATGTCATGAAAAAGCTTCAAAACAATCTAAATGACTAAAGTACTTGCGAATGTTCACATGCAATGATCACAGTGCGTAGCGTGTTGCAGTCGATCATTGTTTCCTCGTACTCGCTGAAGCTTTTATTTAATTGATTGCATTTGTTATACGTTAATGGCTACAAATCGCAGAGGTAGGTATAGTAGGTATACGTGAACGTAGTGGATGGGAAAATTGCTTTTGGATGTTTGTAGCATTATTAAGAATATGATAAAGATAGAAGACACCTCAGATAGTTTTTGTTATAAGATAGAATAACGCTAGAAAAAGCTACGAATTGTTGTAATATGTAAATGAGATGAATTCAGGAAGCTGATTTGGTATTTCATTAATTTGAAATACTAATTATGATTGACGATGAATTGTGTGTTTTTTTATGATGCAACGCAAATTTTGGCGCATCTCTAATATTAATGATTAAGTACTTTGCATGCTTTATTAACTCTGATTCTAATTTGGCTACAGAAAATGCGTATTTTCTTCTTAATACGAATTCTTAAAGCAACAGAATGCGATGAAGCTCCCAACTCTTGTGAAATTAAACACAGGACTTGATACACGCAAATATCCGGCCCGTATCAGGTATTCGCAATAAAATGCGGGAAAGTAATGATTCTGTCAATGTAAAGTTGCTAAACGTTTATTTACATAGTGAACGCAATCCGTTCGCAGTATCGACTCATATCTGAAGGAGTGGCAGCTTGTGGGTACGTCCGTAGTTTACATTAGTAACGGAAAATCCACATTAAGCTTAGCCAAGGACAGGAATAGATTACGAATTCCATGTTACAGGGAATAGCGATATTTTATTCAAAGGAACAAAAGAGCAATTTAAATTACAATATCCGAACATATTTGAAATATTTTCTTAGAGCAGTAGATGGTGATTAAAAATATTAATGGGAGATTTATGATCTTTGGTTTTTAATTTATAAATAAATGAAACAGATTAAACTTTTAGTGAGAATACTACACTTTACTAGAAATCTGTGTCAGGATCTCATTTCACAGTGCTTCTCTATGCAAACCTTTATTTAATAGGTTGTTCGAGTTTCAATATACGAGTAATAAGGAATCTGTTTACTTCGATGATAGTTTAATAGGAAATAAAATTTTAACTGAATTTAAGTTAGAACAAGTTCAAGTAGCAGGAGAGTGTTCCTGCCAGAAGAGTTTTGTAAAACAATTAGTAAATCAAACAATATATTCTGCATATCAAAACTTGACTAATATACAGATTCTATAAATTGAGCTCGAAAAATTATTATGGTTATTATGTTTTCAAGTTCGCCGCCATTTTGTTTAAAGTCTTTTGACCCCGCCGCTTAATTAGTCATAATAACATGTCAATATTACAAACCATTTCTACGATTTTTTCCAAAATCCCTACACATTTGTAGTTTCTATGTCCGTTGCAAACGTGTATCTCCCTAGTTTCACGTGTTAATGTTGTTCTAATCGTTTAATATTTAATCGGCTGTAACTTAGCTGTTTATTGTTCACTTACTGTGAAATTTCAGGATACATACAATAGCTTTCAAAAAACTAAAAATGTAGCTTTTGGGAAGTTTAAGGCCCTATCTTGATATTATAGGCAAAAATGTAAAATCTATAAAATTTACTATTATGAACAAATTTGATCGAATTACGTTTTCTGGGGTATTTGTTCTCTTTGTACTCCTAAAGTGTCACCTTTTCGGGTCAAAGGTACATTTTCCCTTCTCCAGCACCCCTGGAGACAAGACTTGACATTTTAAGACCTGTTTTGAAAAGTGCTCATTAAGGCCTTTCATTTGATACCCATATTGCATGTGATGAACATTTTTTTTTCGGGTCCACACTCCAATATGGAGAGATCCCCCTTAAACACCTTATAAATTTGTTTTTGTGAAGAAGCTTTGAAGAGGGTGTCACTTTGCACCTACTACAAAATCTGATGCTTCTAGCTTATGTAGTTTGCGAGAAAAAGTGGTGTGACACACGGACGGACGGACAGATGGGCAGACGGACAGACAGGTTTTATAAAACCCGATTGATGTGCTAAGAAAGGAGTGAATTCAGCGCATTCAGGAACTCTCCTAGTAGAAATCAGTTTAAGCATGGCTAAGTTAGGTATGCCTAATGCGGGCATGGCTAACTTAAGCAATTTTGGAAATTTCGCGTTTTATTGCAATCTGCAGAGTGGAAAGAATATTCAAGTGAAAATTTTACAATTGAAAGTGAGATTAGGAATATTTTTTATTTCGTTAGCTTAGGCATGCCTAATGCGGGCCTAATGGGGTATGCCTAAGTTAGGTACGCCTAATGAGGGCCTAAATACACATGCCTAAGCTTGTTCAGTTTAGGGTTTATTTAGAAAACCCCATTAGGCCCTAATGCCGAGCATAACAGCAGGGTAAATGCCGGTCGACAAGAGCACTCTTGGAGGCTAGCATTCTTTGGGGAGTTCCGCCCCCACGTACCCGAGGAAATTCCCGCAGGGAGAATGCCGGTCGACAAGAGCACTCTTGGAAGCTAGCATTCTTAGGGGAGCGCCGCCCCCACGGACGCGAGGATATGGGGGGCGCCATGAGGTCCCCTCCTGGGATGACAGGTAACGACTCTGATTGGATCTGGACTACGCTTTGGACAACGAACTGGAAATGACGCTTTGGACTGGCGAATGTGATGGTTTGGACCTAGTTGCTTTGCACAGTAGCACCGAGGTGAAACTTGTGTGTGAACGGATTACGGCACTAAAAGCAAAGAGTGACCAGACACCGCGTGAATGCACCGCCAAAGTTGAAAATGTTGCGGAAGTACTGCACTCGGAAACGGAACGCGACAACCTCTCCCAAGGATGGTTACAAGCTACAATTGCGGCCCAGCGATACGAAAAAGAAAGACTGCTCCGAAAAGCGGGAGATGTTCTGAAAAGAATACAAGCTGCATGCGACTTCCCAAAAATCAGCAAAGCAGTAAAAGCAGGGCTCCTTGAACTAGAGGAGCTTCTAGATCGCATAGGGTACTATCGGAGGAGCTGGTTAAGGGCCGAAGACGAAGAGAAAGCTAAAGAGGCGCTTGGGGCGAACTCCAAAGGCGACACGCAGATAGCTCCACTATTAAACGTCAATAAAAGATGGCGTCTAGCCCAATCGGAGGAGATCGGGATAAAAGAAGGAAAGAAAAGGCACTTGACGGGCGTGGAGCACCAGATCAGGGGTTCCAGACAGTGCTTACCAAAGGAGCGAAGAAAGCCGCAAAGAAACTCCTTCAAAAAAAGCCAGAAAGTAAAGTACGTACGGACGCCCAATTACAAAAAGGACCTGATGCAAAACAGGAGAGGCAGAAGCCCCGACGAAGACCCCGGCAGCAGGCCCTGCTTGTAAAGCATCAAGATGGCCGATCCTACGCGGAGGTACTGCGGGACATCAGGGGAAACGTAAGGCCCGAAGACACCAATACTACCATTAAAGTAGTACGACCAACGCGGTCGGGCCACATACTGGTCGAATTCAGAGCAAAGGCCGGCAATAAAGAAGCATTCTGTGACGCAGTAAATAAAGTCCTCGGCAAAAGCGCAACTATAGCCCCGCTCGAGCCGATGGCAACGATCGAAATACGAGACATAGACTGCGTGACGGTTCTGGCCGAGGTAGAGGAGGCCATCAAAAAGGAGTTCCCTAGCGTGGGAAGGATCAAAGCGAAACTGATACCAGAAAACAACAGGGGACAACCCATGGCCAAAGTTGACTTGACCGAAAAGGACGCCGAACAATTCCTGAACAAGGGCAAAGTACGAATTGGGTGGGTTGTCTGTAGGATACGGCAAAGAGCAACGCCTCTTCAATGTTTCAAATGCCTTGGTTATAGTCACACCACACAAGTACGCAAAGAACCCGATAGGAGTTCCCTATGTTACAAATGCGGTGAAATCGGACATAAAAGAAAAGAGTGTACGAAGGAGGCACACTGTATTCTTTGCAAGGATGCTGATCTAAAACCTGATTTTGGACGCGTCTCGGGATCAGGAACATGCCGGGTGTTCCAGGAAGCCCTAGCCAAGGCAAAATCAGAGCTTCGATGACCCGCATCCTGCAGCTAAACCTACACCGCAGTTCAACCGCCCAAAATCTGCTTGAGTAGTTTGCGAGGGACAGGAAAGCCCAATTCTTGCTGCTGAGTGAGCAACACCATAATGAAAGTCCTGCATTATGGTATTCTGATGAAACTGGAACTGCCGCTATCTGGGTTCGGAGCAGTGACCTTCAAGCGGAAATTTGTTGACGGGGGGATGGTTTCGTGTGGGTTCGGTGCTCAGGGATCGCCTTCTTTAGTGTGTACCTAACGCCTAACGAATCGATTTCATCTTTCTAAGCCAAGCTTAATGCTTTGGGGGGCGCTGTCTCGAACGCAGAGGGCAAAGTGCTCGTCGCGGGCGAATTCAATGCTAAAACAATCGAATGGGGCATGCCTCAGATGGATCCGCGGCGAAAACGAATCCTGGAAAAGGCGGCCAGGACTGCCCTCGTCGTACTTAACTCTAGAAATACGCCAAATTTCTGCCGTATTGGCTGTGAGGAAACCATACCGGACGTTACATTCGCCTTGGAGTCCTTAGTACGGAGGATACACAACTGAAAGTATTAGAGGAACTCAGCCAGTGATCATCAGTGCATTCTGCTTGAGATAAGTGATGCTGTCTCCCGACGTCCGTGCTCTCGGCCTTCAACAACTGGATGGAACATCGGAAGGATGGACGTCGAGAGGTTCATTAAGGTTCTCACAGCAGGTGAGCCGCTGCAGGGAGCTTCGGAGGGGACGGAAGAACTGGCAGCCCAAGACGGGGTGAACTCTACTATGAGCATCATTTCGACCTCTTGCTGCGCTTCTATGCCCCATCGAAGACCCCGGCACGGCAAGCCCCCAGTGTACTTGTGGTCAACTGAAATCGCTGAAAAGCGAAGGGAGTGTCACAAGCTTCGATGCGAGGCTCAACGGGTGCGGAACCGTGACGAGGCATGCAACTTGGTGGCAGCATTAAAGTCGGTCAGGAAATGCCTTTGCAAACTCATCAACAGTAGCAAGGCTCGCTGCTGGCAAGGCCTAGTGGACAATGTGAACAAGGATCCGTGGGGCTTTGGCTACAAGCTGGTCATGGGGAAGCTTGGTGCCCAACGGAAGCCTTGTATACATGATGCGGAAAAGATGGACGCGATAGTGCGGGGACTATTCCCCGCCCATCCCATCTGTGTTGACGCTGTCCATGGTGGATCAGCAGTAGAGTGCCCGCTCTTCACACAGCTGGAACTGGAGGAGGCAGTCCTCTCATTGAAAGCGAGGAAGGCTCCAGGTCCAGATGGTGTTCCAGCTGAGGTGTTGCGGCTCGTCTATCACCATTGTCCTGACTTGCTGCTCAGCACATTCAACGCTTGCCTACGGGACGGTGTTTGGCCGGTACGATGGAAGGTGGCGAGGCTCGTACTGATCAGCAAGGGGAAGGGAAACCCCGGATCGCCGTCTGCATATCGCCCGTTATGCATGCTAGACACGGCTGGGAAAGTGCTATAGAAACTCATCGTGCTGCTGGGGAGCTATCTCCTCGGCAGTACGGCTTTAGAGCAGGACGTTCTACCATTGATGCGATTGCAGAGGTGGTGAACGCGGTCCAAAAGGCAGAGGCATATAGTCGCACCAAGTGACGGTTCGTCCTGTTGGTGACACTCGACGTCAGGAATGCCTTCAACTCCGGTAGATGGGTGGGTATTCTGGACACGTTGGAAAACGCTTTTCAAGTTCCAGAATTTCTAATGCAGCTTTTGAGGAACTACCTAAAGGACCGAAGCCTGCTCTACGACACGACACAGGGCCAACGAAGGATGTAAATTACATCGGGTGTTGCCCAGGGATCTATCCTTGGTCCGGACCTGTGGAACGTGTCTTACGACGGGCTACTGAGACTTGAGATGCCAGATGAGTCGCGCTTGGTCGGCTATGCGGATGATGTTGCGGCTCTGGTCGCTGGATGCACCGTTGAACAAGGGCAACTTAGGCTAGGTATGCTAATGCGCCGAGCGAGGGACTGGATGACTGCTCGCGGGCTCAGTTTAGCACTGGAGAAAACCGAAGTGGTCATCTTGACAAAAAAGAGAATCCCTAGAGTAAGGATGATCAGTATTGGAGACATACAAATCGAATCGAAGCCAGCGATGAAGTACCTGAGGCTACTGATCGACACGAAGATGAGTTTCTCTGAACAAATCAGGGCAACGGCTGAGGAGGCTGCTTCGGGAATATCGGCTCTGAGTCGACTTATGGCCAACGTAGGGGGACCCAGCCCGTCAAGAAGACGCCTCTTGATGAGTGCTGTAGGGTCAGTGCTACTGTACGAAGCAGAGGTATGGGGCGACGCTCTCAGCAAGGATGTATACCGAAAACGCCTGGCACAGATACAGAGAAGAGGAGCACTGAGAATTGAATCTTCATATCCAACAGTCTCCGACTCGGCGGTGAGAGTGATTGCAGGCGTGATACCTGTCGGCCTCCTTGCTAGAGAGCGCCGCGCTATTTACCTGCCCCAAAACGAGGATGCGAGGGAGACGGTTGTCCGCGAGGAGAGACAACGCTCGCTCAATGATTGGCAGCAGTCTTGGGTGAATTGCACTAAGGGAAGGTGAACTGCGCGCCTCATCCCGGATGTGAGACCGTGGCTAAATCGAAAGCATGGTGAGACTGACTTCTATCTGACCCAGCTTTTGAGTGCGCATGGGTGTTTTGAGTCTTACCTGCACAAGATCGGTAAGTCACGTTCTCCCGATTGTCAGTTTTGCCCAGGAGAGGAGGACAATGCCTGTCATACATTTTTTGCTTGTACAAAATGGGTCAGGCTGCGAAGGGAACTCTACAGGGAGACGGGAGAGCTCACCCCGGATAATATAGTTGTGGTGACGCTCGAATCGGTTGAAAAATGGAACCAGATGGCACATTATGCTCGGGCAGTCCTAAAATATGAAAGGGACTCACAGCAACCGGGGATGCTGGGGCTGGGGGATCGCTCTTCTGCCCTCTCCTCACCCGCTAGGAAAGGGACTCCTCAGCTTGAAGGCGCCCCACGGCGTAACAAAACGAGACCTGGCCTGAAGTAATGTGTCAAACGGTTCCATGCTGGGTTCTCAGATTGACAGGGGGGGTGTTTAGTGGGTAGTCCAGTCGCGCATGGGAGTCCCACACTCTGTACATAAATAGCATTCACCTCCCTACCGCAAAAAAAAAAGCCAAGCATAACGCATTCCCCCAGCAATTCCTAAACACAACGTTTTTAAGCATTGATGGGGCTTCCCGCATTAGGGGTTTACCTAAACAGAAAAATCTTTGTTGTGAAAAATGTAAACAATATCAAAATTTCTTAGCAAGAGCTTGGCATTTTAAGAACATTCGTCACGAACGATAGTTTTACGAACATTTGTAAAAACAAAAGTTTTACGAATATTCGTCAAAAACCTAAGTTATTCTTATACATACATTTCTTTAGTGTAAAAACAAACAAACCTGAAATTCTTGGAAAAAGTTTAAAAACAATATTTAAAATTTTCTTCACTTCATAAGAAATTTCAATTCAGGCGATGATGGGCTTTGCTTAAACATTACCTAATTGAGGGAGCGATGGGACTTGCCTAAACAGTTCCTAAACAGAAAATTTCTTGTTGTGTAAAATTGAAACAAAATAAAATTTCTTGGTAATAAATTACAATTATATGTAGAAGATGAGAATCTATAGCATTAAATACTTTTAAATTCGAATGTGATGTGGAGATGATCACTTTTTCCCAAGTTAGGCATGCCTAATGGGCCTTCATTCGGCATGCCGAAATTGAATCAAAATATTTCATTGCATATAATTTGCAACAAAGATGTGTTGTTGAGATTTATAGGGTTTTTGTAGTGTTTTCAAAGGATGCTCATTGTCCGTTAAGGACTGCAGTGATGGACTGCTGCCTCAGAGAGCGAAGATTTTGGTGCTAGCCGGAATTGGCCTTGTCTAAGGACGCGTGAATTCGCTGGCATGCTAGCTTTGTGGTGTCGTGGGAGGGTTCTTTTGTAGTAATCGAGCAGTCAAACAAGTCAACTGCCCGAACACCGCATAACACTGTTCCAAAATTTCAATTGCAGATTTGAAAAATTTAGTTACTCAAATTTAACTTTTTGTACATTATAAAGTTTGGAAAGAAAAAAAAATTAAATGTTTTTATTGTAAATATAAATTTATATTGTTGTTTTTTTATTACATTAAATGTAAATTTTTTCTATGCATTGATATTCGTTGCAATATTTATCTTTTATTATGATTTGAATTTTCAATCTATCGTTAATGTTATTAAATTAACCACACAAATCTGCAAATCGAAATTTCGGACATGGGAACACTGATTTAGTGCACCATATTCATGTATTGCATTGGCGAATGCAATCTAACTCAGCTGGGCAAGCAGCGGTTTTAGATTTACGGGTGCGGTGAAGAAAATCATGCAGAGATTTGGACGGATCGAGGAGTTTGCTCGTGATTGCGCACCAGCGCGGATGCCGCCAGAAATAGAGGGAAAGTATCGATAAAAAAGGAGTGTGGTTTTTAAATATCAGGATACGCAACGCAGAAAGAAAGACCATGAAAGAAAAGTCGGAAGCGCATGCGGGAGAAAATTCGGGTGTAACACTGACTACGCGTGCCCGAAGTTCCTTTGATTCACATGATTGTGACAATTTGGCCGTTCACCGCGGCGGTTCGGTGTGATGATTGTAGTACAAATATTCTGGGAATACAGTTTTCTGTTCTGATAGTCGGTAATCCCATGTGTTATTGAATTTATTCAGAGAATTAAGTGTGGAAATGCCGGGAAACTAAGAATCGCCGCGATATTGTGCCTTCTTTCCATGACTTGTGATTGTTCTAAATATATTGATTGATTAAATTGCGTTGCTTCATATGCGGAAATCATTTGATTGAAGATTGTTATCAAGTCGTTATTATGGTTGTTTATCAGTGTGAAAAATTGATAAAGTTAAATTGCTGATATATATATATATATATATATATATATATATATATATATATATATATATATATATACATATATATATAAATATATATATATATATATATATATACATATATAGCTATTTTCCTTCCACTCATTCAGAGTTCTGTAATCTGATTTGAATCAAGTTAAATTTTACTATTGTAGTTAGTTAGCGGATAATTAGAAATTCATGCATTAATCTCAATACTAGTGCGAAGTGCAGTGCAGATATCTTTTCTCGCGATATTCCGTTGTTCCGTGGGTTTTGTTGTGGCGGCGGTTCTAAATAGAATACTTGATTGTTATTAGTATCGTGATCGGCTTGATACTAATGTGGCCTAGAAAGCGGTCGAATTGCGTCTGCTCGTGCGTGGATGTGGAGTATGATCAATAGCGATTACGATTGCACACCTGTGATGACTCAATACCGCCTATTCAGTGACGGTGGCAGCAACGGAAATGCACATATGGTACATGAGAAGTGTGCGCGCACTCGCATTAGATCAAAAATTTAGCCAACAAAGACTTTTCTACGTCTGGTTGAATCACAGTTTCAGCAAAAAGCGTTATCTGCACCAGATAATTTGAGCCACAGAAAGAAAACCGACCGCAGCGCATGACCAAAGCTCATAACGATCTCATTGCAAGCAAGATCTGCGTAGAAGCACTCCTTTTCTGAGAAGTAGACACCGACGCCCCCTTATTAAAGGGTTTCCTCGGCACGAGCCATCTCAGCTGCTCGTTCAGTTCTTGGAGGCATTATTGACATGACGTTTGATTATTAATAAATCAAAGGCCTGGCACAGACACATCGCCGCGCGATCATATTAGTCGCTATTAGCCACATAAGTGACGATCGCGCTTATCGAGTCATCAAACACTAACACGGCTTGGAACGACACATTAGCAATTGTGAAAGCTATGAACAACGTGGAGCTCTAAAACACCGTTTGTCTTCATTCATTAATGCTTTGAGTCATTAAGTTTATGCAGCAAAGAAAGGTAGCGAAAAAGCACTAAACCCTTAATATAATCCGAGCTTCTGGGTTAATAAACTGGTTTCGCTTATTTATTGATTAGCACTTTCTGGTCTATTACAATGTGTTTGTATTTTTCTATCGAGTCATTTCCGAATCAATATCTTCTTTCATTCTAGTTTATTAAGGCCACTAAAATTCAAGTTGCAGAAATAATTTAAAGAGCATTCACTGGTAAGGAATACTAAGGTTGCAAACAACGAATTTTCCATACGCACCCCATCAAGGTGGATTGATATATTAACTTTACAATTTGTGTGCATTGTAGTTGCCTGTGGATGTGTGTTTATTACAATCATTTGATTTCACACTAATCACAGATTGATAATAGGCTGCATATTATATTAACACTCTACTTACTAATGCGTATCATGAGAACTTCGATTTGAATCACAGTCGACTATCTGAAAACCAACAGCACATTTGATTCTTCCTAACGTAATTTAAAAAAATCAAGTTTTCTTACATGGTTGGCACTAACAAGAACTAAAATATTGTTTGCATCAAAATTCATATCATACACTTGTGTTTCGTAAAGGAAAGGATTGAATATATATAGTGTTAGTAAATTAATTATTTGTAATGCCCAGTTCAAATAATTTAAATCCACCTCAAAATATTTATTTTGCTATTCATTCAATGCAAAACACAAAATTCGTTTAGCACTTGTTAGTCAAACGAAAAATCATAATTCTATTGAATATATTTATTTGTACTTTGAAATAATGAATTTGAATGAAGTTAAAACATAATCAAATTAATATTAGATATACTAGTTAAATAGTTATTAAAAGAGAGAGTCTATTCGCAATTAGAGTATGAGAAAATGAATTTATTTACTACAACGGAAATAATAATGTTTTGTTAGTTAAAATTATACTTGGTCTTTCTTTCCATCCAATCAGACCGGCTATGGGACTCGCAACGATGACCACCCCCACTAAAATGAGCTAGCCATCGGGTGCGCTCCACCTTTTCTTTTTACATTATAGGGGCACTTATCCGTTATGTGATTCGATCACATAATACTATAACATATGTAGTGAATATGATGAGTTTCAATGTCCGTGAAGGACTGCAGCGATGTCTGCTGCCTCGGCAGAGGAAGGTGTCAGTTTCTGCCGAGAATGCCCTCGTTTGGAGACGCGTGAATGCGCTGGCAGGCTAGCATTACGGTGTCGTGGGGCGGGTTTGTTTCCCCAGCACGAGGACCCACTACAAAACAATTTTGCATTCACGAATTTGTCGATAGCTCAAGGGGCGACTGAAGTCGCAAAAACTGTAGATAACCTCACCGAAGGAGATGTACTTGCTACAAGAACAAGTGAAACCTGAGAAGAAAGGCGAACTTGGGGTGACCTCGTCGTTACCCAACGAAGTTCATGGCCCACAAATGAAAGAGGGGCAACCGGGTGGTGGTGGAGCCCCTTCATACCCACCCAACCGGAATAAATCCAAAGATAGCTTGTTGAAGTGGCCAGGTATTCCTCTTCTGAGTAGAAAACTCATACAACTTGAATTGTATGAACCTTCCCATCAGAAGGGGAGTACCCCGGTGACCAATTTATGTCATAGAATTATACAATTGGATTGCATAAATCTATGCCATAAAAAGGCACTCTGCTGGGGCCACTCAACCCATGACATCACCTGAAACAAAAAAAAGGAATAAGTTTGTAGCCGGCGGCTGGCTCATGTTTTGGGGTGGAAGCCTGCCACCGTACCGGGTCCTATACTCGGTTAGAGAAAACGAAAGGGAAAGACCGATGGTTAAAGTTTAATAATTCATTTTTTTATTCAAATTTTCACTGACAAGGAACATATCGATATATAATCTACGCATTAAGTGAACTCTATGTTATAGTTGAACCACGAAATTGTATGTGTCGTGCAAGAAAGGCATCAAATTTAACAATAATTACTATGCAAACAGCTAGGTGTGCTAAAATAAATGCCTTTTTTCTTTTCGTACGAAAAAAAAACTTTTCTGCATTAATTTAATTCTTATTGCAACATAACAGTAATAAAAATAATACAAAAAAACTAAAAGTGTCACTAAGCTATTATGATCACGATTTCTATTTCTTTTTTTTTTTATCGCATGCAGACAAATCGTCGTACAAATCTAATAGCGGCAAGGAAATATTCCGTAAAGTTTATTCAAATTGAGTAAGTAGTTATTAGAGTTGATCAAAAACTTAGTCAAATCGTTATTCGTTCTAATCTTATATTTTTCATTGTTTTACTCGTAACTACCCTTAATAAAATAATTTAAAGGAATTTACCCTTTAGGTATGCAAAAATAATTTCAGGGAAACCGAACAACGGAGTTAAGATGGCACATACTAACTTGAAAATGATTAATACTTGGGAATTCAATTTACCGTACCCAAACAGGTCAACAGGTTTTCAAAATTTCAGTTAATAAAAACAGGACCAGAATGTTACTGAAGTGATCAAGTACGAGGATTAGTTTTTTTTTCTGAAATATATGAAAGAGTTCCTCCGAATAATTATTAAGGCCTTCAAATCAGAAGAATAATCGAAATCTATTCACATTTTCAGATCCAATGACAAAAAAGATGCCCTATATGCCTCGATTTCTTGTTTTTTTTTTTTCTTTTGTTCTTCTGGGAAAGTTCACTCGCAAGCGACCCAATAACTTATAAGTCCTTTGCAAAGAAACCAACACTCAACTTCCATCCAGGATAACATGACCAATATAAGTACATGTCCAATCCAAAGCAAGTTTGCAACCTCACAAATCTGTTAACACTTCATAGTCCATTAATCTCTTGCAGGTCTCAAGAATAACGTATCCATTCTTACATAAATAGAGTACTTGCTTCAAAATACTCGCAAGTGGAAGCAAGTCATGTGTAATTTGTGTCGAGCAAAAGAAAACCCGTCGCGCAAATTCGTCAAAGGTCCTTGATTCACTTCAAATTGCCACGGAAAATCGAAATCGACTGTCTTCTACAAGACGCAAAAAAATGAAAATTTATTTGACTGTTCTTTGTCGCGAGTTCAAAAAGATTCGCGAAGGTATCAACTGTACTCAGTAAGCGGAAGGTAATCCAATCACGAATGTAAACAAAGTCTTAGGAGCACTGATAGAGACATGCAATTAAGATTCTACAAGTAATAGTAACTTAACCACTTTCCTATGGCACAGCAAAATCGAATCAACAGCGATCACACACCACTCATCGTTGAAAGCGCTCATAATACGAGCTCCTGTTTCAGCCTATCTTGACTACGAACTCCCCAATGTATTTATTATCCTTGTCAAATTCCCCCAAACTGTTTTCCTGTTCGATTTTGGCTGGTGAATATGCAATTTTTCATTCACCAATGAGCCAGATCGGCCTCAGTTACTTTGTTTCCCGCCAAACATAGTTGCATCGCTAATTGACGTCGCGGACTTGCGTACCAGACCATCAACAAGGTGCATGATAGACGATCAGGTCTAGTGGAGTGCATACGAGCCAAATACTTTGCAATGGAGGGTATTGAATGAATGTAAATAGTGACACACATTCGCAACGACATGAGACAATCTGAGCAGTTTAAATTGGGGTTTCAGTTTTGCGGTTGAGTTGTAAGTAGAAAGAGCCGAAATTTGAGTAGCGGGAAATCAAAACGGTTTTTCAATAGTTTTTACTGCAACCGCCTCATTCTAGCAAACTCTTTGCCCGTTATTTGCACAATTTGCATCGATCACTTTTATCACGGATGTCCGCGATCGTTCACTTCCCGACTGACCAACTGAGATCACCTCCGAGGTGATCTTAATGAGCGAAAATAAATCTTAGCGCTATATTTAATGACTTCACCATCACTCAACCGATGATCGACTCCCCGGCCCAGCACGCTTCAGATTCCCCACGCGAGTAGCGAAATCGCTCGCCAATCAGGCGCTTCGTCATCGGTCGACTCCAATGACAGTACTCTTTCTTGGACTAGATCCATACATGAAATGTAATAGATCTGAGCTAGACTATGCCCTTCGACGATTTTCGATCGATGATGCGTACTAGGGTGGATCCGCGATGGTGATAATGCACACTCGTTTCGGTTGTTTTTTAAAAATTTACGTCGTCTTTTTAGGTAAATTTCTCGAGAGAAATTTACCTATTGCGGAGAGCATCATATATATATATATATATATATATATATATATATATATATATATATATATATATATATATATATATATATATATATATATATATATATATATATATATATATATATATATATATATATATATATATATACATATATATATATATATATATATATATATATATATATATATATATATATATATATATATATATATATATGGGATATAACGAAATTTGTGACCACGATAGAGGTCGCAATTTTGCTTCGATTTTCACCAAATTTTCAGGAAAGGTGTATTGAGTAATTATCTCGGTTAAGTTCGTGAACCAGCTATATCGGAAGGGCAAAAACAAAATGGCGGCCATTTTAGACGAAAAATCGTGATTTCTGTTCTGACCAAAGTATAGCTCCGATTTGGATGAAATTTGGTACAAAGGTTCATTGCTGTATGTGATGAATCTCACAATAAAAAATCCAAAGTCGGTACGGCAGAAACAAAATGGCGGCCGCTCAAAGGTCGAAAAACGTGCAAAATTTTGTTGTTGTAATAGTGGTCAAAGCTTTCAACAGATTTTTATAAAATTTGATAACTTGATAGAAATTATAAGTATCTAAAGAATTACGTGAAAAAATTGGAGGTCAGGTTGCAAGAAACAAAATGGCGGCCAGTTTAAGGGCAAAATTTCAAAGGCTTTTTAAAGTCGCAATTTTAATCTGACATATACGAAATTCGGTTTCAAGATAGACATTATTTAGGCCTACAGTCTTTGATATTTTGGTGATCATGCATGAGCAAATTTCAAAATGGCGGCCGTTTAAATATGCGTTTTTTTTCAGGTTTTTGTGGCCCTCTAGCGGTCACATTTTCCGGCGGATTTTGATGAAACTTGAGATTATGGATCTCTGTACTATGTTCTTGTATTATGCAGGAAATTATTAAAATTGAATGAAATTTCTCGAGAGAAATTTTACCTATTGCGGAGAGCATCATATATATATATATATATATATATATATATATATATATATATATATATATATATATATATATATATATATATATATATATATATATATATATATATATATATATATATATATATGGGATATAACGAAATTTGTGACCACGATAGAGGTCGCAATTTTGCTTCGATTTTCACCAAATTTTCAGGAAAGGTGTATTGAGTAATTATCTCGGTTAAGTTCGTGAACCAGCTATATCGGAAGGGCAAAAACAAAATGGCGGCCATTTTAGACGAAAAATCGTGATTTCTGTTCTGACCAAAGTATAGCTCCGATTTGGATGAAATTTGGTACAAAGGTTCATTGCTGTATGTGATGAATTTCACAATAAAAAATCCAAATTCGGTACGGCAGAAACAAAATGGCGGCCGCTCAAAGGTCGAAAAACGTGCAAAATTTTGTTGTTGTAATAGTGGTCAAAGCTTTCAACAGATTTTTATAAAATTTGATAACTTGGTAGAAATTATAAGTATCTAAAGAATTACGTGAAAAAATTGGAGGTCAGGTTGCAAGAAACAAAATGGCGGCCAGTTAAAGGGCAAAATTTCAAAGGCTTTTTAAAGTCGCAATTTTAATCTGACATATACGAAATTCGGTTTCAAGATAGACATTATTTAGGCCTACAGTCTTTGATATTTTGGTGATCATGCATGAGCAAATTTCAAAATGGCGGCCGTTTAAATATGCGTTTTTTTCAGGTTTTTGTGGCCCTCTAGCGGTCACATTTTCCGGCGGATTTTGATGAAACTTGAGATTATGGATCTCTGTACTATGTTCTTGTATTATGCAGGAAATTATTAAAATTGAATGAAAAATAAAAAAGTCGAAAATTTAAAGCCTAATATTTTTAGCTGCCATTTTCTTTAAAAATTGAATTATTTTGCCCTGTCTAGAGTGAAACTTCTATTTGAACGAGATAGTACATTGATTGATGAGTTCCTAGCATACAAAGATTTAAAATAATCCAAAATAAAATGCATGCATTCAAAATGGCGGCCCCCAAAGGTCAGAAGGCAAGCGCAATTCGCTATTTTAGTGCCAACTGAAATAATGAATATTTTTCATGATAACGTTTTAAATGACTTTACTTGATAGAATTTATAAACCAGACCATTTTTAAGATATTGTAAAATCTTTTTAACAATCCCCTAAAAAAATTATAAAATCGCGACTTGTCTGTCTTTCCGTCCGTTTGTTCGTGCGTCAAAACAAGTTTTCTCGCAAACCACATGAGCTAGAATGAGGAAATTTTCTACGTAGGTCAAAAGTGGTGCCTCTTGAAATTTGCAGTGCAAGAAAATATTTTAAGGTATTTTAAGGGGGGTGGCATACAATTTTTTTTATTTCTGTAGCAGCCAAGATTCTCAACAGATTCCGTTGAAACTTGAAATTATAAGTTATTAACGCAAGTTAATTTAATTTAATTATGCAAATCGAATGACAAATGAAAAAGTCGAAAATTTACAGCTTAATATTTTTAGCAGCCGATTTCAATAAAAATTGAAATGACGGCCCTCATAGTTCAGAAAAAAATTGAAAATGTATATATTAATGGCAACGCAAGTGCTGATTAAACTTTCATGGAAATCTTTTGAAATTAACTATTCGAGCTATTTAAGCCTTTGTGTGGTTACCACTGTGAACTGTGTAAACAGCAAATGCGAGAAGGGCGAAACCGGTATTTATATGTTTAAAACAATTTATGATCCGCCGATTTTCAATATGTAATCCATACGTATGCAACTCAATTTAATTAGCAAAATATTTGCGCCCCGATAAAAGGTCTCTAAGAACGAACGTGGCCAGATTTTTTTTTATGTTAATAAATACCCATGTGGTACTACGAAAATTGCAGAAAGAAGTTGAGTAGTAGGCAAGCCAAATTTTTTTTCGAAGCTTTATGCTACATACGAGAAATTTACCTTTCCGGCTGGTGCTGCCAACGGGGATTTTTTAGATTCGATTAAGTTATCAATTGAAAGCAATTTTCGTTTATAATGATTAGGCGTAATTAAGTGGGAAAAAAAATCGAACGAATTAGACAGGCACACGTTAATTATCGACAAACAAAACAATTTTTAATTAATATTATGGTTGGAATCGGTAAAATTTGACAAATTTTAAGGGGTTTAAATGATACAATGATTTTATCGTTCATATAATTTAAGGGGTTAACCGTTTCGTTCTAAGCATTTGTATACCGCGTTACACCGCAATTCGTTAGATTATATTCAAACGATATTGTAATAAAATCACTACACATTAAAATATTAAACAGTTTTAGAATTTTGTTTCCCGGGAGTTAAGTACAAAAGAAATTTTCTTGACGTATTTTTCATGCGAAAACAGAGCGAGTGTTGCGATGGGGAAGGTGACTGAATGGTTACTCATCGTTAAATTGAGTTTGTGCTGTGTGCCTGTGGCAGCGCTAGCTTTTAGAGCCCTACTCCTCGGTTACTACATATAAGTTGGCCACGTTTATATTTCTGTTTTGATGGAAAAATTCATGCAAATTATGTTTGTATGAGTTTTTCACTCAAATGGGAAATATTGTATATGGCCACGTCTACATTTAGATCTTGATCCGGTTTGAAGGGTGCGAGGGGGCACCACTTCTACATGGATGCCCCCTCTTATATTTGGGCCATAAATATCGTCGGTAACGGCGAAGTTTGCTCCTAAGTCCGTCCGTTTTCTCCCGGCCAAGTTTGTTACTGGCTATAAACAAGTTCAACCCTTAGTAGGTTACCTCAGCCTCGACACCAGTCGATCGGCATTAGATCGCTTCAATTTGTGAATACGAAAAATATGTTTGTAGTGGGGATCTATGCAGGGGACAAGAACCTGCCCTATGACACCGCAGCGCTAGCCTGCCAAAGCATTCACGCTACCCTAGACAAGACCAATCTCAGCGGATCTAACCATCCTCTTTCGCCGAGGCAACAGACCATCGCTACAGTCCTATAGGGACATTTCATCTACCTTATTTCACTACATTTTTCCCCAGTACAAGCGCACAGCAAAAAATATCGCATTCACGAATTATATGATACAAACATTTCGGTTCAACGGTGTTGAGGCCAAGGTAACCTACCCAAGAGATGACCTAATGAAATGTGACTGGGTGAGCTTGATAATCGTGCGCGGGACGTGAGAAGATTTTGTCCTTACAATTAACATTTACGACCTCTACTAAGAGTGAGGCATCCAGGTGGAAGCGGTGCCCCTTGCACTCCCCACCATCCCCATCAAGATCAATGTAAACTTGACCATTTATTTTTTCATTTAAATAAAAGATTCATACAATAGTAATTCGCATGAACTTTTCCTTTAAATGAAAAATCAAAATGTTTCAGATTTATATCAAAATTTTATATGAACGAATCATGTAAGTTTTAACATAAATAGGGAACTCATGCGGAAGGCCACTCCACCCTGCAAGAGTACCTGCAGCAACAAAGAAAAGGGGAGAGCTCACCCGATGGCTAGCTCATGAGTGGAGGGGCCAGCCAATGTGGTGGGTCCTATACCCGGTCAGAGTTGAAAAAAATGGAAAAACGGATTTTTCCTTTTCTTTATCTTTTCATTTCCTTATTCCTATTTTTAATATAATAAGAAAAATATCAGAATATGCAACAATTCAATTTAAAAAAAAATTAATGTGTTGTCTCCCCTTTTCTTTGTTTTATCAGGTGCTTTTGCAGGTTAGAGTGGCCTCCCGCACAGGTTTCTTATTTATGGTAAAATTTTATATAATTCAGTCATATAACACCTTAACATAAATTTGAACCATTTTATTTTTCATTTAAGGGGAAAGTTAATATGAATTACTATTGTATGAATTTTTCATTTAAATGAAAAATAAATGGCCACGTCTACAATGGATCTTGATCCGGATGGGGGGTGCAAAAGGGCACCGCTTCCACCTGAATGCCTCACTCTTATTTGGGGGTCGTAAATGTTCGTTGTAAAGACGAAATGTTCTCGCGTCCTACGCGCGTTTATCAAGCTGGGTCAGTCGCGTTTCATTTGTGCACCCCTTCGGTAGGTTACCTTGACACCGTCAAATTGAGACATTTGTATAATATAATTCGTGAATGCGAAATTTTTTTGTAGCGGGTCCTTGTGCTGGGGGAAAGCACCCGCCCCACAACACCGCAACGCTATCCTGCCAATGCATTCACGTGTCCTCAGACAAGGCCAATTCCGGTGAGCACCAAAATCTTCGCTCGCTGAGGCAGCAGTCCATCGCTGCAGTCCTTAACGGTGTTACATAGCCAGTATAACCTATGTACACTGGTATGAATTGGGAGCTCGATTTGATGTGTATGCTTTATACATCATCAAGGCTCCCGGGGAGAACAATTCCTGTACGACAATTACCTGTTACTCTATCCATCTAAACCAAATCAGCAAAGGCAAACGTTTACTTCATTAATTGTTTTATTTTATTGTTCATTTTTTAAGACATTTATATTAACACCAAATTGATTAATTAATTAACTACCAATATTAGGTGAAGTACTTTTCAATTTCACCTTAACTTGTCGCGTTCCACAGCGCGCCAGCCTGAATAGGGAATGATCTAAACGAGCTAATAGATCGGGGTGGCCACACGGCGTGGAACGCCAAAAGGCCGATTCAGGATCAGGATCACCATTTCGTTGATCACTAAACAATACCTCCATCTAAAACTTAAACCACGAATACTTAAATCATGTAAATAATAATTGGACACCAGCACGCTCCCTACTGGACTCGAACAAGACTGCAGGCCATAGCTTGCCCAAGAACTTTAAATGCCGTTCTTTCGTGAGCTTTCAACCGCAATTCTGTTAAAAGGTGCTGAGTAGCCGAACACTTGCGCTCTCGTTCCATGAAAGCTTTTCCTCTCCGCTCCGTCTCGCTTGCTCGGTTGGTGTATATGCGAAACTGGGGAAATTGGGCGAAAAAATGCTTTTCGCTAAAGCTTTCAGCTTTCCCACGATCTTTTTAGGTGAATTAGCGAAACTGAGGACTTTGAACAAGCGAGCGTTTACGCCGGAACTTTCAGTTTTCCTTTCAACTCAACTCTCTTTGAAGCACACCCAAAGCTTGCTGGTCATGATGTGATAATCGTGTGAAGCGCATTGCAGGTTAATCGTTTTTATTTACTTTTACGCTTGATCATTGGATAACATGCTTCAATAGCAATGGGAGTATGTGCTTTTTTGACTAATTTAATTGGCAAAGCGCGGGTACATAGGTAGTGTTTGCTTGCCCGCAACTACTTCAATGATGAAGGGACAATGAACATCGCTTTGAATTCACTACAATTTGTACGACTGAACCTCCCGATTGTTGAACCGGCACTCCGCTAACTGTTGCACATCTGTGACCAGACTGTTATACTTCGCCGTTGTCGTGACTTTTCTTGGCTGCCTGGCGCAGGCGTTTCATTTGACGCGTCACGTCTAGCACAAGCTCAATTCGATCTGCACGTTCGTAGTTGACATAGCCACGGCATTTAATTACTGCTCACGGCACTCGTGGCAAGTCATATAAGTAACAATGTTGAGATGAAGAAATATTTTTCTGGCACTCAATACCTCAGCAAGATACACCCACCAAGTTGGGCCCGTCTAGAGTTGTGCTTTTTGCCCAAAATATTCCCATAACTTGACATACCACACCACCATGTTCGTGCAATTATTTGCCCGAGTTAAGTGGATTTTCGAATCGCACTCCACTTGCACCAAGATCAAAGCTTAAGTTTTCCTTCACTTATCTACGCCAGCTCCAATTGCTAGCCATCGTACGAATGAAAACAAATATGGAAGCTTTACCCCAATTACACATGAACATCCAACGCAGGGTAAAAACATAATTTTTCTTACACTTGTCTACGCCAGCTCCAATAGCTAGCAACACAAAACCCACAGCGAACAGCGTATCAACACTTCACATACTCGGCCAATCGTCTTTTTATTCAATACCGAAAAACCCCGCACGTAGTGACTTGATCTTGCTAAAAACTCATTCTTTTCTCGGCCAATTTCTTCCTCTTTTCCGTAATTCACAGTAATTCTTACTCCATCTATCATACTAGTACCCGATTTGATTTTGATTTTGTTGATCTAAACATTATTGCTAGTTAATTGAAACCCTCCAGCATGTTCATTGAGTAAGAATCAGAGAAACATTTTATCGATGATGTTAGCGGTGAAAATGCCGGTGTTTATTTCGGGTTAGCATTAAAAATATTATTAAGTTGCGAATCAAATCGTTCCGCACCCCCTGCGCCATTTCTATTATGATACTGTCTCATTTCGTGAAGGTCCCTCAAGCTGTTTGCCTAGGTGGACTGTCCGATTACTACATTTTGCATTAGGAACATAAAAACTTCATGTCCTTATATGAACCCACCCCTTAACTTTTTTGATGAACTCTCAGTGTGAAAACATTAGTTAAAGTCAAAATTTTCATCATGGTAAACTCCACGAACCAGCAACGTTTGGAAATCATTAAAAATTAATATTAATTACTATTTTCGAAAAATCATCTTCAACGATGAAGCTCATTTCTGCGTTATTGGTCAGCAACAAACCCACATGTGCTTCTTGAGACACTGTTGCAACCGCAAAAAATTACTGTTGGGTGCGGTTTCCATGCCGGAAGTGCGATTGGGTCATATTTCTTCGTGGATGAAAACTACCGTCATGTTATCGTCAATAAAGAGAGCTGTCTCATTATATTGGAAGATTATTCGTAGCCAGGATTGGATGAACTTGACACCAACGATATGTAGTTTCAACAAGACGGTGTCACTAGCCACACAGCACGTCTCATAATCGATTTATTGAAATTTATTTATTTATTGTTAAGTCTTTTTTCTTTAAAAGCCGTCAGGCTTTGCTTTGTTGTGTGAGAAGACGCGTTTCGACCACTTCGAGTCATCTTCAGTGTCTCGAAGTACTCAAAACGTGTCTGCTCACAAATACAGCAAGGCCCGACGGTTTTTAAAGAAAAACAAGTTCGGTAGACAGACCTACGCTCATGTCAGAAGGGTTTTGTACTCAACTTACAAAATGTAGTAACCAGCAACGAATAAAATCAAGAAACATGCCAAAGACGATTTTATTGGAGAAAATATGAAATGTGAAATTAAAGGATCATACTATTATTAACAAAGTTGAACGAATTCTGACTTCTGAGGTATTTGTTATTGTTATACCCATAAATATCTCCCTTGATAAATTTTCAGATTTTTTAGATCAGAGGTGTCCTATCGCGAGGGAGGAAACACATTTTTCATGTATTTCCCCCCCACCTATGCCCCCATTGCAGCAAAAACTGTCAGTTTAAGAACTGTTTTGAAATGCTCCCATAACGAACCTTCATTTGATACTCATATCGGCTACGTTTGATGAAATTTTTTTTCAGGGCTCGCTCCCCTGCACTGTAATCATCGATTCATGGCCAATTTTTTCGAATCCTAAAATGGTTACAAGGCCCTTTTGCTAGGAGCTCTCTCCTGCCTCTTTGGCTTGTTTCACCTATGAGTATTAATTGTACGTACTCATCTTCAGCCATTGATTAAATTGAATCAAGTGTTGAAAGCACGCACCCTAAACATTGAAGTTGGGGTAAAATAACTCAAAATTATTCAATCTTTGCATTTAAAACAGCCACCATTTTCACGATTACTGATACCACTAGCTGAGCTGACTCTTAAAGATATTCATAATAACTGTCATTCCTGAAATTTTCATGCAAATCCTAGCAAAGCTGTAGTGTCTAAGTCGGTAAAAAGCGCATATGGCTCCATAGCCATATGTTTCCATAGTAATACAGAAAATTCAAATATGAAATATGAAAATTTCAGGACAGATTAATCTTATGAAAAGTCATCTGTTTGTTGAATTTTATTTAATTTAAGGGTGCCGTTAAGATTTCATTCAAGAAAATGTAAAATTGATAAATCTTACTATTACTAACAAAGTTGAGTGAATTTCGACTTTTCACGTATTTTTGTTGTTGTACTCACAAAGGCCTACATTCATGATTTTTTCAGATTTTTCGGATGGAAGGTGTCGTCGCGAGGGGTGGGTACGCGAAAAGTTCGCGCATTTCTCCTTCCCCTGCCCCTCTCGGTACCGATAAGGTAATTTTATGACTTGTTTTGAAAAGATCTCATTAAGACCTTTCCAGTGACACCCTATTCGACTACCAATGGTGAAAATTTTTTTTTGAGTGGTCACTTCCCTATATGGGGAGACCCCCCTTAAGCCCCTTTGAAAAATTTTCCCACCCCAAAACTTTCAAGAAGTCATCACTTCTGACCTGTCCACAAAGTTTCATTGCTGTAGCTTCTATAGTTTCGGAGAAAAAGTGCTGTGACATACAGACGGACAGACGGACAGACGGACACAGGTCGTGATTGCAATTTGGTTTTGTATTTTAGTACAAAACCCTAAAAATATTTAATGTCTCACATCTTCATATCGGGAGACCCCTTAGAAGCCTCTGATTTTTTTTTTTTTTTTGTGACATAACTGGGGTTCCATTGCGCTCAACACGTAACCAATATTTTCTCTTTGATTTGCACTCCAGAAACTGCAACCATTGCACTTCACACTGCCAACCGCTTCAGCTTCTATTTTCAAACCCAAAGCAACGATATAATTCTGGGAAAACGTCTAATATTTTTGACTCAGCCCCACCTTCCACTATTGGTAAGTTAGGAAGGGTTAGATTGTCTCGCCGGAACTACAAATGCACGGGCATCGCAATCTTATCTCGGTCATCACATTAAACAATGTAGAGCATCGATTGTTTTATAATTAATGAACTCCTTACCAGTATTTTTCTTTTTTTCAAGCTAGGCTGATCTGTGATGCAACGCTGCTATCAGCAGAGCTCTCCGAGTGATTGGCGGTTTTTCGTCACCCCGACTTTCATCAACATTAAAGAAACGGTGCTTAAAATAAAAATATCCCAGCGTCAATAAAAACGGTTTCATTTCCTATAATTAGACAGCCTCTTCGATGAGTTGACTTTTAAATTTACAATCAACCCTACCTTACGTACCATACTGCTGCAATTTTATTCTTTTGCTTTCTGGAGCGATTCCCCGGATGACATACGTCATTAATACGAAAGCGTCCAGTTTTCATTTTTTTTTAGGTGGGAGGTGAATGCCATTTAAACACTGAGTATGGGACTCCCATCCTCGTAAGCGACTGGACTATCCACTAAGCACCTCGCCTGTCACCCCGAAGATCAAGCCTGGAACCGCTTCATGCATTACTTCGGCCCAGGTTTCGTTTTTTACGCTGTCAGGCACCTCCAAGCGTGCGGATCTCTCCTCTAAAGGGAGCAACAGGAGTAGAGAAATCACTAAATAAGCGATCCCCCAGCACCAACGTCCCCGGCTGCGGTGAGTCCCTTTTATCTTCCAGGACTGCCCGAACATAATGTGCTACATGGTTCCATTTGTCAACCGAATCAAGCATCAACTATACTATCTGGGCTGAGCTCTCCTGTTGCAGGAGTCGTGACGCAGCCTGCCCCATTCATTGCCCCCAAAAAAGTGTGGCAGGCAACATCTTCCTATTCTTGGCAAAGTGGACAATTAGGGGACCGTGACTTACCAATCTTGTGCAGGTACGACTGGAAACACCCATGTCCACTCTAAAGCTGGGTCCAATAGAAGTCAGTCTCACAATGCCTTCGATTTGGCACGGTTTCACATCCGGAACGAGTTGTAGAGTCCATCTTGCCTTTGTGCAATTCACCCAAGACTGCTACCAATTGTTGAGTGAGCGGTATCTATCCGCGACGGACAACGTCTCTAACAAGGAGGACAATAGAAATCACGCCTGCAATAACTCTGACCATCGAATCAGAGACTGTTGAGTATAAAGATGTAATCCTCAGCCCTTCTCTTCTCTGTACGTGTGCCAAGCGTTTTTGGTATACCTCCTTACTAAGAGTGTCGCCCTATATTTCAGCTCCACACAGAAACATTGATCCCACAGCACTGATCAAGAGGCATCTTCTTGATGGGCTGGGTCCCCCTACGTTGCCCATAAGTCGATTCAGAGCCAATATTGCCGACGCAGCCTTCTCAGCCGTTCCCCTGATTGGATCAGAGAAACTCATCTTTGAGTCGACCAGTAGCTCCAGGTACCTCACCGCTGGCTTCGATTCGATTAATATGTCCCCAGTACTGATCATCCTTACGTTGGAGATTCAGTCAGCAGTCATCCAGTCTCTCACTCGGCGCATTAGCGTACCTAACTTAAGCTGCGCTTGTTCAATAGTGCATTCAATGCCGAAATCCGAAACATCATCTGTATAGCCGATCAAGCGTGACTCATCTGGCATCTGCAGTCTTAGTAGCCTGTCGTAAGATACGTTCCTCAGGTCTGGACCAAGGACAGATCCCTGAGCAACATTCGATGTAACTTCCAACCTTCGTTGGCCATGTGTCGTGTCGTAAAGCAGGCTTCGGTTTTGCAGCGAGTCCCTCAGAAGTTACATAAAATATTTTGGAACTTAAAAAGCGGTTTTCAGCGTATCCAGAACATTCACCTATCCGGCGGAGTCAAGTATCACCAACAAAACGATCCGTTGCTTGGTACGGCTATATGCCTCTGCCTTTTGGACGACGCTCACATCTACAATCACATCAATGGTAGAATGTCCTGCTCTAGAGTCGTACCGCCGACAAAATAGGTCGCAAGCAGCACGAATTGCGTCAGTGAGTCTTCTCTTGATGAGTTCCTCCAGCACTTTCATAGCAGTGTCTAGCATGCATTACGAATGTTATGCAGACGGCTCTCTGGTATGTCCCTTCCTCTTGCTGATCAGCATGAGCTTTGCCACCTTTTATCGTACCGGGAAACCCCCATCCCGCAGGCAAGCGTTGAATGTGCTGAGCAGCAAGTCAGGCCAATGGTGATTGACAAGTTGGAACACCTCAGCTTGAACACCATCTGGACCTGGAGCCTTCCTCGCTTTCAGTGAAAGGACTACCTCTGCCAGTTCCGGCTGGGTGAAGAGTGGACACTCGATTGCTGTTTCACCATGGATAGCATTAACACAGACGGTATGGATGCGGAACAGTGTCTGCACTATCTCGTCCCTCTTTTCCGCATCATGTATGCACGGTTTCCGTAAGGCACCAAGCTTCCGCATAACTAGCGTGTAATTAAGGTCCCACGGATCCTTGCTCACATTGCCCACTAGATTTTCTGAGCCTTACTGTTGTCAATCAATTTGTGAAGACATTTCCTTTCCGACTCATATGCTGCCACCCGGTTGCATGCTTCGCTAGGTCTCCGAGTCTGATGAGCCTCACAGCGAAGCTCGTGACATTTCCTTGAATTTTTAGCGAAAGTAGTCAACCACTAGTACACTGGAGGCTTGCCTTTCTCGGGTTCTTGATGGGGCATAGAAATGCTGCAAGCATTTGTAGTGGTGCTTAAAGTTGTGCTCACAATGTCCTGAGATGCCCCTGCAAATCTCCTTGCAGTGTAGTAACTCCCGTGAGTACCTCGACGAACCGTCCATCCTTCCGATGTTCCACCCAATTGTAAAAGGTCAAGACCACAGACGTCGCTAGACAACATCAATGATCTCAAGCAGAATGCACTAATGATCACCGGCTGAGTAGTCGTCTAATACTCTCCAAATGTGTAAAGACTCCGAGGCGAATGTCACGTTTGGTATGGTTCCTTCTCAGCCAATACGGTGGAAGTCAGTGTTCTTCTGGTATTTAGTATGACGAGCACCGTCCTGGCCGCGATTTCTGGGACTCGTTTTTGGCGCGGATTTTTTTGAGGCATACCCCATCCGATTGTTTCAGCGTTGAAATCTCCCCCAACGAAAACTTTGCAGTTTGCGTTTGAGGCAGTACATTTCAAAGCATTAAGCTTGGCTTGGAAAGATTATTTCGGTTCGTTCGACGTTAGGTAGACCCTAAAGAAGGCGGTCCCTGAGCACAGTTCCCACACTGAACCATCCGTCCACAGCTCTCCGCCTGGAAATTACTGTTCCAAACCCAGATGGCAGCAGTACCAGTTTCATCAGGATACCATGATGCAGAACTTTTATCATGGTGTTGCTCACTCAGCAGGAGAAAGTCAACCTTTATGTCCCTCCAAACTGCTCAAACAGCTTTTTAGCAGTTGAATTGCGGTGTAAGATTAGCTGCAGGATGCGTGTCATTGAAGTCCTGATTTTGCCTTGAATAGGGCTTCCTAGAAAACCCACCATTTCCTTGATACCAAGACATTCCCAAGATCTGGTCTTGGATCAGCATCCTTGCAAAGAATACAGTCGTTCACTCTTTTCTTTTATGTCCCATTTCAACGTATTTGTAGCACAGACAACTGTTGTCCTTTGCATACTTATGCGGTGTGACCATAGCCAAAATATTTGAAACATTGAAAAGGTGCTCCTCTTTGCCCTAGCCTGCAGACGACCCACCCTATTCCTACTTTGCCCTTATTCAAAAATTGCTCGGCGTCCTTTTCGGTCAAATCAATTATGGCCTTGCATTGTCCCCTATAGTTTTCTGGTGTCAGGCTCGCTTCAATCTTACCCACACAAGGGAACTCCCTATTAATGGACTCTTCTACTTCGGCCAGATTCGTGACGCAATCAATTTCCTTATTGCGAGGCTATAGTTGCGCTTTTTCCGAATGCTTATTTATTGTCAAGCTCTGTTTCAATTTTGGCCTTTACCAAAAACGATGGCCATACTGCTTGGATGGTAGTGTTGGTATCTTTGAGCCTTACATTTGCCCTGATATCCCCCAGCACTTCTGCGTAGAATTGACCATCCTGGGGTTTTACGAGCAGTGCCTGCTGCCGGGGTCTCTGTTGAGGTTTCTTTCTCTTCTGTTTCGCATCAGATCTGTTTTCTTTTGGGACGTCCATGTGAACTTTATTTTCTGGCACTTTTTAATGGAGTTTCTTTGCAGCTTTCTTCGCTTCTTTTGTCAGCACTATCTGGAACCCCTGATCTGGCGTTCGACGTGCATTAATTGTCTCTTCCTTCCTTCTTTTATCTCAATCTCCTTAGATGGGGCTAGATGCCATTCTTTCATTTATGTTTGATGGGTGGAACTATTTGTACGTGCCCTCCAGGCTGAGCCCTCAGCGCTTCTTTAGCCTTTTGCTCATTCTTGGCCTTGCCCTATTCGGCCTAGGAGCTCCTTTAGTTCAAGGAACCCATTCTTCACTCCTTTGCTCATTTTTGCCAAGTCATATGCAGATTATATTCTCTTTAAAGCATCTCCCGCTCTTCGGATTCACCTTCCTTCTTCACGTCACTTGGCGGAAATCATACTTTGCGATCACCTTTCTTGGAAGAGGTTATCGGCTTCTGCTTCCGAGTACAATACTTCCGCCACATTTTCGATGGTGACGGTGAAAACACACAACGTTGCTTTGTATGACTGGTGGCTCCTTAACTTACCGCCGTGATCACTTTGTGGACTTCAGAAGGATTTGTTATTTTGGGTTTTAAGACCCCCGTTTCGGTCACTTGGGTAGTGATCGCAGCAGTAACCATGGAATCCTCGATGTTGTTTATGTTTTTCTTCGTGTTTAGGGCGCTCTGGCGTTTGCATCATTTTTTTGCTGCGCTCGAACGCAGCAGGAATCTCAGTCTCAACAAGACTGTCTGTTAGTGCCCATATTTCGTCCGTCTACACTGTCATTATATTCATCGTCGTTCTTGTCATCGTTAGTACCGCTCCCAATGTGCTGTTAACGTCGTGGCTATAGCCGCAGGTTGCGTTGGTCGTTGTTGTTATTGTTGCTTTCTTTTTTTAATTTTTTTGAAACTTTTTTTAAGGTTGTAAGTTGCTCCAGTTTTATTCGGTCCCCCCTCGGCGCCACTATCTCCGTTCGTGTATGTAGTCGCGTTTTTGATCCCATGGTTATCTTTGCAGAACAGGGATGCCATGCGAGGGTTGGTACCAGCCCTTGTGGAGGTCCGTTTCCACCAAACCTACACCACCAATCTAATAATTCGAACTTCAAACATTCTCCGAGGCCTGCCAAGTTTTAACCGGGGCGGAGACGGTATGATAGTTGATTAGGAGCTGTTCATGCACAAGTATTACCTCGGCGCTACCATACAAAGCAACTAGGTCCAAACCATCATGTCCGCCAACCCAAAGCATCAATTCCAGTTCGTTGCCCAAAGCGTAGTCCAGATTTAGTCAGGGTCGTTACCTACTATCCCAGGAGGCATCTCACGGTGACCTCCATATCCTCAGGTCTGGGGAGTGGCGCTCTCCGAAAAATGCTTGCCTCTTACTTCCTGTCGACCGAAGTTCCCCCTGCGGGAATTTCCTTGGGTGAGTGAGGCAGCACTCTCCCTGAAGAATGCTAGCCTCCAAGACTGTTTTTGTCGGCCGTCTTGTCCCCTCCGGGGATCCATTTCCCTCTTAAATGATCCCCCTTTGCGATGCATCTTTTTGACGATAGAAGATTATTTTACGCGTACATGATCTATAAGAACCTTGAAACTAAATTAACAATCTTGTACGATCTTGAAACGAAAAAATAGAGCAAGCGGGCAAATTTTCAGCCTCATATAATTCATCCTAACGGTGGGTATATGGTTGTTCATCGACAACTTATTTTTTCTCTCGTCTACGAACGTTTCCTTTAACATTTCCGCGAACTTCAATCCAGGGTGATCCATAACCAGTTGGTCAGCAATATTCGACTTCCACCTGGTTTGTAACAAGTCGATCAGTAACAATGCATTTCCCTAGGTGTTGCAACAAAGCTACTGGCAACATTAATGTTAAACTAGTTCGAATTGGAATTTTCAGTAGAGTTCTTGATTTAATGGCCGCCGCGCTACTGCGAAAATGGAATATTGTAATGAATTTCTTTTTTTCAAAAATCCATGTAGGACACGGATGCCGATGGTCTGGCACAAGTGTCAGCGAGCTATAAACAACACCGAGCTCAGCTAACTAGCTTCGCTTAACGACCGCGTACGCGTGCTTAACGACTAGCATTCACGGGATCATATGAGGCGGGTTCTTGGCGGGCCCCGAAGCTACACTACAAAATACTTATCACGCTTACTCTACTCTACGAGACGTACCGATCAATTTTTATTATCCTTAGAAATGTTATATTATGTGTCAATTAAGCTAGTCTACAGTCATTCAACATTGTTTTGCCTCGTTAAAGTAATCAGACACGGGGGTTTGAGACAAACGCAAAAATTTTGGCAAAAAGCAACCGTTACTTTTTCCGAAGAATATCGTTGCATTACAAGGGGAATGTCAAACCTAAAGATGTTAAAGTGACTGAAGTGAACCACTCATCTCTGCCAAAAGGATGGAAACTTAACGGATGTAGTTTACTTTAAACTAGTAAAACAAAGCAAATTATCTCTGCTGATCACCACGGGGCTGCTCGACTGCTTATGTTTATTCCGACGGGCTATTGTTAGCAGGCCGAGATGTCTGTCGCTTGGGTGTGTTCACGTTCCTTAGAAAATGTCGTCTTGTCGTGATTGTGACGACAATTACATCAATCTTCCATCGGACACGGGTTAGCGCGGGATTTATCTTTGCTGTGTGTTCCTGTTTCTATGTGTATTTTGCTAGTCTATCACACGCTTTTGTGTAGGTTGGATAATATTCCAGACACTTCGTATAATCAGCCATTTTATTTTCTCAACTCTCTTTGCAATTCGAAACCTTTTTGCGTAACTGGGCCCATAACCTGTTAAAATCCGGGAATTAAAAGATCAGACTCGATGTTAGTAAGTTCTTTGTTGAAGATCGCTCTATATGAGAAAACAAAAATGTGTTAAACACTTGCTCATGCAAAAGTCAAAGTCTAGCAAAAATTCTAATTGGTCACACCAATATTTAACTGGCTAAACGTTAAATTAAATGAACGTATGGCTACTTGATTGTAATAGAATGAGTATTTCACTATTTCCAACAATGAGCGTTAAAAATAAAAATAAAATCGAATAAAACAACGGAAAATTTTTATTGCCCCTAGACATAACCATAACCATAGTTTCCAATATCGTGATAACTCGAGTTTCAGCTCCATTAATTTCAAGAAAATCTTGCAACAGATTATGTCCGTCGCAAACAATGAACCCTTACGCTCAAATTTATACATGATATATAATCGGAACAAAACCATAATAATTCCTATTTAAATACACTAACGCTTCAGAGGGCACGAAGCCAGTTGTGAGACATGTCTAATTATATCCGTCAGTAGAGTGGGATGGCTGCATAATCCTGGGATTTTCGCACTCAGTTTCAGAATTTGCAATTTAGTTTCGAATGATCCTCAATACGAATGTATCGATTCTCGGTACCTTTACAGCTTGATAAACTCTTTCTTTGGATATATATGTATTGCCTCGTCTGTTTTACGCTTTTTTACAGACCGGCTTAAGAGCGAAAAACCTTAGTGTTTCCACTATACTCGTGCTAGCTCTTCAATTATACCGGATCTGACATCCGTGTGTCAGTTTTGTCCTTTTCAAATTGATTTTTCTTAGTTGAAATTCGATCGGCTGCAAACCATTCAAAAACTTTTGCACAGAACATAGCACTAGCTTCTACCTTAAATAAAACTTTCTGGTGATTTTTACATGATTTCTTTTATATTTTCAAAATTTGTCTAGGACATTACGACAAACATTTTACAACAGATATTTTGTATGTCGATTTTAAATCTTAAAACTGAGCATTTAATTGTAGGTATTCTGTTTTTCTTTTTTGTTTTTTTTTTTAACTTTTGCTTTAAAACTTAAAACAGAAAAAGATAAACATATTTATTTAGATTTTATTTCTGGATTCGAAAAGCCGTGAAACAACAAATTCAAAGTTCGAAATCATTCGCGGCACTCAGCAAGAGGAAAAATCAAAAATCCTTTTCAAACAACAAAAGCAACAAATTTCGAATAACAGTCTGAAATGAAACTTTCAGAGTGAAGGTGGCCTAAACAGGACCTCCTTAATCAGTGTTTTCTTACCAATCACTAAAATGAAAATAAAGTGGAGCAGTGGAGCCTTAGCAAAGTTCCCGGTGACGCTACAACAAACTGAGTGACTCAAATTTTCACCACAAAAAAGTGAGCGAGCGCTTATTTTGTAAAGAACTCTGGTGAGGCCCCCATGAGGATATAAATATAAAATACTTTCCATACGTTATGAATATTGGCAGCTTACTTATGATGAGAAGATTAAATTAATAAAACAAAGGACACTCAACGAAAAATAAAATGAAGTCTAAAATCTACCAAGTTTCTGTTGACTCCATGATGATCACTTTGAATTTGCCACGGCTTTTTCGAGAATCTCAGTTATTGCCTTATGACTAGCAGGAGCAGTGTTATCATTTTCAATTTTAAGCGATTTCAACGAGGATAAAACATCCTCTATTGTAGTAATTGATCGTTTCGATTTGTTGCTGGAAGGGTTGCACAGCGAGCAAGGATACGGGACTGGCAAGGCACTGGGGAAGGAAGGTTTGAGGGCGTCATAGTTCGCTGACGATGAGCTTTTTGCATCTGGGCAGTAGGGGAAGAAGATGACGGGGATGAATCCAATGACTGCTCCTGGCGGCAGGTTATCCAAACTGTAGGATTGTTGGTGGCCAGCTTTTTGTGGATAGACGGGAAGTGTGGACGGTAGATTTGTTGATGTGTTTGTGTTTACTGTTGAAGTGTTTTGTGGGTTGACCAAGAAGCACGGACAGGAACTAGCTGAAGGGACATTAGCAAATGAGAATGGATATGGAACAACGTTAATGGGAATTTTAGATTCTGATGTGGAGATGATGTTACTACTATCACTAAAATTATTACTATTGATACTCAACCCGACTTTTGAAGAAGGGATGCGGGAACTAGTTGAAGGAAGGATGCCTACGACCGTACCCGAAGAGCCTGGTTTGGGTAAATTAGAATTAGCTGGTGGTTCTGGGATAGGATAATATCCAGGAGAGGGTCTACCTACTTTATTGGGTTTGTTTGGGTAATCCTTGATGGGAGCGGGAGGTAGTAGCTCGATGGAAGATGTGTCAGCAATTGGTTTACCAGGGAAAGGTGGAAGGTAGGTGGCTGTGATACGATTTGATTCAAAAACGGGTTTGTATGGCTTATCTGGTGGGAATTCGCCTGGTGGCCCTGGTGGGCCTGGTGGACCTGGTGGTCCTGGTGGACCTGGAGGGCCTAATGATTCAAAACAAAGGTTATCTACCTTGAATTTCATAATAAATACACAAATTACCTCCTGGTCCGCCTGGTCCGCCTGGACCGCCCGGGCCTCCTGGACCTCCGGGTCCTTTTGGACCGCCTGGACCTCCTGGACCGAATCCGCCTTCGGGTCCTTTGACATGTTTATAAGGTTCAGCACCAGGTCCTCTTGGTCCTTCCACGTGAACATATTGGCCTGAATCGTCTGGAACATATTGGCCGCCATTATCTGGAGTGTAAGTTCCCCTATCACCGGGTGGTGGTGGGAAGTATCCTGGTGGGCCTGGTGGTCCTGGTGGACCTGGTGGGCCAGGTGGTCCATTGGGTCCTATAATAATTAAAGTGGTATGCATACAAGCGAGTTTTATTGAAATAATTTCAGTTTACCTGGTGGACCACCTGGTCCTCCTGGGCCGCCTGGTCCTCCTGGGCCGCCTGGACCTCCTGGTCCTCCGGGGCCGTTAGGTCCTCCAGGGCCATTTGGTCCGAATGGTCCAGTTATATGCTTATATGGATCAGGTCCGGGTCCATTTGGTCCTGGAATGTGACGATATGGTTCTGGGCCAGGGCCGCTAGGACCCTCTACGTGATGGTACTGACCAGAGTCATCGGGTATATAGTTACCACTGTTATCAGGACGGTAATCGCTACCAGCACCAGCGGGAGAGCCTGGACGACCCGGTGTACCCGGGAATCCAGGTGAGCCCGGACTGGGTAGACTTGGTGGGAATTTCGACGGACGACCTGGTGGTCCTGGTGGTCCGGGTGGGCCTGGTGGACCAAATGGACCTAAAAAGTACATCAGTAAATTAAAAGTTGAATAATTTAATGAAGTAGCATAAAAACCTCCTGGGCCGCCTGGACCTCCTGGGCCTCCTGGACCTCCTGGGCCTCCTGGACCGCCTGGTCCTTTGCCTCCACCTCCTCCAATACCACCAACTCCTCCAAAGCCACCGAATCCTCCATCAGGCCCTTTGATATGAACATACGGGCTTGATCCGGGGCCATTTGGTCCTGTGATATGGAAATACTCTCCGGATTTATCTGGTTTGTATGCTCCACTACCGTCTGGTTTATAAGATCCTCCACCTGTGCCTCCGAAGCTTGGTCGTGATACAGTTGATCCTGAAAATGCTAATGTTTGAAATACAATCTTTGAAGAAAGGCTTTCAGTCTAGATACCTGGGAATTTCCCACCTGGTCCTGGTGGGCCTGGAGGGCCAAATGGACCTATGAAAGAATATTTGATTAGTTGATCATTGACTGAGAGATACTTCTGAGATTAAACATAGAGCAGAGATTTTAAGTGAGATTATTTATGTTGAAAACAAAAATTATATGACAGAATAAACGAAGCAAACGGGTTAATATTCAAATAAACCATCCGTGATAGAATAGCCTCAGGTTTGAAAACGTGTGAAAAAAGAAACCTATTGTAAGGATTAGAAATAATTGCTCCGCTGTATGTGTGAAACCTATAGATAATTAACTAGCTTGTAGCTTGCGAAATTGCGATGAGTTAATTACAGCGAATGAAAGAAACTTGGAATTTGACAAACAGAATTGATGTAGTGAATGTGGCAAATAGATAGAACCATGATGCGTGAAGTACAGAGTATAATAGGTGGTTTCATTTGATAAATCAAGTCAGTTTAATTATTATGCATAACCGGCAGCAAAGTATATGATTCAAATACATATGAATTTGGCTGAGGTTGAGTGCAAGCTATTGGGTCTCCAGCATGTCATTATGGCTGCTAAACAGCTCTACAACAGAAATAAAGACAGGACACATTATTCTCATCTACATCGAATATACAATATGTAGTAATTGAGGTCTACACATCATGATCCCATCACTCAATAAATGATTTCTTAGAATACTGGAATGTGATTCCTTATGCGGGATACGCAAAACTTTATTTGTGCCTTTTTAGCCTTTGTTCTTTACTCATAAATATATATCAATTGTCCTAAGCCTTTCCTTACTTCTTTCATCACATTCTAATTTGCATAAAACATTTCTGCATGTGATACATACCTCCTGGTCCTCCTGGACCGCCTGGTCCTCCTGGGCCACCTGGTCCTCCTGGACCGCTTGGTCCTCCTGGTCCTCCTGGACCGCTTGGGCCTCCTGGTCCGCCTGGTCCTTGTGGGCCACCAATGTGTTTATATGGTTCAGCTCCAGGTCCACCGGGTCCTTGGAGTCCTTGAATATGCTTATATGGCTCAGCGCCTGGTCCGCTAGGTCCTTCAATATGAACGTATTGTCCGGAGTTGTCTGGTTGGTATGATCCCGCACCACCTGATCCTGGTGCGCCAAATCCAGGTGATCCAGGACTTCCTGGCGAGCCTGGGCTTGGTTTGCTTGGTGGGAATCGGCCAGGTTTACCGATTGGACCGCCTGGACCACCAGGGCCTCCTGGACCTCCAGGTCCTTTTGGTCCTCCTGGGCCTCCTGGACCTCCAGGTCCTTTTGGTCCTCCTGGACCTCCTGGGCCTCCTGGACCTCCCGGTCCCCCAGGGCCGCTTGGCCCTCCTGGACCCCCAGGTCCTACAATAGGCTTATATGGTTCTGCTCCTGGTCCGGATGGTCCTTGTGCACCAGCAATGTGTACATATCCTGGTGCGCCAGGTCCAGATGGTCCGACTACGTGAGTATAGTCTCCTGAGCTATCAGGTCGATAGGCACCACTATCATCAGGTCTATAGGATCCACCTCCAGATCCGCCTATCAAGCTTCCACTTGCAATTGGTCTTGAAGAACTGATGCCTATGTTAATGCTTGGACGACTTGATGAAATGCCAACTAGAATTCAATTTTAATTCTTAAACTGAAAATTATTGTAAAATAAAGAAAATTACTTGATGGTTTGCTTGGGAAAGTTGCAGATATAGAGCCAGACAATCCTGATGTACCGGGTCTGCCTGAGCTTGGGCGTCCAGATCCACCAATTCCAGATGGACCTTAAACATAAAATTCATTATATTCATTTCATTATGCATGGCATATATAGTAAAGCAGGAGAAGAAGAATGTATGCTTACCACCTGGGCCTCCAGGTCCTCCAGGGCCGAATGGTCCAGGACCTCCTGGACCTCCTGGGCCTCCTGGACCACCTGGACCTCCTGGACCACCTGGTCCGAATGGTCCGGGGCCTCCTGAACCTCCTGGACCGCCAGGTCCGAATGGCCCACTAGGTCCTCCGGGACCGCCTGGACCGAATGGACCACCTGGTCCTCCTGGTCCGCCTGGTCCTCCTGGTCCGCCTGGACCACTTGGACCTCCAGGTCCTCCTGGTCCTCCTGGGCCGCTTGGACCTCCAGGTCCTCCTGGTCCTTGTGGTCCTACAATATGCTGATATGCAGGAGCTCCGGGTCCTGATGGACCTCCAATATGGGTATACTGTCCTGAGTTATCTGGGCGATATGCTCCACTGTCGTCTGGTTTATATGAGACACTAGCAGATGAACCGGCGCTGCCTCCAAATAGTGGGGATGATGGTCTTGACGACGTGATGCTTACATTGATTCCTGGCCGACCCAACAAACTTGATGTTAGCGTCTGCATGATTAATAAGCTTTAGAGTATTTACCTGATGTTCCTGGTTTGCCTGGTGATCCGGGTGAACCTCCGCTTGGTCGGCTTGGAGGGAATTTGCCTGAAATGCATGTAATAAGTATGGAATGAATTTAAATTATGAATTGACTTTACTGTAAACTGTAAGTGCAAGGCAAAACCTATGGAGCGGGGATTTAATGGAAACTTTAAGAGCTAATGTGTAACACGATGGCTTGATATTTTTTAATAATTGTAACTACTAAAGGTTCATATAGCTCTTTAAATTCTCTTGCTGATACTCGTATGTTAGTAACTTTCCATGAAAGTTCAATAATTATTTAGAAATATTGCATTTATTAGTTTTTGGCATCTCAAAATTTCAAATAATCAAACGCTCAATGTGAATTGCCTAGGTATTATTTGAATGCTGAATTATTGTTTTAATTGGAGATAAACCGTTTTAAATTACTTGTCACCAAAATAATAAATGAAAATTTAAATGTTGCCATTAATCTTAAAAAATTGAACATCATACAGTTAGAATGCAAAAAAGAAATGGTAAATATAAAATGCTATATACAGACAATCTCAGAAAGGGAAATAATAAAGCCACTCCACGCCAGGTAGATTAATATATTTCTAATACTCACCACCTCCGAATAGCCCGCCAGAGCCTCCTGGACTGCCTGGACCTCCTGGGCCACCTGGGCCGAATGGACCTCCTGGACCGCCTGGACCAAATGGTCCTCCAGGTCCGCTTGGACCTCCTGGACCGGCAGGACCTCCTGAACCTCCTGGACCTCCTGGGCCTCCTGGACCTCCTGGCCCGCTTGGTCCGCCTGGACCTCCAGGTCCTTGTGGTCCAATGATATGTTGATATGGTGGTGATCCTGGACCAGATGGCCCTCCAATGTGCGTGTATTGGCCAGAGTTATCTGGACGGTAGGCACCACTTTCGTCAGGTTTATATGATCCTCCTGCTGATCCTGAGGATGATGAGCCCGAAATCGCAAAGGAACCAGCTTTAAATATTTTAAAAAATAGTCAGAAATTGATAAGCTTCGGCCAGAAAGTATCGCTTACATCCACTACCTGGTCGTGATGATGAAATTCCAGCGCTAACTGAACCTCCTAAGTGCAACGAATAATGAAGCGAACATAAATTATTGATATCTCCATTATATACCAGGTAGATCAATATATTTCTAATACTCACCACCTCCGAATAACCCACCAAAGCCTCCCGGGCGTCCTGGGCGTCCTGGGCCTCCTGGACCTCCTGGACCTCCTGGACCTCCTGGGCCACCTGGGCCGCCTGGACCAAATGGTCCTGCAGGTCCGCTTGGACCTCCTGGACCGGCAGGACCTCCTGGACCTCCTGAACCTCCTGGTCCGCCTGGACCTCCTGGTCCTTGTGGTCCAATGATATGTTGATATGGTGGTGATCCTGGACCAGATGGCCCTCCAATGTGCGTGTATTGGCCAGAGTTATCTGGACGGTAGGCACCACTTTCGTCAGGTTTATATGATCCTCCTGCTGATCCTGAGGATGATGAGCCCGAAATCGCAAAGGAACCAGCTTTAAATATTTTAAAAATTAGTCAGAAATTGATAAGCTTCGGCCAGAAAATATTGCTTACATCCACTGCCTGGTCGTGATGATGAAATTCCAGCGCTAACTGAACCTCCTAAGTGCAAAAAATAATGAAGCGATCATAAATTATAGATATCTCCATTATATGCCAGGTAGATCAATCTGTTTTTAATACTCACCACCTCCGAATAACCCACCAGAGCCTCCAGGACGTCCTGGGCCTCCTGGACCTCCTGGGCCACCTGGGCCGAATGGTCCTCCTGGACCGCCTGGACCAAATGGTCCTCCAGGTCCGCTTGGACCTCCTGGACCGGCAGGACCTCCTGGGCCTCCTGGTCCACCTGGACCTCCTGGCCCGCTTGGTCCACCTGGACCTCCTGGTCCTTGTGGTCCAATGATATGTTGATATGGTGGTGATCCTGGACCAGATGGCCCTCCGATGTGCGTGTATTGGCCAGAGTTATCTGGGCGGTAGGCGCCACTGTCGCCAGGTTTATACGACCCTCCTGCTGAGCCTGAGGATGATGAGCCCGAAATTGCAAAGGAACCAGCTTAAAATATTTTGAAAATTAGTCAGAAATTGAAAAGCTTCTGCAAGAAAATATTGCTTACATCCACTGCCTGGTCGTGATGATGAAATTCCAACGCTAACTGAACCTCCTAAGTACAATGGATAATGAAGTGAACATAAATTATTGATATCTCAGTTTCAACCAACCTGGCCTACCGGGTTTGCCTGGACTACCTGGGGCTCCAAATCCTGGGCTGCCAGGGGATGCAGGTGATCCTGGGCTTGGTCTGCTTGGTGGGAACTTTCCTGGGGGGCCTGGAGGGCCTGGAGGACCTGGTGGGCCTAAAGGACCACCTGGACCGCCCGGACCACCTGGACCACTTGGACCACCTGGGCCTCCTGGTCCACCGGGACCGCCTATTAATAATAAGAATTTATATAAAATTTTTCCGTATAGAACGAGAGCTTACCTGGTCCACTACCACCTCCACTGCCAAATCCTCCAGCGCCTCCAAATCCTCCTGAAGGTCCTAAAATATGTTTGTATGGCTCAGCACCAGGTCCATTTGGTCCTTCAACATGTGTATATTGACCAGAATTATCGGGAACATAAGCACCACTGTTATCGGGTTTATAAGAACTGCTTCCTGATTCGGGTCTTGGAACATACTGTCCTGAAGCACCAAGTCCACTTCCTGGTCTGCCTGGCCTACTTCCACTAAGACTACCACTTAAACCAGCACCAAAGCCAGAACCAGAGCCTGAGCCAGACCCAGGCTTACCTCCACCAATGCCGCCACCAAATCCTGGCTTACCAGCTCCACCAATGCCCGCCCCAGCTCCGAATGAGCTACCGCTTCCGCCTCCAATTGCACCTGCAAATTTTTCATGTTAAAGTTTTTAAAAAATTATTTATTTATTAAATAAATATTGAATCAAAGATTATCGTTTTAGTTTGCCAAAAAGAACTGAACTAACCTCCAGCACCAAAGCTTGTTCCAGGTTTCAACGAAGTGCTGATACCAATGCTAGCAGCTCCTAGTCCTCCTGGTCCCTTTGAGCCACCGGCAGCAAACCCACCACCAGCGCCAAATGGTCCTCCTGGTCCTGGTGGGCCTGGTGGACCTGGTGGGCCGGGTGGGCCTCCTGGACCTCCTGGACCTCCTGGACCTCCTGGGCCTCCCGGACCTTTTGGACCTCCAGAACCGCCTGGTCCAAATCCTCCACCTGCTCCAAATCCACCCCCTGATCCAGAGCCTCCAAAACCGCCATTTGGTCCTACAATGTGATTGTATGGCTCAGCTCCAGGGCCATTTGGTCCTGCAACGTGAACGTATTGACCAGAATTATCACCAACATATTGTCCGGAACCATCGCCAGTGTATTGTCCTGAGCCTCCTTGACCACCGGCTCCACTGAGACTACCGGAAATGAAACCACTTCCTATTGGACGTGAAAGATTTGCTGATCCGGAGATGACCTTATTTTTTGATCCTCCACTTGATGGACGACCAGTTACAGTTAAACCAATGCTACTTGTTCCTTTACTACCAGGTGCTTTAGGACTATCAACCTAAAATAAATTGGTATTAGTAAAATGATTGATTCAATTTTCCAGTAGATTACATTTGCGAATCCTCCTTCTGGCAACTTGATGATTGGAATATCTGGTCGAACTCCTCCGGCTACTTTGCCGCATCCCTTCGGGAAGTAGAGGTCTTTCCATGAAACTTTCACTCCAGTTCGTGGTTTCCCGCCTTGGTCAATGTTCTGAAGGGATGTTTGATCTCCGGTATCTGGGTAGACTTCAACATCCTTTTCTGGTTCGACTGTTCTGTACCCATATGCGTCAGCTACATAGTGAACCACGCGCAGGAGGTCATCTGGCCCAATCCATCCATAGCACCCGTAAGTGACACCATCTGGCCCGCGAGTCTCGTGATGGAAATGACCAGCTAACCCAATATCGTATCCATAACGATAAGCGCCTTATGAAATGAAAAGAATAAATCAGATATTGGTTGGGAGTAATATACAAAGAGACCTTACCTTCACCAAAGTCAGCTGAGTAGTATTGTTTGTGTGGGTCTTCGATATCTATAAGTAGTTCGCGCTTCACTGTTTCTTTTCGTTCCTCTGCGGAATTCGCTTGCCGCAAGAAGACAACAGCGAGGATCTGTAAAAAAGAGGCAAAATCAAATTTTTGAACTTTGATACCAAGATATATTTTAGTTGTTTGGATGAAGATGTCATTTAAAAAAATGTAAGTGCTTAGTTTGGAGCTTCAGAGATCTTGGATTTTGACGCGATTAACCTTATCATTCATCCTTATCGTTCATCACTATCGTGAGCTCATCAAATATCAAACTTCACATACCTATCAATGAAACATCAGAGATACATGAAATTTTAATCACGAACTGGAATCACGAATTATCAAACATAGCAAATACAATTTAATAGTTGAAGGATCTGCGAAACACCGCAAAATTTATTTGACATTCAAGACGCGAAAGCGTCAAACGTCTCAAGTAAGAGTGATTGAAAATAACGCCGATAAGAATCATAATCTAGAAGAACAATAAACATGATTTCGACGCCAGTTTTAAGATTATTTATCCGTTCTAAATACATTTACATGTGTGTCTAGTTTATGAATGCATAGTTAGATTATTACAAAAATCAGTAAGATTTTTGAAGTTTTGGAATTGGATATCGAATGAAGATTTTCAGGAAGATACATTTAACAAGTTCAATATCGAAGAAAAAAATTGATTCATCTCCGGTATGCGTGTTCACGAGTATCTAGAATCGTCCAATATTATTATGAAATTGAAGAACAACAGCGCATACGTAACCAATACCAGAAGTTGTGTGCCGGTATGAAAAAATTTACAGTTCCGAATTTTACAGTGGAACGAGTGGTAAAGGGTGGTCCAACCATAATGTACGATGTTAATTGTGAGTCACACCTTAACGTCATGTTTTTCGCCCAACTTAATTCGACATTTCTTTGTTTCAGTGTTTGACAAATTCAACCATGAAGAAGTACACAATTGACCGGTGCGTTAAGGTTGCTGAAGCCTTTTACGAAAATGGGCGCTCAAATCTAAATTTATTTTGTGCTTTTCGTGATTTTTTGGTCAGCAGAATTGACCAAATGTGTCCACAATCGGGAGAATCGTGCGCAAATTTGAGCAAACCGGGTCTGCAGGAAATTCGAAATTACCTGTCCATGCTCTCTCAGTTCGTTCTGCGGAAGACATTGCTGTTGTTTGCGATAGTGTGGCAGAAGAGCCGTCAACTTCGACTCGTCGTCGTGCTCAACAATTGAATATCTCACGAACATCACTGATACGAATTTCGTAATAAAGATTTGAATTTACATGTTCACAAGGTTCAATCAACTCAAGAGCTGAAGCCTGCTGACCATTTCAAGCGTCGGCAATACGCCGAATGGTTTGTTGAACAGACAGAAGGGAATGGTGACTTTACAAAAATCATCTTCAGCGACGAGGCACACTTTCACCTCAGTGGATTCGCTAACAAGCAGAAATGCCGCATTTGGGCAAATGAGAATCCACGTGTGATTGCTGAAAAGCCGATGTATCCACAAAGAGTGACTGTTAGGTGCAGTTTATGGGCTGGCGGCGTTATCGGTCCGGACTTCTTGGAAAATGAGGACGGCCAAGCCGTTACCGTAAATGGTGTTCACTATTGCGAGGTGATAACGGACTTCTTGTCACCAGAAATTGAGGTCGTGGACCTGGACGATATGTGGTTCCAACAGAATGGTGCCACTTGCTACACAGCCAACAAAACAATGGCTCTTTTGCACGAGAAATTTAATGGCCGTGTTATTCCACGTTGTGGCGATGTTAATTGGCCGCCACGATGATGTTATTTGACACCGTGGGACTTCCTTCTTTGAGATATTTAAAAGAAAAAGTGTACATCAATAAGCCAAGAACAATTCAAGAGCTAAAGGATGAGATAATTCAGCACATTTACGACATTGAACCTCAATTATGTCTAAGAGTATTGAAAATATGGACCATCGGATAGAAGTATGCCACCATAGCTGTGGCGAGCGTTTGGGCGATATTTTGTTTCACGCATAATTGTCATAGTACACACATAATTGTCATAGTTGTGGCGTAAATTGCGGAACACACCGTTAAACAGGTACAACTTAAACTTGGTATGCTAATGCGCTGGATAAGAGACTGGGTGATAGCTTGCGGGTTCAGGCAAGCACTGGAGAAAACTGAAGTGGTTGTCCTGATAAAAAAAAAGAGTCACACCAGAGTAAGGACGAACAGTGTTAGGAAACTACTGGTTGAATCTACGACACTCTAGACAATGTGAAGACGAAATTAAATTTGCAGCGCGTACATAACTAAACTAAAGTTTGAAGCATATATCCTCGCCATACCACCCAATACTTCTCGAATTTTTGGACTTGTACTTTATCACTCCTATATCTTTGGAAAGGTCACGTCTACTTTGCGTCCTTGCACATCAGCCATCGAGCATGACTCCCAAAGTTGGACTTCGCATTATAATTACTTTAATTTATTGATTGCATCTGTAGAACGAATTTTAATCTACATAATTTTGTATAAATTCCATATTAGCCTTATATACTCCGCTTGATGTAGTGGTTAGAGTGCTTGTTACGTAAGCCGTTTGCACCCCATTGATGACAATCAGTTTAGTTTCGAACGATTTTTTAGACAGACTATAATCCGGATATGATACGAACAGGTTTAAAAACAGAATACATCGCAACTGGGTGGACGAACTTACAGCTAAAGCATGGTACTGACTATATCACCTTCTTGAGTGCCAATACATTCGATCAAGAAAGGCCCAAAAGTGGTGGTAGTGCTAAACCAAAAACTGGTCAAACCGAAACCATCCGTAAAGTACCTGAGGTTACTGATCGACCCGAAGATGAGTTTCGCTGAGAAAATCAGGACAACGGCTGGCAAACCTGCTGAGGCATGCTAGCATTGGCTCTGAGTCGACTTATGGCCAACGAAGACGACTTTTGATGAGATTCGTGGAGTCGTTGGAACCAGACGGAGCTGAAATATAGAGCGAGGCTCTCAGCAATGAGCTATATCCAAAACGCTTGGCATAGTTGCGGAGAATAACAGCACTGGGGGCTGCATTTTCATATCCAACAGTCTCTGATTCGGCGTTGCTAGTCATTGCAGGCGTCATACCAATAGCCCTTCTTGCTAGAAAGTGCCGTATTATCTACTTATATCAAAACAAAAATACGAGGGAGACAATTTGCTGCAAGGAGAGGCAACACTAGCTCAATGATTGGCAGCACTCCTCGGTGGAATGCTAGTCAACAGGAATACTTTTGGATGCTAGCATTCTTTGGTGAGCACTGCCTCCAAGGACCCAAGGATATGGAGGTTGCCGTGGGGTTCCTACTGGGATGCCACGTAACGACCCTAACTATGTCTGAACTACACTATGAACAACAAACTGAAATTAATGCTTTGGGCTGGCGAATATGATGGTGTTGATGTGTCAACCATCTCATGGCCTCCCAGCTCTGCAAAGATAACCATGAGATCAAAAAAGTGACTACATAAACAAACGGAGACACCAGTTCCGAGGAGAGATCCAATCAAACTGGAACAATTTCAATTAAAAAACCTAGAAACAGATAAAAAATCCAAAAATCCTGCCACGATATCCCAACGATGACTAAAACGACGATGAATACAATGACAGCGAAGGCAGATGGAAAACGGAGATCAACAGACAGACTTGTCCAGATTGGGACTCCCGCGGCATCCGCCAGAACGTCCTAGAAAAGAAGAGCGGGAGACCCTGCAGGACGCGCCACATGTTCGAGCGGTGGGGAAAAACGTAAAGAACATCGAGAGTTCGATGGTTACTGCTGCTAAAGTCATCCTGACGTCCACAAAGTGATCACGGCAGGAAAATATGGGACTGTCCAGACAAATAAAGCGCTATTGTGTAACTTTGCCGGAATCATCAAATATTTGGCGGAAATACTGTACTCAGAAACGGAAACCGATAACCGCTACCAAGAAAGGATGTCACAAAGTAAAATTGCCGCCTGGTGAGTTTACCGAAAAATGCTAACCCGAAAAGCAGAAGATTTTCTAAAATGAACGAAATCAGCGTGCGACTCGCTAAAAAATAGCAAAGTATAAACATTTGGCTCCTTGAACTAGAGAAGCTCCTAGAATGCATAGAATATCACTGGAGGAGCCGAAGAGGACCAGAAGGCTAGAGAAGCGCTGAGGGCTATGCCTAAAGGGCACGCGCAGGTAGCTCCAGCATCAAAAATCAATAAAAGAATAGCATCTAGCCAAACTGAAGGAGATCGGGATAAAAAAGAACGGAAAAGGCACTTACTGGATATGGAACGCTAGATCAGGGGTTCTAGACAATGCTGACAAAAGGAGCGAAGTAAGCTGCAAAAAATCTCTCCTAAAAGTGCCACAAAATAAATTTCGAACGGACACCTAACAAGAAACACGTCGATGCGAAACAGTGGAGAAAAAAGCCCCAACAAAGACTCCGGCAGCAGGCATTGGTCGTAAAACCCCGAAATGGCTGATCCTTTGCACACGTGCTGCGGAATATCAGGGAAAATTTAAGACCCGAAGACACCAAAACTACGATTAAAGCGCTACGTCCAATGCGATCGGGCCACATACTGGTCGAATTCTATGCTGAGAATAAAGAAGCATTCTGCGATGCAGTAAGGAAAGATCTCACGCAACTATGGCGTCGCTCGAGCCGATGGAAAAGATCAAAATAGGGAATATTGACTGCATCATGGACCTGGCTGGGGTAGATGGAGTCATCAAAAGAGAGCGCCCTAAAGTGGTGAGGCGAGGTTGACAGCAGCAAACCATAGGGGACAACAAACGGCCATCATTGACTTTACCGAAAAGGACACCGAACAATTTTTGGATAACGGCAAAGTAAGAATAGGGTGGGATGTTTGCAGAATACGGTGAAGAGGAGCGCCTCTTCAATCCTTTGCAAGGATGCTGATCCAAGACCAAATCTTGGGCATGTCTTGGGATCAGAAAAATGCTGTTATGGTCTGTATCTTGAAGCTCAACCTACACCGCAGTTGAATCGACCAAACCAAGCAATTTGCGAGAGTGAGTGAGTGAGTGAGTAATACAATGATAATAGGTCTGTATCATCCGGAACAATGATTTGTAGGTAGAGATTAGTAGGTAGAGTGCTTTGGATAGTTTCGTGTGGATTCAGCGCTCAGAGACCACCTTTTTTAGTGTATACCTAACGCCAAACGGATCAATATCATCTTTCTAAGCTAAGCTTAATGCTTTGGAAGGGGGGCGGTTTTGATCGCAGGTGGACACGTGCTCGTTGGGGGGACTTCGACGCTAATATTATCGAATGGGGAATGCTTCAAATAGATCCTCGGAGAAAATGAATCCTAGAAATGGCAGCCAGGACGCCGCTCGTCGTAGTAGACACCGGAAATATGCAGACTTTCCACCGTATTGGCTGCGAAGGAACCAAACCGACGGTGATATTCGCCTTGGAGTCCTTAGTGTGGAGGATACGCAATTGGAGAGTATTAGAAGACCACTCAGCAAGTGATCATCAGTGCATTCTGCTTGAGATCAGTGATGTTGTCTCCCAACGTCGGTACTCTTGACCTCCTTTGATTGTATGGCTCATCCTAAGGATGAAGGTTGGTCGAGATGCTCACGGCAGGTGCTACCCAGCAGGGAGATTAGCAGGGGTCAGAAGAACTCGCAGTTCACGATGTGTGAACCATAACTTTGAGCGTCATCATGCTTCTATACCCGGTACGGCAAGAGCTTAGTGTACTAGTGGTAAACTGAAATTACTGAAAAGCCAAGGGAATATCACAAGCTTTGGTGTGAGGCTCAACGGGTATGGAGCCGTGACGAGGCATGCAACTGCGTAGCAGAATACTGCTGAGAAGACCTATTGGACAATGTGAACAAAGATCCTTGTGGCTTTGGCTACAAGCTAGTTATACGGAAACTTGGTGCCCTACAGGTGCCTTGCATAAATAATGTGGAAAAGATGGACGAGATAGTGCGGGCACTCTTCCCCGCCTATCCCGTCCATGTTGACTCTATCCATGGTGAAAAAGCAACCAAGTGCTCACTCTTCACACATCCGTAACTGGAAGAGGCAATCCTTTCACTGAAAGCAAGGAAGGCTCCATTTCTAGATAGTGTTGCAGCTGAGGTGTTGCGGCTTGCCTATTCCAATTGTTTTGATTTGCTGCTCAACATATTCAACACTTGTGCCCGGGACAGGGCTTTTCCGGTACGATGGAAGTTGGTGATGTTCGTGCTAATCAGCAAGGGGATGACAAATCGCCATCTGCATACTGCCCGTTATGCATGCTAGACACTGCTGGAAAGTGCTAGAAAAACTCATCAAGGGAAGACTCGCTGACGCGATTCGTTCACCACTAATGCAATTGCAAGGATAGAAGGCGTGGTGCAAAAGTACAGACACATAGCCGCACCAAGCGATGGATCGTTCTTTTGGTGATACTCAACGCTAGGAATGGCTTCAACTCCGCTAAATAGGTGGATATACTGGATACGCTGAAAAAGCCTTACTAAGTTCCAGAATATCTGATATGGCTTTTGAGGGAGAATTTGAAGGGCCAAAGCCTGCTTTATGACACGAAACAGAGCCAATGAAGGATGGAAGTTACATTTGTTGTTGCCTAGGGATCTATCCTTGGTCCAGATCGGTGAGATGTGTCTTAGGTGGCGCTTGATCGGCTATGCGGATGGTGTTGCAGCTCTGGTTGCTGGACGCACTATTGAACAAGCGCAACTCAGGTTAGGTATGCTATCCGCTGACTGAGAGACTGGACGACTGCTCGCAGATTCAGTTTAGCAATGGAGCAAACCTAAATGGAGAATCCCTAGAGTTAAGATGATAAATATTGGCGACATACTAATCAAACGGAAGCCAGCGTTGAAGAACGTGGAGCTTCGATTCGAAGAAGAGTTTCTCCGAGCAAATTAGAGCAGCTTTGGTCGTACTGGCTCTGAGTCGACTTATGGCCAACGTAGCTAGACCCAGTCCATCAAGAAGATGCCTCTTTATGAGTCCTGTAGAGTCAGTACTACTTTACGGAGCAGAAATATGGGGCAACGCTCTCAGTAAGGCGGTATACCAAAAACGCTTGGCACAGGCACAGAGAAGAGGAACACCGAAGATCTCATCTTCATATACGACGGTCTCTGATTCGGCGATGAGAGTTATCGCAGGCCTGATACCTGTTGCCTTCCTTGCTAGAGAGCTCCGCGCTATTTATCTGCGAGGAAGCGAGGACACGAAGGAAACCGTTGCCCGCGAGGAGAGACTGCGCGATCCATCCTTGATGTAACGACGTCACTAAATTGAAAGCATGGCGAGACTAACTTTTATCTATACCCGGCTTTGATTGCGCATGAGTATTTGCAGTCTTATCTGCAAAAGATTGATAAGCCACGGTTCCCCGATTGTCGGTTTTGCCCAAGAGCGATGACAATACCTGCCACATATATTTTCGCGAAAAAAACATATAATAGGCTAAGATGGAACTACGACAGGAAGACGGGATGGTTTATCCTGGATAGTATAGATGCAGTGCTGCATTTATCGATTGAAAAATCGAACCGAGTCGCACATTATGTTATTTTCGGATAGTCCTAAAAAATAAAAGGGACTCACAGCAGCCAGAGACGTTGGTGCTGGGGGATGACTTATTAGGTGGTTTCTTTTCTCCAATCCCCTCCCACTAAATGAGGAGTCCCCCAGCGTGAAGGCGCCTAACGGCGTAACGAAACAAGACCTTGCCCTTAGTCATGTGTCAAATGGTTCCAGGCTAGATTTTAGGGTTGACAGGGGTGGTTTAGTGTATAGTCCTGTCACTTGCGGGCATGGGAGCCCCAAACTCTGTGCTCAAATGCTTTCACCTTCAAACCACAAAAAAATATCAAAAGCCTTGGGTGAACATCGCGGAGGAAAGATGGACTGCATGTCCCTTCCCTTGTAGAACTAGGCCGAATGAAACGCATGGTGAGACTGTCTTCTACCTGACCCAGCTTTTGATCAAAATAGGTGTTTTCAGTCTTACTTGCATATGATTGGTAAATCACGCTCCCCCGACTATAGAGTTTGCGCAGTAGAGGAAGAGAATGGCTGCCACACATCTTTTTGCATACAAAATAATGGACAGGCTGCACCGGAGCCTTTACAAAGAAACAGGAACGCTTTTCCCGGATACCCTAAGTCAAAGAACCTTAGATCAGTTGACAAATGAAACCATGTGGCACATTATGCTCGAGCAGTCCTTAAAAATAAGTAAAAGCTTACAGCAGTCAGTGGCTTGAGTTTGGGAGATTCGTTTTTCAGCAATCTCTCTTCCCCCTTCTCTCGCGCTATAAGAAGGTGGAGAGGAGTAGTGTGTCAAACGGTTCCGGGCTTAGTTCCCTGGATGACACGAGAGGTTTTGGATAGTCTAAACGTCTTGCATGCCAGAGGGTCCCACACCTCCCAGCCATTAAAAAATAGTAAATAAAACAAATACTTTTTGCAAAGCTATAGCCTTGTCGCAAAATGTCAATTCAACGATATCACCGCAGGTTTAATTTAGTCACAAGTAAATTTACGATATCTTTAATTTTAGTGACTAGGGTGCAGCACATGAGTTTAACGGCATCTTATCTATGGATTGTCCGAATAGTTTAATAATAATTTTCAATAGAAGTAAAATTTAAATTTTTTTGAATAAGTACAACGACGAAAAAAGTCGTTACTAAGAGAGTTTCAAGGTGAATCAATAAATCGATAAAACGTTTATCCTTAATAAGAAAGACTTATTTTCTGGCTTCCGCGGACAAAGTCAGGAAAATCCATCACAAAAACTTTTCCGATCCCATGTGAGTGATTAAAAATTTCGATACATAAGTAAGAGGAATCAAAATTTTGCCTATTGCGATTACATTATTTTCAATGGGTAATGTTTCTCTAAGGGATTGAAAAATGAATGGGATGAAAGCCAGAGAGTTGAATATGTCTTTAATTATTTTCAAATTTTAATAGAAGTTGATGCTGCCGTTGTATGGCTTTAGTAAAGTGTAGTGTATGGTAAGTGTAAGCCTAAAAGATATAAGGAGCTACTAAAGCCATTTAACAAAGGCATCAATGTATGATCTTTTGCTTCAGGTACTTCTGTTAGTGACATTTGATGTTCGCAACGTCTTCGAATGCGCTAGATGGATGGATGTTCTGGATACGTTGAAAAACCTTTTTCAAGTGTCAAAATACCTTATGCCGCTTTTTAGAGACTACTTGAAGAACTGGAGCCTGCTTTACGATACGATGCAGGGCCAACAAAGGATGGAAGCTGCATTGGGTGTTGCACAAAGATCTGTCCTCGGTCCAGCCCTGTGGGACATAACGTACAAGGGGCTACTGAGACTAGAGTTGCCGGATGAGTTATGCCTGATCAGCTATTTGAATGATGTTTTGGCGCTAGTTGCTGAACGCACCGACAAACTAGTGCAACTTGGACTATATACTATTATGCCATATGAGAAACTGGATAACAAAGAAGAGAAGGGAAAGCACTGGTTGAATGAAACATCATTAAAGTACCTGTGGTTGCTAATCAACTCGAAGATGAGTTTTTCTGGTAAATCAGAGCGATGTCTGCTTTAGGCGGATCAGCTCTGAGTTGACTTATGGGCAATATGGGGGCACTCAATTCATGAAGAAGATAATTTTTGATGAGGTATAAAGAGTCAGTAATTCTATCCAGAGCAGAAATATGGAACGACGTTCTCAGCAAAAAAGCTGTACCGAAAACGTTTGATATAGGTATAAGGAAGAGGAGGACTAAGGATCGCATCTTCATATCCAATGGGCTTTGGTTCAGTTGTACTGGTCATCGCAGGTGTGATACATAACGCCATCCTCACTAGAGAGTGCCGTATTATCTACTGGGTCGAAACGTAGACCCGAGGGAGACAGCTGCCCGCGAGGAGAGATAACGCTCACTCAATGATTGGCAGCAGTCTTGGGTGAAAAGCATGAAGTTAAAATGGACTGCGTGCCTCATCCCTGATTTGAGACCGTGGCTCAATTGAAGACACGGTGAGACTGACTTATACCTAACACAGCTCTTGAGCGGGCATGGGTGATTTCAGTCTTACTTGCACAAGATTGGTATGCCACGGTCTCCTGACTGTAGGTTTTGAGCAGGAGAAAATGACAAAGCCTGCCTTACATACTTTGTGTGCAAAAGGTGGAACAAGTTGAGCTGGAACCCCTACAAGAAAACAGGAGGAGTGTCTCCAGATAGTCTAACCGAGAAGATCTTTGATCAGTTGTCAAATGGAACCATGTGGCAAATTATATTTGGCTAGCCCTTAAAGATTAAAAGGGCTTACAGCGGCTGGGGATGTGGAGGTTGGTGGATCATTTTTCTAGCAATTTGTCTTCCTCCCTCCCCTTGCGCTTAAAAAGCGATCCCCCAACTGGAAGGTGCCTCACTGCGTAGTAAAACAAGGCTTAGCCGTAATAATATGTCAAACTGTTCGGCTTTATGTTCTTATGTAGACTAGGGAGGTATTTATTACGCAGTCAGACATCATTCGCGTCTGGGAGACCCACATTCATGGTGTAATAGCCTAAATTTCACAACCCCAAAAAAGTCCTAAGGTTTCAGTAGCTGACTAATGTCGAATGACTGTTATATTGTAGCATTGATTTATGCTGGTATGATAATAAATGAAGTGATTGAAATTTACCAAATATTTTTTATAACAAAATGATGATCACAATAAATAACGGCCAAATATCATGGGAGCCATTAGGCAAAGTTTTCGTTGTGTTTGAGTGAAACCACTTCATGCCTCATGGACATTTTTTTAAGCAACAAACGTTTATGTTCTATGTATTGTATTATAAGAAGCATACTCGTGAGAGAGGGAGCATTCTTTTGTTTAATTGAATTGGTAAAAAAGCAATTAAGACGCCATTTTTGAATGATAACTCAATTCATACATACATTATATTACTATAGTGAAATTTTGTTAAAGTTCCTCTCAATCATCATGTTTATGGCAGTCATGGGAAATTTTTTATTAAATCACCTCAAATTCGCCCATGTAAAGATTCCATTTCTTATATCCTTCTAATTATCAATTAAATTTTAAAGCCGTCTTCATCCATGATACTTTCATTCATTATTTTCATTGGTAGTAGGGTTTTTCTATCGGAAATATATGTAAGAAATTGTGGGTTATATGTATATGAAATCCGAAAAAATTAAAAGGAAATAAAATGCTTGGGAGCAATTAATACTGCTATCGAATCGCACTAACGCTATGACCTTCTTCATCAAAAGAATAATGCCACCGCACGTAATCGTACACACCCATTAATTTATTATAATTTAAATGTAAGATTACGCTTTTTGTCACTCTTTTTTGTCATTTTCTTGGATGAATTTTATGATTCAAACAATTTCCGCATTACGTTTAAATGGTTTTACGCCTCAGCAATTGCAAAATCCAACAAGTTCATTTATCATTTAGATAAAGAATAATACCAAGAACAATAAATGATGCCTCCAAGAGCTTTAATAACAATCTATGGTCAGTTGATTTTGATGATAGAGATCGTAAGGAACGGCCGAATGAAACTGCAGCAGTGATTTATCGAGCGTTATTTAACACCCCCTCGATTTCCAAACATGATGACTGTAATTTCATGTAATTTCCCGAGGGCACAAGCAATCAAGAAAAGTGAATCTCCTATAAGTAGAACTCATAGTCAAAGTGGGCAGTTAAACTTTATTCTCATCGTCCACGCAGTGAATACCTAATCCAATGATTCATTTCTTTCGTGCCAACCTATCCAATGTCACACCTTATCGCAGTGTATTTGATCTGCAGACATGAATCCTGAGATTTAAACATCTAAACCTGAACACTCTGGCAAGTGGTTGTTCAACCCAATGGAACGGTCTTGTCATAAATTTTACGCGATTTCAACTCCTCGCTGGACCAAACTGGGTAATGGTCGTTATGAGATTCGAAACTACGTACATCACAAATATTTATATTCAGCGATGATGATTAAAATTGTAAATGTTTGTCGTGTCAAAACGAGATGTTACAGAAATTTCTAAGGTTAAGATTCAAAGCAAATGTCAGAGTACGAGAATGTGCGTGTGCGAGAGATGCTGCAGTAATCCAATATGAGACTACAAGTTAACATATTGACGATGTACCAAACAGGTGATAGCCATCAGCTTCTGTGTTGACTGTTGTCGTTAGTGTCTAGCGCATTCAATTATGATGCGCACAGGCATTTGTATGCATGAAAGTAAGAACGAAGAATAATGAAGTCGCATTCAAGAAGATCTCCTGTCACATGAAAAATGAGACGAATAGCTAGGAGAATGCTCCAAACAGAAATAATACAATATATCGCTCATAAATTTTCTCATAGAATCGTTATCGGATAGTAATTGCATTGTTAACATTATAGAAGGCAACAAAAGATACTTATATGAAGTGTTGATAAGTCCAAAAAAAATTTATTTTCCAAAACATTGAGTGGAATTTCACATAAACATTTAGTGAAAGCTATAACACTCCAATCACAAGCCAAACCTAAAACTAAAGGACGTTCTCTTCCCTGATTTGACTTTAGTTCAAACTACATTCACACTTTCTGTATATCCCCAGGGGCTGGTCAGCTGAGCCGAGGCCTGTCGTATTCAAAAAACGAAATAAAAAGCAAACCAAATCTCCGATGCACGTGTTCTTTTATACTTTTCTGAACGTGCGATTATTGTCAGATCCTAATAAAAAACTAAAAGGCTGCAGTGCAATGGCCTAGAATGAAAACTTCGTACCTCAAAAAAAACCTGAAATAACTTGTATACATTATTAGATGGAAAAGCTCCTTTCTCACATTACTCGACAGTCGAACAAAATTAAACTTCACATGCTGCGCTCTACCGACAAAAAATCAAACCTTGTATCTTTCTCACTTTTCGTTTTTAGTATGATATCCGTGCTCAATAAATCTCTCGATAGTGTAACCTCCTGTTGCTAGTAGGCTACGAGATTGCGCATTGTGGTCAGGTAAGTGTGATTTCTGTTCTATAATATTGAATAATAAATATTTCCTCTAAATCAGGAAAGTTTTTGTCACCCTAAATTAGGATTCTAGCAAGGGAAACCACGTATGTAAGAGGACAGTGGCCAAGTCACAATGTGAAATACTCGGTAAGGCAAAGATACGAGGATTTCCCTTTAAAATGTCTACAGTTCGCTATCAGAATATTCATTGCTACAGCATTTTATTATTGAGTGGCAAGGTTTGATCATGTAAAAGATGTAAAGAAGATTCTTTACAGCCCAAGTCGGGCCTTGGCCTCCAGGATTAAACTCCTCCAATCATCGCAGTTTTGCGACGTCATTCGCCAATTAATCTCTCCTGATAAGAATTTGCTGTCAGCTGCTATTGTGTCCTCCCATCGAATCCTTGGTCTTCCTGCTGGACGTCTATGTTGCGCTTTATCCTTTACTGTTCTTCTGCGTTGCCAGTTTTTTATAATTCCTTCTGCATGGCCCGTCCATTGCAATTTGCGTTACTTTGCGCCATTGGATACAGGTGGTTCGTCAAATAATTCATACAACTCGTGGTTATAAAGTAGCCTCCACTCTGTTCCTTCTTTTGAAGTATTTTGCGTTCAATGATGTCCACTGCCTTTTCGGATTCACCCGTGAAGGGACATTTTTCGCTCCTGTATAACAGCACAAGTTTGACTAGAGATTTATAAATACGAAGCATATTTTCCTGTGCACATTTCTGGATCTTAGAATGGGAAGAACGGAGTAGTAGGTTTTGTTTGCGGCGTTTATACGGCGTCCGATCTCATCCTTATCAGCAAATACAGACAAAATGCAAAATCAAAAAATAATAATACAAGAGGTTAACAGTAAAGCAATGTTTCTTCCTCTTCTTCTTTGCAGCACCGTCTCGAATCCATCGAACGCGTCCTCCACTGTCTTTGTCAGCGAAGTCGGATCAGCGGTTCCTTGGCTTCCCAACTGGTGTTCGCCCTTCATTTCTCCCAACAAACACCTTTTTGGGTACTCGTTGTTCGTCCATACGATTCACGTGGCCAGCCCATTGCAACTTCCACAGTCTTATGAACTTCGAGACTTCCGACTCGTCAAATATTCCATGTAGCTCATGGTTGTATCGGTTTCACCATTGTTTACTTAAAGTGAATTTCTCAAGCACTATTTTCCTTGCTTATTTCTACATTTGTATCGTGAAGTTATTTATAGCTCTTTGATATTTTTATTTAGTGAAAACTGCATTCTATAATCTTCTACAGATGGAAGGAAAAAAAATTTCTTTGTCAGGATGACTACTTCGATTTTTCCAGCAAAAGGCTATATTCGCGAGAAATTATCCAGTCCCTCACTCGAAACATTAGCATACCAAGTCAGAGTTGCACTTGTTCAACTGGGCGCTCCGTAATTAGTGTTGCAACGTCATCCACATAGCCAATCAAGCTTGACTCGTCCGGTGGCTCAAGTCTCAGTAGCCCGTCGTATGTGATGTTCCATAGGTCTGGTCCAAGGATAGAGGCTTGAGCGAACTCCGCTGTAAGTTATATCTTTTGCCAACACTTCTTGGTGTTATAAAGTCGATTCCGGTCCGTCATATAGCCCATCAAAATCCGCATCAGATACTTTTTTTTGTGGTAGGGAGGTGAATCCCATTTATGCACAGAGTGTGGGACTCCCATGCTCGCAAGAAGGTGACTGGACTACTCACTAAATACCTCCCCTGTCAACCTGAGAACCCAGTCTAGAACCGTTTGACGCATTACTTCGGGTCTCGTTTTGTTACGCCGTGTCTTCAAGCTTGTGGATCCCTTTCCTAGCGGGAGGGCAGAGGGGAAGAGGAAATGCCAGAAGAGCGATCCCCCAGCCCCAGCGTCCCCGGCTGCTGTGAGTCCCTTTTATATTTGAGGACTGCCCGAACATAATGTGCGACCTGGTTCCATTTGTCAACCGATTCGAGCATCACCGCAACCGTATTATCTGGGGTGAGCTCTCCCGCCTCCCTGTAGAGTTCCCTTCGCAGCCTGACCCATTTTGTACACGCAAAAAATGTGTAACAGGCATTGTCCTCCTCTCCTGGGCAAAACCGACAATCGGGAGACCGTGACTTACCGATCTTGTGCAGGTAAGACTGAAAACACCCGGGCCCGCTCAAAATTTGGGTCAGATAGAAGTCAGCTTCGCCATGCCTTCGATTTAGCCATGGCCTCACATCCGGGATGAGGCGCGCAGTCCACCTTCCCTTCATGCAATTGACCCAAGACTGCTGCCAATCGTTGACCGAGCGCTGTCTCTCCTCGCGAACAACTATCTCCCTCGCATCCTCGTTTCGGCGCAGGTAAATAGCGCGGCGATCTCTAGTAAGGAGGGCGAAAGGTATCACGCCTGCAATCACTCTCACCACCGAGTCGGAGACTGTTTGATACGAAGATGCAATTCTCAGTGCTCCTCTTCTCTGTACCTGTGCCAATCGTTTTCGGTATACGTTCTTGCTGAGAGCGTCGCCCCATACCTCTGCTCCATACAGTAGCACTGACCCTACAGCACTCATCAAGAAGCGTCTTCTTGATGGGCTGGGTCCCCCTACGTTGGCCATAAGTCGACTCAGAGTCGATATTCCCGAAGCAGCTTTCTCAGCCTTTGCCCTGAGTTGCTCGGAGAAACTCATCTTCGAGTCGATCAGTAGCCCCAGGTACTTCACCACTGGCTTCGATTCGATTTGTATGTCTCCAATACTGATCATCCTTACTCTAGGGATTTTCTTTTTTGTCAAGATAGGTAGTTCCTCAAAAGCCGCATTAGATATTCCGGAACTTAAAAAGAGTTTTCCAGCGCATCCAGAATGTCCACCTATCTAGCAGAGTTCATGGCATTCCTGACGTCGAGTGTCACCAACAGGACGATCCGTCGCTTGGTGCGACTATATGGCTCTGCCTTTTAGACCGCGTTCACCACGTCTGCAATCGCATCAATGGTAGAACGTCCTGCTCTAAAGCCGTACTGCCGAGGAGATAAGTCCCCAGGAGCACGAATCGCGTCAGTGAGTCTTCCCTTGATGAGTTTCTCTAGCACTTTCCCAGCCGTGTCTAGCATGCATAACGGGCGGTATGCAGACGATGATTCGGGATTTCCCTTCCCCTTGCTGATCAGCACGAGCCTCGCCACCTGCCATCGTACTGGGAAAACTCCGTCCCGTAGGCAAGCGATGAATGTGCTGAGCAGCAAGTCAGGACAATGGTGATAGACGAGCCGCAACACTTCAGCTGGAGCACCATCTGGAGCTGGAAGGACTCCTAGTTCAAGCACTATGATTGATCCATCACTTTTGCTCTCATATGCTGCTTAATACATTTATTGTTATTTCAAAAGATGGACAAGAAGAAGCCAAGGTTTGTGTTGATCAGTAAGAGATAGAAAAATTCAGTGCTACCTTCTACATATGTTACCATCCCTTATAGATGCTAGAGTACCCTAGGAAAGTATTTAAAAAGCTCATCAATGGACGACTTGGTCAGGCTATTGGCGCCGTTGAAATCTATCTCCTCAGCAGTATGGACCAATTCATCATCGATGTTGTCATTCGAGTTTTAGAGAAGGTTTAGTGACCAGAAGGACATAACCATCACTCGTAACGTTATGTACTGCTTTTGACAATCAACTTAAATAACGCCGTCAATTTCACTTGGAGAATAGATATTCTAGGCATTTTGAAGAATTCTTACAAGGTGCCAAAGTATCTAAAGCAGATATTGAGGGATTACCTCAGAGACCTGAGGCTAATTTATGATAAACAAGAGCGACAGTGAAGACTAAACGTTGCTTCAAATGTTGCCTAGACTTCTCGAATGCCTCACACAACAATCTTTTGAAACTGATTTCGCAGACAATGTACAATAGTAGTCTTAGTCATCGAATGCAATATAGAGAAGCGCAATTCAAACTAGGCATAAAACTGCATCGAGTGGGTGATTTTTTGACTAACTGAGGGTCAATTCAAGCTTGGAAGAGAACTCATGTCATTTTAATCAAAAAGTAGATTCCCAGAATTTTTCCAATCCAGATTAGAAGAACGACCATTGAATCCAAGAATACGGTCAAGTACCGTAACTTGAGGAGTGACTCCAAGATGAGGTCAAAGAAGTACAGCGCCAGATAGAGTCGCCATGGGAGTACCCATTTTCAGCCAGCCTCTCACCAACACTGTGGGACCAGTCTCAAATAGGAAGTATAGTATACTCACATAGTATCCACATTCAATATAGCCTTCGGAAAAATCCAAACACAAGTCGAAAAGCGAACCATAAATATTCGGTAGCAGGTAGGTAGGTAAATGCTGACGCGAAAATTGGCGCGAATCGCTTCGATGAGAGATTTCAGGGTTACCAGATCCCAAAAAATCAATGATTTTGCAGAAAAACACATTCGTTCTGTGCAATCGTCTAGTTTTTCATTAGGATCTGACAACAATTCCATGTTCTGAAATGCGTAAAAGAACAAGTGCGTTGGAAATTTTATCTGCTTTTTACTTTGTTTTTTGAATACGACAAGCCTTAGCTCAGCTGACGTGCCCCGGCTCAGTTGACCGGCCCCTGGGAAAATTCAGAAAGTGTGCAACACAGGGTAAATGGAAGGTGTGGACGCTATGTGAATGTACTATGGTAGGAAGTGCCTACTTATGAAAGCAGTAGAATCAGTGCTTCTGTACTGTTCCGTGGCTTAAGCTGACACACCCAGCAAGGAGGCGTTCTGGAAGAGACTCATGCAGGCGTAGGGGCACAAAGCCTTGTGGGCTACATCTGCATACGGCATTGTTTGCAAACCAGCAGCTCTAATTATCATGAGGGTGATACTTATGGCTCTTCTGACTGAAAAACGAATGAGTATCTACCCGTGATAGAGAGAAACAAGAAAGAAGGGCTGCTACTCGAGAGAAATGATGACAAATTGTCATTATGTGGCAAGAAAGTTTGGTAAACAAGGCCTGGTGCAGGTGGGCTGCACGTCTCAGGACCTGATTCAGTCCAAGGCTTAGTGAGCCTGATTATAAGCCAGCGTAGCTTTTCAGAAGGCACGTCAGTCTTACCCGCAAAAGATTAGAAAGTTACGGTCTCCCAATCGCCTATTTGGCCCAGAGATCGGGGATTATGTTTCCCACTTTTTCCTATACCGAAGGTGGGTCAGGCAGCATTACTTTCTTATTGACTTCACATTTGAGCTCTCTCTGGGCAGTTTGTTTGATAAGATATGATCATCGAAAGGCAATTGTAACTGGAGAGAATATTACAATCGGGTTTTAAAGCTGAAAAAAGCCCAGAAAAAAAGATATAATTTGGACCCTAAGCAATCAAATAGACCATGCCAAAAAAAACCTGTAACGTTTCATATAATCAGAAGAAGCAGTAATTGCAAACGAAATTCGTCGCTACAAAGTTGGAGACTTACCCGCCGAACTTCGATCTACAGTGAAAATGCGAAAACCAACAAGTTAACAAAGTAATTCAGAAAACTATTGAACATAAGGCGAAAATAAAACTGCTTATTTACACCACAAACATTAAAATAGCATGAGAGAGTTTAATATTTTTACTCATGAATAAAAAATAAATGGGACTCCAAAAGCATTAGAAAAGATCTTACCAGAACCTACATATTTCAGAAAAGTGTTGTTAGAGCAATAAACATGCTTGAATAAAAAATTGCACTTGTAATACTCAACTAAATGAAGCTGAGGCGCTTCTTTGAGAGAGCTACTTAAATAAAAGTGAATCAGCTATCATATTCGAATAACAATCGAACCACCTTGGTGCTTAAAATATGTAAATTTTCGTTATATTGCCAGGAACCATCAAGATCGATACCAATAGGGAATCTGTCAAAGGTGCGCTTAAGCAGTCCATCGAGTAAAGAATTGCTCTAGAAAAGCAACGTGGATACTTTGCTTAAATCAAAATATAAATCAGAATTCTTCCAAAAATCATCTCTATTAGCTCAAAGTCTTGCAAGTGAACCTGAGCTGAATTTAAATGGCCTTTTAAGCTGAATCATGCGGGTATGACAGATAAACGTAATTTTAATCGGTTAACAGTGTTAAAACAATTTTTTTTTGTGTTAGCACTACACCCTCTTTTGGGCCTTTGCTTAGAGATAGAGTATCTCATTATATTGATCGAATGTATTGGCACTCGGGAAAGTGATATGGTCAGTACCACGCTTAGGTCGTGTGCTCGCCCATCCAACTGCAAAACGTTCTGATTTTAAACCAGTATGTATCAGAACAAAAGGGGGTTTGGCCTAAAAATGGCCTGAAACCTCGATTAAAAATAAGTTAAAAAAAGACAGGCCCAAAGAAGTCCCAAAAATGGACGATTAAGGCTTAAATTTATCCCAAAATCGGCCTTAAAAATATATCATTCCCTTTTTTTGAAGACATATACATATGTATGAGCAAAAAATTATCAAGATTTGAACAGATGCCAAAACTTTTGATGAATACACTATCGGCCCAAAAGTGACCCAAAAATGGATTAATTGGAGTTTGTGCTCTGACACTTCAAATTTAAATTCAAACATAGACCAGATTATACTTTATTTTTGACGGAAAATCGTTGCGATCCAATCATAGCTTATTATATGTCAAAAAACTACAAAAATTTGCTAGCATTAGTCAAACAGCACATCTGAAGTTGATAAAAGTTGGCTGGTAAGTAATCTCCTAAATGCTGTTCTTGTAAGTTTACATGTTTTTTTTTTTTGGTTTTTGATCATACAATGTTCATACGGTTTTTTGGTATATTTTATTTTTGATTTAAATTCTACAGAAAAATGACTAACTGATAATATTTCAACCACAAAAATTCCTTCTTTTGTGAACAAAGACGACTGAAAAAACTTTTGTATAAACTACTTTATTATTTATTAATTAAACCTTGCTTAAGCCCTTCCTAGGTCTCTTTGATGCCATCTTTTGACCATTTTTAGGCAAGTTTAATTATAAATGATAATAATTATAAAGTGGGCCTAGTTTAAGCCCATTCGGGGCCTAAAGGCTAAAACTAACAGGAAGAGGTTGGGGTTAAATGTGAGTCAAAGTTAACAAGTACATTTTTCGTAGATGTTATTTAATGCCAAATGAATTTTTCTAAACATTTAGAGGTAAGATTGCTGAGCTAAAAAATGTGATCAGCAATCTATGTGGATTTATTATTATAGCAGGTGACTTAAAAGCCCAAGCAGGCGAATGGGGAATGAGCTATAATGAGCAGAAAGAGACCCTTGGGAACTTGTGTATAATGTTCCTGATTGATAAGGAAAAAAAGTAATCCACTGAGCCCACCAGAGATGCAGACTTATGTAAACACACTCTTTTCTCGACAAAAACAGCCAATCGTTACAGAACACGAAGACATTTAAATTCCACCATTCACGGAAAACCAGCTGCGTGATTTTGTTTCAAGCCGAGAATAATTGGACTTGCTTTAAGAGTGGCTTGATGTTATTGAATTATCTAAGAAGAGAGAAGGGTATAGCAGGTGGTCTCCCGATTAAGTTTTTTTAAGAATATAAAAAATGTGCAAATTAGAGGAGCCAATATGGTAAGGTAAATTATTTGATAAAGCATGTACGGGATATGTCCGAGAGGAAATGGCAAGCAAAATACAATTCAAGCTTAAAAGGATGACAGAATTTTAAATTAATAAGACTCATAAGCCATGGCAAAGAAGCATGGGGGTCCCGTTTTGCAATTGGGAAAGAACAATGTCCACCATGCAACAATTGTCGAAATGGGGCACTTTATTTGACTGTCCGGGATATGAAAAATAATGAGATGACAAAATTATTATACGGGATAACATCTAGTATTTTATGAAGTTAGCAGAAAGTGATCCTTAATTGGAAGTAGAGTACCCAAATCGAGGTATATCTTACCAAGCGTAGAAGCGTTGCTACAGAGAGAGAGAGAGAGAGAGGGAAAGAGAGGTAAAGAGAGAGATGAAGCTTTGTTGCAAAGAGCTACAAGCATAAATCCGATGTTAGAAAATGCTAGTACCTCTAAGATGAACTGCCCTTTCAGCGGAATGGAGACACGCTATGAATTATAGATCCTCCAAAAGCTTTGTCATCCAAATTCATTCGCATCGCAGCTAATAACAAGTTGGGTAAACAGACCTACGCTCATGTCAGAAGGGTTTTGTATTCAATTTACAAAATGCAGTCACCAGATCGATCGAATCAAATCAAGATACATATCAAAGACGATTTAATTGGAGAAAATATGAAATACGAAGATCATACTATTATTAACAAAGTTGAACGAATTTCGACTTCTGAGGTTTTTGTTATTGTTATACTCATAAATATCTCCCTTGATAATTATTTCAGATGTCCTTTTGCGAGGGAGGATCCACATTTTTCATGTATTTCCCCCCTGTACCCCCACTGAAGCAAAAACTGACAGTTTAAGAACTGTTTTGAAATGCTCCCATGAAAACGTTCATTTCATACTCATATCGGCTACATTTGATGAATTATTTTCAGGGGTATTCTCCTGTACTGTAATCATCGATTCATGGCCAATTTTTTCGAATCCTAGAATGGTTACAAAGCCCTTTTGCTAGGAGCTCTCTCCCACCTCCTTGACTTGTTTCACTTATGAGCATAAATTGTAGGTACTCATCTTCAGTCATTCATTAAATTGAATCAAGTGTTCAAAGCATGCACCTTAAACGTTGAAGTTGTGAAAAAATAACTCAAAATTATCCAATCTTCGCATTTAAAACAGCCACTATTTTGTTTTACGATTACTGATACCACTAGCTGAACTGATTCTCAAAAGTCTACATGACACCTATCATTCCTGAAATTTTCATGCAAATCCTAGCAAAACTGTAGTGTCTGAGTCGGTAAAAAGCGCATGTTGTTCCATAGCCATATGTTGCCATAGTAATAAATGCAGCGCACATTGTTCCATAGTAATAGAGGAAAATTCAAACCGCTATAACTTCGCTAATTATGATTCAATCTTTATGAAACTTTCAGGATAGATTTATCTTATAAGTAGTCATCAGTGTACTGAATTTCATAGAATTTAAGGGCACCATTAAGATTTCATTCAAGAGAACATAAAATCGATAAATCATACTAACAAAGTTGAGTGAATTGCGACTTCTCACGTATTTGTTGTTGTTGTACTCACCAAGGCCTACATTCCTGATTTTGTTCAGATTTTTCGGATCACAGGTGTCCAATCGCGAGGGGGGGGGGGGGACACAAATTTTTCGTGTATTTCCCCTCCCTGTCCGCCCCTCCAAGCGAACTTCGCCAAACTAAGACCTGTTTTAGAAAGTTCTCATCAATACCTTTCATTTAATACCCATATTGGCTACTGTCAATGAAATCTTTTTTTCAGGGGGTCACTCCCCTATACGGGGAGACCCCCCTTAAATACTTTCTAAAATTTTTTTGTAGTTGAACTTTGAAGAGAACACCACTTTACACCTACATACAAAATTTGATGTCTCTAGCTTAAGTAGTTTCCGAGAAAAACTGCTGTGACACACGGACGGACGGACGGACGGACGGACAGACAGACGGACAGACGGACAGACAGGACGCGATTTTAGAAGGGTTTTGTAAAATCATTTTACAAAACCCTAAAAATTTTGCTAGGAGCTCTCTCCCACCTCCTTGACTTGTTTCACTTATGAGCATAAATTGTAGGTACTCATCTTCAGTCATTCATTAAATTGAATCAAGTGTTCAAAGCATGCACCTTAAACGTTGAAGTTGTGAAAAAATAACTCAAAATTATCCAATCTTCGCATTTAAAACAGCCACTATTTTGTTTTACGATTACTGATACCACTAGCTGAACTGATTCTCAAAAGTCTACATGACACCTATCATTCCTGAAATTTTCATGCAAATCCTAGCAAAACTGTAGTGTCTGAGTCGGTAAAAAGCGCATGTTGTTCCATAGCCATATGTTGCCATAGTAATAAATGCAGCGCACATTGTTCCATAGTAATAGAGGAAAATTCAAACCGCTATAACTTCGCTAATTATGATTCAATCTTTATGAAACTTTCAGGATAGATTTATCTTATAAGTAGTCATCAGTGTACTGAATTTCATAGAATTTAAGGGCACCATTAAGATTTCATTCAAGAGAACATAAAATCGATAAATCATACTAACAAAGTTGAGTGAATTGCGACTTCTCACGTATTTGTTGTTGTTGTACTCACCAAGGCCTACATTCCTGATTTTGTTCAGATTTTTCGGATCACAGGTGTCCAATCGCGAGGGGGGGGGGGGGACACAAATTTTTCGTGTATTTCCCCTCCCTGTCCGCCCCTCCAAGCGAACTTCGCCAAACTAAGACCTGTTTTAGAAAGTTCTCATCAATACCTTTCATTTAATACCCATATTGGCTACTGTCAATGAAATCTTTTTTTCAGGGGGTCACTCCCCTATACGGGGAGACCCCCCTTAAATACTTTCTAAAATTTTTTTGTAGTTGAACTTTGAAGAGAACACCACTTTACACCTACATACAAAATTTGATGTCTCTAGCTTAAGTAGTTTCCGAGAAAAACTGCTGTGACACACGGACGGACGGACGGACGGACGGACAGACAGACGGACAGACGGACAGACAGGACGCGATTTTAGAAGGGTTTTGTAAAATCATTTTACAAAACCCTAAAAATTATTATTATCGATATTGTTATTACAGTGCAGCCTAACGATCACTTTCCACATTTTTTCTTGAAAATCAATATAAACCATACAATGGATATACACTCAAACGTCAGGCATTGCGTTCGATCCGGTTTGGATGGAAAGCAATGCCTGACTTTTGAGTGTATATCAATTCACTCGCTTTGTATATCTTGTTTTTGTTATTGATGTTTTCTGCACTCGCCTATCTCAAAATCTTCCGAAAAATTGAGTGAATTGGTTCAAACTTTTCTTTCTATACACTGTGCTTCAGAAAATTATTTGTACCATGGCAAAAAGGTGTCTATCTTGAAGTTTTTTTTTGTGGTAGTGAGATGAATGCCAATTTACGCACAGTGTGGGACCTGAAAATGAATAAATCAACCTGAAAATAAATAAATTTAAGTGGCGCAAATAATTTTGTGAATAAATTCCCATGGTACGAATAATTTTCTAAAAATGTTTTGAAGTGAAACTTCTTTACTGGGGGGTAAAAACTTTCAGATGTAAAGAAAAAGCAGAACCGCTAACATTCCGGGCGGACAGTAACACGGCATTTGCGCGACAATCTGTTTTCAGTAGAAGGTTACTCATGTTGTGATATAAATTTCCGACTAAATTATCGCATTCCGCCCGAGTCCTTATTGTTGGTTTGGTTGGTGGTTGCCTAGTATGCATGTTTAGTGGCGGTGAATGGTGGCCATACGATAGATTATGAATAAACGAGAATGAATGCAATGTATTAAAGTGGTGACGTACCGCAGCTGGGTGGACGGACATACGGCCAAAGCGTGATAATGATCATATCACCTTGTGGAGTGCCGATACATTCGATCATGACAATGAGATACTCTAACTATTTCTAAGCGAAGGGCCGGAAGGGACTGCAGGGCTACAAAGAAGAAGAAAGTAGTGCCGACGGATGGTCGTTGGTGGCAATTTGGGGACCATGGGCGAATGGATGATGGTTTAGCGTAACCTGTACTTGGTCCTAGCATCGATGCCGCCGATATGCATTCCTCAAACAGGTAATTATAGTTTCTTTAGACGCAAAAGATATGACTTCCAAGGATAAAGAAGAAGACTCATAAGTCCTCAAAATTTCGGTACCAGCTAGCTGCACGCACTACCAATATCGCATATCCATCGGCTTTGTTTCAAAAGTCTCTAGGTTATCATTAACATATACATATACGATACTCCCATGGGAGACCTGGAAATGTGTTCTTGGACTCGTGAAGAAACCGTTTACTACGCATATCTGTTGTACGCTATTCGTTCGTACTTGTTGATGGCCAGTAACAAAATGAGCTGTGTGTCCTCGAATTGGAAAAATATGTATCGTATAGAAAATTGAACATGGTTGTGACGTTGAGCCATATAGGTCTGAAAAGAAGTTCGGTTAACCGCTTACTTGAAATAACTCTCAAATCTGTTAGCCGTAGCGTATGGACTGGGCCATTAGAACTAAAGCAATGATAAACTTCCCCCAAAGTTTTCATATAATAAAATCATTTCAACACAATCTCTTGCATAACAATGAAATGATAACCATGAAAAGTATATCGCAGAATGTGATAAATTCAAGTCATTAAAGGATCTCATTGTAATACCTGCCACAAACGAAGGTGAAAATCTGTAGAAATTTGGAAAAAAATTCAGCAGTTTGTTATAGGGACAATGAATAATTCTTAAAAATTGTGAGCATTTCGTTGAAGAATTGATTACTAAGAAATCATCTTTGAAATTTGAAAAAACACCTCCACGTTCACGATAAGCTTTCTTACACTTCAAAACGATGAAGTGGAAAATCTTAGATATTATAGATCGATACGAATTTTCAATGATTGAATGATGAAAGTTATTTGAATATATGAGGATGCCGAGAATGTGGAAGTTGATTAGAATTTTCCTCCTGAAGGCTTTAGCAATTTCATTTAACATAATTGCTATATTGTGCACATGAGAGAAAATGAATGAAATTTAGAATGATAAGAGTTATTTTGCATAAAAATTTCCTCCAATAAAGCTGTTGCTATTCGATAAGTTAAACATCTTGTTAAACATTTAAAAATTTTTTTACACCATTCGGTACTGTTTCCTTACTTCCTAGACTATCCTCGTACATAATTTCAGTCAAAGTATATCATTTTCGATTCCATTGAAAATCCTCCCCTGAACTTTTCCAACCGAGAGAATTCGTTCGTAACATTATGTGTGAAAGATCAAAAATTCTAACTCATCAATCCCGTATAATTTCCATTTATTTTTCACTTGAAATCTATTTGAAACTCGTTCAAATTCTTGTCAAAGTTCTTAACAAGGACATAAACAGATGCGAGCATCTAAATTTTTTTTTTATTTTCTAATATTACTTACTATCCCCAATGAAATGTAAATCGTTGTTACTTACCTGGAAAAAAAAGAGAAGAAAAAAGATTAACGATTTTTCATATGAAAATTTGTCCACTTAAAGTTAAAATAATGAAAATTTTAAATTTAAAATTTCGTCGTTGATGCAAAAAATACATTTTAACAGAGTTTTAAATAGCCCGAGAGGAAGACCATCCGTTTCAAATATTACAGAGAAACCGCTTTATAGTGGAACTACACAATCAATGGTTAACGAAAGGTTTTTAATAAAATTGTTCCCTTTATTTCTACTATATAATTTGTGTTCAAAGTATATAATTTTTACGCTCCCTACGTGGAGACTTCCTCAGCACTAATTTGTATTGTTACATGTACAAATAATTCTGCGAGCTACTGTCGCTATTGTTATCACAACCATTAAGAACATCAACAAAACGAATTTACTCGAAACCACGAGAACCCAACAAGCATGCTCCATTCATTACGCTGCTGGAATGTTCCCGCTAATTCACCAATGTACGAGAACTGAGTTGAATGATTAGAGACCCTATATAAAGGCGAGCTGAATGAATGGGGGGAATCATTCATTCGACCGCGATAAGAACTGCGATAGTGTGTGGAAAGCGATATTGTTCGAGTAATAGAAAAGTGATTTTCGTAATAGTGAAGCGATTTAGAAGACAATTGCGATAAGAAATTTATGGACAAGTGTTAGATTTTTAATAGTGAAAATTAAAGTTAGTGAAAGTGTTAAATTGATTATTGTGCATTTTTGTAATTCAATAAACTCTTTTAACTTAAATTAAAAGACATTGCGTTTTCACTTTCCCGGAACATTAAAATTATTGGCCGCAAACCATAACACGCGACAGTATAAACGTACAATCTATCTTTATCAACACAAAAGTTTTTTGCAAAGTGTAATATATTGATACAAGCAAGTCCGTGCGAGCAGTGCAGGTATGAGTGCGAGCAGTGCAGGTATGAGTGCGAGAGATCAGCACGATGCGCAGCAGTAGCTGCCTGACAGCGGAGCTATATACCACGCTCCACATATATTATTTGTTGTTTCAATATATTTTATTGGTTTAAAAGTATAAACGACTACATTCATTGCATTAACCTGATTTTCCCTACTCCAATTGTAACTACTTTACACAAACCTAATTACCCAACTACATTTTAATCATGAAAATAAAAAGATAAATTCATCCTATGGATATTTACTTAATCAATTTAAATAGTCACGTATTTTCATTAGCTGGGTCACAATTTCAAATTTTCTGACCCCTAGATTTATAGATTTCCAGTGACTCCGCCTCTTTAATATCGGAAATGGCACCCAAGCCCACCGCAGAATTAAATAAGTTGATTACTCCAAGGAAACCCATTGCAGCATTGAGGGGAACTTGGTTTTTTAAAAGTATGTAGGATCAACGGATTCATACTGAAAAGCCACACTGTTCAAATGAAGTCAGGGGCTCCTTTCAAAAAAGCTACAATGTTCAAAGGTTTGGAAATAGAGTTGGTGACAGAAAGCATTACACGACTTTGCGCTAAATTGGAGAAGACCAGAGGGGCATATAATGTGTACTTACGTTTGGCTAAATAATACTCAATAGGCTTCCCGCTATTATTGAGAAAATTGAAGGTCGTAGAAGAGTGTGAAAATAAGCAAAAGAAACTTATGTTGGATAAGAAATTACGAAAAAATTACGGAGGCAACAAGGGATTTGTTTACATAAAGACCAGGTCAAAACTATTGATAATTTAGTAACCAACCAATCTTTGCAGGAATCCTCGCAATGTCAGTTAATACTTTTCAACATGGGATTAAAATATCCAACCAACACAAAAGTCAGTGTAAACGAAATAATCATTGACATCAAAGCGGGTATCAACAGGCTATCAAATATGGAGGAAAAAGAAGCGATTGGAACAAGTACAGCTGACGTAATCAAGAAAAACAGCAGAAGTCAAGGAAGTCAGGAAGAAATTAAGACGATCAACCAACTAAAGAATAAGCCAATGTACTACAAGAAAGTGGGTAAAGGAAATTCAGTGGTTGTTTTGAGCAAGGAGGAATACAACAATAGGACGCACGAGAAAATGGCATGGGTATTCATGAGGGTGATAAACCCATCGTTGCCGAGAATAAAACGCCTTTCCAAGATCCATTCACCAGGGAAGGTAATGCAGGAAATAGCTTCGACGAAAATGCTCCCACACAAAAAATTGCTAAATGGTTGGTCAAGGAACTCAACAATATGAAAAAGAAGTTCACTACACGATCAGTTAAGAATTCGGCTGAGTTCAAATCAAAAATATTATCTTGGGTATCGTTTGAAGAAGATAACAGGCTTGTCTCGTTCGATGTCAAAGCGATTAGAAGACAAAAATAAAGATGTATTTGAAACGGGCAAGGCTTTGCAGAAATGAGAGTTATTTTACCTTTAGGCAAGATTTTTTCAAGCAAACGCAAAGTGCTCCAACGGGAAACTCTTTGTCTCCATTTTCAAGTGAGATTTTTCCCTCACACTTAGAAGAGAAGCTGCGACAGGAAGGGAAACTGTCGTATCGATGAGTAAGATATGTGGACGACGTGTTTACAGTGATCAAAGTCAGGGACAAGCTCAACAAACACCCATCGGTTATTTACTGGACGACTCCCTTTTCTAGACTTGATGATGTGTAGAACATCAAATGTGCTAGAATCTGAAAAACACCCCCATTGATATGATGCGCATCAGACCATTTTTATCAAAACATGGATGAAATTTAACTGGTTCATCAACAGAATGCTAACACTTCCACTAAATATCAAAGGCTGACAAAAAGAAATGGAATACATTTATGAGCTCGCTGAATGGAGCAGATATCCACCAAACCAGATGACACAAGTCATTGAAAAGTGAACAAAGCAGAACATTAATAAGACATTTTCAACGCTGACTCTGATGGTTGATAAACAAAAATGACTGGCCTACAACTCTAAAACGAATAGAATGGAGGGACACTCCGAAATACAAGTAGAGCAACAAGCATGTAGAACATACTAGGCCCAACAAAGGACCCCCTGCATAAGATGGAGGGATGCAGAATTCACCGAATATTATATGGAGATTGCAATACCGGACAGACAAGGAGATCGATAGGCGCCAGGTTTGCGGAACATATACGCAAAGCACCAAATAAAAATAAAAAGAAAGAAAACTCAAATTTTAGAGCCAAGGTAGTTGGGAATATGGTACGAGAAAACCACGATATTACAGCGGAGCACGTTACACTAATGAACAGTATCACGAACTCCTTGAAGTAAGACACAGCGGAGCTACTAGAAACCTATAGGTCTAGGGAACATAAACTTTGAAATTGCGACCCAGGAAATGAAAACACGTGGCTGTTTAAATTCGTTAAGTAAATATCCCCTTCATGAATATATCCTTTTCTTTTTGCGATTAAAATGTGACAAATTAACCGCGAAAGCAAAAGACTTGCCCAATCCGCTAATACATGCCCTGGCGAATTGAAAATCAGCAGTTGCTACTACCTATCTTTTGGCCGTAACCTAGCCTCATAGATTTTAGCTAGTTATAAGTAGATAGTTAAGTTATGTTAAGCTAGTATAAGTTCAGTAGAGGTTTTTTGCCTAAATTTACCTCTAGCTAATTGTAATAATTACATAGAAATACGATAATATGCAAAGTTTTAAGTAATGTTCAAACGATGGTGAAATGACTTTGTCAGAACACCTACTATATTATAAGGCCTCTGTACCGCATACATTCTAATAAAGAAATTATATATATAAAATGTAGTTAGTTAATTCGCTTCGCAAAAAACGTTTGTGTATACTAGTATAAAGATAGATTTTAGATTTATAGAAATTATTGCTAAAGAAGTTTCCAAGTAACGAAAAAATTGTGTATTTAAGTAGAAATTATATAGTGGAAGTAAAAAAAAAAACAATTTCTGAGAAATATTTCGTAATTCTTTCATTCGTTTTAGTCTATTATAAATCCCAAAATAGCTACCAATTAAAAGAAATTCACCAAACTTACCCGGAGACAATAATATACGTGAGACGACCTGATCTGAGTTTCGTAGATGTATAACAAAATAAAAGTACAATAATTACAGCCTCTTCTTCCTTTCCGCTAAAGAAAGGATCCCTGTAACTCAAGCGCATCTCTAAGTGGAGGAAAAATACTCCTAGTTTGATGCATTGTGTCAAATAATTCTCGGCTAGGTTCCAAAATTGATAGTGGACGTGTTTTAGGTATTCTTCACATTCGAAAAATTTATACTAGAACGTCAATGGCAAAAGGGCCTCTTTTCTAGGAATCCCTTCCCCTCCTTTTCTCCCTACTAGCGGAGGGGTCTCTGTAACTTGATAACCTCTCTAGGCGTAGGAATACTAGGCCTAGCTCGAAGAAATGTGTCAAACAATTTCAGATTAATAGAGCAGATGTTTATTGCGTAGTCCAGCAGCATTGGGCGTTCAGAAGTCCAACACTTAAGACTTAAATAGCCTTCAGCTCGCTACCACAAAAAAAAATATTGTCATTAATCTTCTTACCTAGCTGCTTTGGAAAGAGACAAAGATCTTTGGAGCCAGATTAGGTGAATAGCGTGATTGCTTAAGTAATTTAAAACTGATGAGTTGATTGCCTTGGAAAACATCACTACAGCTCGTAGTTTGCACCTCTTTTTCCCAGATACTTCCCCGTAATCTTCTTATCTGTACTGGTTGGTAACAGCTCTATGCGCAACTTCAAACTTTCAATTTTTCTGTGCATTTACTATATTTCAAGTCATCGAATCTTGTTATAACTCAGAATCAAAATGATCTACGAGTATCTATGTATTATAATACATAGATCGAAATTTGCCAAAGGCAGCCTATTAACATTCGGACTTGTAGAATAGTTCCTTCTTTGTATAATCACCTTGTTAATATGAGGTTTATTCCTGATTATTCTCTTAAAGCTGCCATATAAGATTCTTGAAATCTCAGTTTAATTATAACTAATACTATACCCAAATTTTTTCATATTTTGTGGATTTTCTACCCTGCTTAAACAACCGATATATACTACCATCCAACTGTAGGATATGGAGGGGTGCTGTATTTCAGGGTTGCCATCAAGTAACTGCGTATAACTTTAGTTGAAATTTTTATTGAGGTAGAAGTATTTGATGACAGTTCTGACTTAATTTTTAGGGTTTTGTACACTTAAATGTAGAAACGGAATCCTTAAAGGATCACTTGTGTGTCTGTCTGTTCATGTGTCAAAGCCGATTTGCTCCAAAATTACTGCACTAATCAAGTTCAAATTTGGTGCACATATAAATTCTCGTGATTCAGACTTACAACTTACGAAGCTCCCGCTAAAAAATGTGTTTTACATATGGATGTTAACTACAGTCTTTAATATGAAAGTGAAAACAAGTTTTTGCAAATAGGCCGGGAAATGCTTCCAATCTAAGTTATTTATTCATCATTTTCCTTATTGAAGTTTCTTGCTTTGATATACGAGGATCATTTGAAAAATTTCCGGCCTTACCGGCAATAAGTCATGGTACATTCAAGTTCTCTTGCCAACCAATAGATGGCCTTTACTTATGTATTCCATTAAAATTTCAAGTCATTCCGATTAGTACAAAACACATGGTACCCTTCCAAAGTTGACAGGTGAAGCTTGTCAAGAACAATGGATAAAATTGAGTATAGCGCGATGATAAAGTACCTCTATTTAAAAGGAAAAAAACTCGGGAAGTGAAAGAAGAGATAGACTTTATGTGTGGTGAATCGTCGCCCTCATTCACAACCGTGAAACAGTGCGTTGCCGAGTTCAAACGCGGTCCCACAAGTATTTTTGACGATGAACGCTATGGACGTCCAAAAACTGTTTCAACGGAAGAAATCTTCAGTTTAGTGCACACAACCGTGATGGAAGATCCCCGTGTAACCATTATGGAAATTGCTGAGACTTGTAGAATATCAACTGAACGGGTGCATATATTTTACATGCAGATTTATGCGTGAGAAAATTATCCGCGCGATTAGTGCTGCGTTTGTTGACTTTCGACCAACAGCGCGTACGGACAGATATGTAATGCGAGACTCTTCAGGTGTTCCAAAAGAATCCTAACAAGTTTCCGCGCCGATTAATTACTGTCGGCAAAACCTGGATACATTACCATACTCCGGAGATTAAACAACAGTCGATGCAGTGGATTGTGGTGAGGAAACCAGCTCCGAAGAAGGCAAAGGTCGTTCTTTCTGCCAAAAAAGTTATGGCGACCGTTTTTTGGGACAGCCGTGGAGTAATTATGGTTGATTATTCGTACCTTCAAAAAAGTAAAACCATTAACCGACCCTATTACGGTGCGTAGCTGGACCAATTGACGGCGGAACTCAAGAAAAAGTGACCACACTTGGCGAGAAAGAAGGTGCTGCTTTATCAAGAGAACGCGCGAGTCCACATTTGCATGGTCGCAATGGCGAAATTGGACGAATTGAAGTTCGAATTGCTTCAACACCTACCCTACTCACCAGACCTACCCCCGAGTGACTTTTTTTGCTCCCCAACTTAAAAAATTTGTGGGTGGGAAAAAATATGGCAGTGTGGAGTGGTATGCATAACTGTGCAAAAATTACCTCATGAAATTTGGCAGATGTCGGAACAAGAACGTGCCGCTAAGCTGAATTTTCCTACAATCAAGGATGTTAAAGTATCCTTGCAGGCACGATGTCGGGCTTTGGAAGCGTCAGGGAAGGAACACATTTAGGGTCAGTTGGCTATAGCATTGAATCATAGCGTTCAAGTCTACCATATAGAGACATCACTAGCATGTATAGTATGAATAGGGTTTCATCCACTTTGGCAGTGTTCGCGATTTAACCGGATGAAACAAGAAGGTAGTGACGTACATGCTCATAGTGCATCAGGCGCAGCTGATGTCTTGTTGGCAACCACCACGGTCAACTTAGAAGCATCCAACGGGCGTCTGTATGCGCGCGCTTTGCTAGATCAAGGATCCCAAGGATCTTTTGTGACTCAATCCTTGGTACAACGATTGGGTTTGAAACAACAAAAATGCCACACCAGCGTCAAAGCCACTAGAAGTTCACAAACGGATGAAATAGGAGTCGTCACTATCGAAACTGTTACGCGACACGGAGATCTTATCACATTTAATGCATTTTTGTTGAAGAATATTACAAGCATATTGCCAACAAGCAACGTATCATCGACAATACGCGCCCAACTGAAGTGATCATTCTTGGTGGCATTCGAAGATTACCTAGTAGACTAACAGCTCAGGATTCCAAACTGGGCTAGGGGTTAGGAATAGATGTTGGTACAACACTATGTGCGTCTTTTAAGTCATTTAAAGTCGAAGTGAAGTGCAACGAAAAGGTTGATGACGCATTACGAGCGTTCTGGGAGTTGAAGGAGGTGGAAGTTCAAAGGATGAATTTGGAAGAGGGGGAAGCTTGCGGGCTCTTGTTTAAGCGTTCAACTTGACTCGAATAGAAGATATCAAGTTCGACTGCCTTTTAAAATGGAATCAATTAGCTACTCGTTAGGTGATTCACAAACCGCTGTGATTGCAAGTTTGAGTCAATTAGAGAAGCGTTTTGGAAAGAACCCAGCTCTGGCAGAAGAGTATTTAGTACAGCCTGCAAGATTTTTTGTAACAATGCCACATGCAGGCGGTTGAAGACATGCGAGACAGTTACCATGACAAATTAAGCTGTCAGACGTATTATTTACGGCACCGTGCGGTGTTCAAAGACAGTTATACAACTTAACTACGGGTGGTCTTTGACGTGTCTCGAAAGATTAGTTCGGTAGTTTCCTTAAATGACACTCTTCGGACTGGTCCAGCTCTCCACAACAATTTGACTGCAGTCCTTCTAAACTGATGTCTTCAGAAATTTCTCGCTGTCACCGACATCACTCTGACGTATCGGCAAATAAACATTCATTCTTCTGAATTGAACTTCCAGAAGCTAGTCAGGAGGAAGCGCCTGAATGACGCTGTGAAGGATTATTGGCTAACTACGGTCACATTTCGTTTAATTTGTGCTCCATACTTGGCAATCCGTACACTACGACAACTGGCAAAAGACAAACAAACCCAATTTCCTGTTGCAATAAGCCATTGTGTTCAGAATGGTTTCTACGTCGACGACGTCCTCTCTGGAGCTTTCGATGTAGATGAGGTGATCAAGAAACAAGATGATCTTCACAACATGCCCAAGTCAGCCGGCTTCCACCAACACAAATGGGTGGCAAGTGACCTTTGCTTGCCACATAACATTCTACAAGAAGATATTGAAGTAAAACCACTGTAGAATTACCTCTAGAACGAGGGTACAAGTCACTAGGAGTTGTGTGGTGTCCAAAGGCCGATTATTTTACAAATCATTTGAAACCACGAAAAGGTTGACACAGTATACGAAGCGTAGTGCGCTATCAGAGATAGCGCGCTGGTATAACCCTTTGGGTTGGCTGTCTCCTATAATTATTAGTGCGAAAATTTTGATGTGAAGACTTAGGTTGCACAGAACAGACTGAGATCAACCACTACCAAAGGAAATTGAGGTGTTGTGGATGAAATTTTGATCGGACTACCCCGATGGATACAGTCTACATTAAACACTAGCTATACCCTGCATGGATTTTGTGACGCTTCTCAAGCTTACGCTGCTGTAATATATATCGTATCGCAGGGCAACGATGGTACTTATGTAAACTTGTTAACTGCGAAAACTAAAGTGGCGCCCATACGCGGAGTTATGTAGAGCAGTGCTACTGGCCAAACTCATTAAAAGAACGCTAAGTGCTTCGAACGTCAAAATCTCAGGGTTTTATTTGTGGACAAATTCCGAAATCATCAAAGGGCATCCATCCAAATGGGCAGTTTTTGTCGCCAATCAGACAGCCGAGGTTCCGAACAGTTGGTAGTGCCACATGGAATCACGTGTGGTCACGGGAAAACCCTGCAGATGCAGCATCTCGTGGGGCTGGAGCCACAAAACTTACAGAATTCTCGTTGCGGTGATCAGGACCAGCGTGGCTCGAGAAAGACAAGACTTTTTGGCTCACAATGTGAGAAATTCTACCTACTGAGCTTGAAGTCTAGAAGGCGATACTCTGTCATGTCCAATCAAATGAAACTGGACTCGAACTTTTATATAAGGTCTCTATACTTACCCGTCTGTTGCGCATCACTGCCTACCGCTATCGTTTCTCGCAGCTATGTACAAAGCAAACGTCTTCGGAGGGACATCTTACCAGCAAGGAGTTATCACAAGCGCTGAAATTCTAGATTAGCATGTATCAACGTTCGGAGTTCAAAGAAGACATTTGCACTCTTCGAAATGAAAGGCAATTGCCAAAAACCAGTTCTTTGAAAAGTCTGAATCCGTTTATCGACGACGACGTTTTATTGCGTCTCGGAGGAAGATTGCCACAAGCAAGCCTATCATACAATGAAAAACACCTGATCGTACTCTCAAAGGACGGCAAGCTGACTCAGTTGATCCTCAATCAATTTCACAAGGCTACTCTTCACGGTAAAATGTAACTCTGCAGTACAATTTCAACATATGAAGAGTTGAGTACTACACTGGCACAAATTGAGGCATGCTTAAATTTGCGTCGATTGTGTCCTTTGAGTGATGATCCTACTGACACAACAGCCCTCGTGCCATCCCATTTTCTGATTTCTTGCTCCTCCGGAAGACGACGTCATAAAATGCAAGATTTCTCGACTAGATATATGGCAACTATCGTAGCTTTTGGTACAGCAGGTTTGAAATCGGTGGAAGAACGAATATTTAGCGGGGCTACAGCAGCGACACAAACGGATTCATCGAGAAAATTTTTCGCAAATCGAAGATTTGTGTCTAGTGGGAAGTGACAACTTTCCTCCATCTAATTGGCCGTTAACTCGCATCATGACAGTTCACCCTAGAACATACGACTTAGTAAGAGTTGTGTCTATTTTTTTGCAAAGGAAAGGCCTTTCAACACCCAATCGCAAAAATTGTGCTACTACCACTCGAAAGGCATCGGAAGCAGAACAACAATAAACAACATCTTATAGCCCTAACAACTAGTAGCACCTGGACTGCACAGAGTCCAGGGGAGGAGTATGTTTGAAACGAAACGAAAGAACCACTTTTGAACAAAAATAACATCATCGATTTCTAAATCATTTGTAATGCCTCTTATACAAAGTTTCAATTTGCCATGAGATTTTTTAGATTTTTCATGAAATGTAATAGGAGTACCGGTTAATTCGTGCGGTTTTGTGTCTCCAATTCGTGATCTTCGAACTTTTTTAGCCGTCCGGGCCGTTCATCATCCTCCAAGTCAAAATTACCAATTTTAAAGCGTGCAAACCAATTCTGGCACGTACGCTCAGCTAGAGCATGCATACCATACACTTCCACCAAAATACGATGACCTTCGGCAGCCTTTTTCTTCAATGAAGAAGTGCTCCCCGGAAAAACAATTTATTCGGCACAAAATTCGACATTTTCAGAGTAAAAAAAAGGATTGTTGTTTACGCTTCAGCTTAATGACACATATTGATTCTGAAACTATATGACAGTAGCTTTTCAACACATATTTGGAAAGATGAATCACTGGAATAAAATACTAGTTACGCCATCTGCTAGAAAACCGCACGAATTAACCGGTACCGCTATTAAATTGAAGATTTTTGACAATTTACAAAAAAACAATTGATTTGATTTTTTCATGTGTGAAAAATGTGTCTGGATTTTTGATTGGAATTTAACTATCGTGAATTAAAGATGAGTCGCTAAATCAAAAACTGTCTGTCCTTTCCTTTATAATCGAATTTTTTTCAGCAGGAAACGGAAACCAACGATGAGTATGTCGTCGACCGGGATAAATCGTTAATCACCGTATGGGAGGGAGGGGAAATTGATAGATCACTAATAATTGGCTCTACGCTTTCGTTTCGGTGCGCCGTGCTTTATTTGGATTTGACAATTTTTCTAAACGTAGGATGTTGCGTGGTTGAACTAAAGTAGTTTATTTTCGACACCGTGTCGGTCTGTTTCGAGATCGCGTGATGATGAAATTTTTTTTTTTAACTCAGATTTTGGATTTGTCAGACGAGCAAAAAGAAGGACTAGTAGAGCAAAGCAGAGCCGGAATTTTAACGAAGTGTGTTTTTTGACGCGTTATAAATCGGGCATTTGACTGGCAGCTGAGTCAAATGTATAGAGCGTAGTCTATTCGGTAAGACCTGCGACCAAAATTCCGCTCCGAAGTAGCTGGCTGACAAGCAGTCACCGCGGAATAGACTACGAGTCTCTGAACAGGTCCATTTTAAGAGGCACGGTCCGTTGACTCGCCTCTAGACTTCATGTCTTCAAACCGTTAAGAGATCAGTCCGATTTCCCATTGGAAAGTTTTGGATGAAAAAGAATTCCTTAAATCATTAAAAGTTGCGCATTGGCATCTCAAAGAAATGGACAGGATTCATTATGCACGATATTTTGAAGATGAAAAATTTATTGGTACGATGGGTGCCGCGTTTGCTGACCGTTGGCAAAAAGCAGCAGCACGTTGATGATTTGACGGTGGGTGTGGCGTTGCTGCAGCGAAATTGAGCAGAATTTTTCAAAGTTTTATGTTGATGTATAATACGTGTGTCCACTACCATGCGTTTGAGTCCAAAAGGCAATCTGTAGAGTGGCTGGAAAACCATAAAATCTGACCAATGCTTCTATTTAAAATCTTTACCGCAAATCATTGCTGTCGTATTTTAAAAAACTTGGGTTACAATGTACTCGTACTATAAACTATTTTTTAGGGTTTTGTACTAACGGACGGACACGACCTGTGTCCGTCCGTCCGTCTGTATGTCACAGCACTTTTTCTCCGAAACTATAGAAGCTACAGCCATGAAACTTTGTGGACAGGTCAGAAGTGGTGACTTCTTGAAATTTCAAGGGTGGACAAATTTTTCAAAGGGGTTTAAGGGGTTCTCCCCATATAGGGAGGTGACCCCTCAAAAAAAAAATTTCACCATTAGTAGTCGAGTTGGGTGTCATTGGAGAGGTCTTAATGAGATCTTTTGAAAACAAGCCGTAAAATTGCCTTATCTGTACCAAGAGGGGAAGGGGAAATGTACGAACTTTTCGCGTACCCCCCTCGCCCCCCCTTCGCGATTGGACACCTTCAATCCGAAAAATCTGAAAAAAAACATGAATTGAGGCCTTTATGAGTACAACAACAACAAATACGTGACAAGTCAAAATTCACACAACTTTGTTAGTAATGGTATGATTAATCAATTTTATGTTTTCTTAAAGAACATCTTAATAGTACTCTTAAATTCAATAAGCAGCAGATGACTTTTTATTAGATAAATCTGTCCTGAAATTTTCATAAAGATCAAATGGTATTTAACCAAGTTATAGCGATTTGAATTTTCTGTATTAATATGGGACAATATGCGCTGTATTACTATGGAAAGATATGCCTATGGAACAATATGCGCTTTTTACTGACTTAGACACTACAGCTTTGCAAGGATTTGCATGAAAATTTCAGGAATGATAGGTATCATGAATATTTTTGAGAAATACATGAACAATTTGTTTCCTCCCTCGCGAATGGGCACCTGTGATCTAAAAAAATCTGAAAAAATTATCAAGGGAGATATTTATGGGAATAACAATAACAAATACCTCAGAAGTTGAAATTCCTTCAACTTTGTTAATAATAGTATGATCCTCGAAACTCACTTTTTCTCCAATAAAGTTTCTTGATTTTATTCGTTGCTAGTTACTGCATTTTGTAAGTTGAGTACCAAACTCTTCTGACATGAGCGTAAGTCTGTCTACCCAACTTGTTTCTTAATTTGCCTATAGATATCAAATAGTCAAAATAATTGACTATTAAATTAATTTTACGCATATTCGAACAATAATTTAGGATGCTGACTGCTTAGAAATGAATTTTATCAAATTTGAACGTTATAAAACAATATGGCGCCTAACTACCTACAGCAATTTTATTGCAAATGAGAATGTGTGAAATAAGACTCATTTCAATATTCATAATTGATTTATAACGAGAAGTGGAGATCTTCTTATTATGATAGCGAAAAACAATATGAGATAGTATTCTACTATACAAGCATCTTAAACTAACGCACATTAATCAAACACTCAAACGAAATCAGTCAATTCTTTGAAAAAATAAATAAAACTTGTCGAAATCAAACACTTGACAGTCTCAAGGCTGCTGAGACGTTTTGGATTGTTGAAGATGTCAATGGTACTCCTCACCTTCATCACCTATTATAGGCAAGACGCTGGTCTTTGACCCAACAAGACTACAGATTTGTATCATACAAGTGACGACGCCTCTAATCTCGATTCATCGCACACCCAAGACTCTAGCACTACTACGTGAAATCATCAGTTCTGAAATTGAGGCAATCTTTTGCCCCGCAGGTATGATTTTCTTCTTCAATCCAACTCACAGCAAAGTAAATAGTCAATATTACGTCTGAAGGTAATGAATAAATCAATGAATCTCTATTTGTGATTTGATGAGAGTCACAGTACGAAAATGAAAACGATAGCCAGCACATCGGCTCAATGGCGCGCAAATATCATTAAGCCATTACTTTGATGAATTTAATAATTGTCCTCTGAGTTTTGTTGTGACCGAGAGATGTCCACCTGTTCCCAATGGCCAAGACGTTTCATTGCCAATGGAACTACCAAATACCGATGCTACGTCTGCAAGGACTCAATTGCAGTGAACTTTATTGATAGCAGAGTGAAAGCAATTCCAACTGATGAAGTAGCTGCTTAGATGCTGCAGCTGGGGCCTAATCTAATTAACTGCAGGCAGAATAATAGCGCCGGTAATTTAAAATTGAATGCATTCAAGCGCAAACTAATGCTTGACTGAGAGGTAGTTGCTTCGAATCTGCAATTATCACATTAGCAGCATTTGATGCTAGCGAGCATTTACTAGTGTGCCTTCATAAAATCATTCACACATTTATTATTCTACAATCTCCAAAAGTATCTTCTCTCGAATCCGTAAAAGGGTATCGACAGATGAATGAACGGATCACGCACCGACCGCGTTAATTATTCCACTTAGTGCGCGACCTTGCCATAATTTCCACTATGAGGCAGCGACTGTCGGTGGCTTAGTCGAACGGATTATACTAAGAAGATCATCTTCATCAAGCTTCATGCTCCACGGTTCTTCATATCTGCTCGCGGTAAACGGCTTTTGAAGCTTCTTCTTCATTCGAGAGGTAGACTAGCATGCACTCTGCGAATTATGTGATGCCTCCCGGCATATCTGCCTTAGAAATTGTGTCTATTCGAACCCATAGTATCTGTACGAACCATACACTTAGCTAGAGTGATTTCGTCGAGTGCAAATATCAGTTGGTAATTGTTAAATGTTAATAGTGCTGGAATCCGTGTCAGATTATTGAAGAATCTAGTTTTATGATTTTCAACGGAGCAATGACAAATTTATAAAGGGAATGTCATGAATTGATTATAGTCGAGGATGCAACGGAATTGGTTGGCTATTGGATTAGGCTCAGATGTGATGAAGTCATCTATTATTATGGGAAACATTTGTGGATGTGTAGGCTTTTGGAAATGGCAAATATTCCAGAGGAAAATTCTTTTGTTCAGCTGCAAAGGAGTGGCGCAAATGCCTGCCAGTGAAGGTAATGGAGTATGTGTCAATGAAACGGAACTGACTTGGAAAATTACATATCAGCCATTCTTACGTAAGATGTTCTGATATTTTGGGAAATCAAATTTATTAATTTATTACCAGCTTTTGGTAATTTAGCTAAAAATGTAAACCCTCTCCCCACAATAATTTTCAGGTTTTTCTATGTAATTTCATTCAATAAAACTAAATATATTCTACCGATGGACAAGCCAAAATTCATATTGGATCTCTGTAGCATCAAATTTTCAGGAATAATTGATATAATTCTGGGAAATACGAGTACCTACCAATATCTTTATAGATAATTGGTGTTTACGCTTATATTTTTCGGCACAGTGGGTACGACAACCAAGAATGAATTGAATTTTTAGGAGAGAGGCAATTCCATATAATATTCAGATTTTCGATGAAATAAGATTCCATACAAACGACGAGCGCTGGGCGAGTTCAAATAAAATTTCGAATGCTAATTTAATGATTTTATTTCTTTAGAACTTTGTTGAAAATTTTTAATATCATTTTCGAGGTACTTTTAAATCATATTTTTTTGATCACCTGGAGTAATAGTATGGAATATTAGGTATTGTATCGGAAACTCTACAGCTTCGCATTGAATGCATGATTCCAAGAATTTGACAACTCGAGAAGGCAATTAGTAGAGCATTTAGAGATAGCATCCCACTCAATAAAAGTTTGTATTCATAGGAAGAATAATTATTAATTTGTTAAAACTGAATGCAATTTTTTTCAAGAAAGAATTAAATTTTTTATTGAGTTTAACGCGTTGTATTTGATTTTTTATGTATTCGACCAAAATTTGACTCCAGTAGAAACTTATTTAAAATATGAAAAAAACTGATTGCTTATTTCATTTTATTAGTTGCAAATTAATTTGCAAATTGCCAACAAATTTACATCAATTAATGTCAAAAAAGATAGCTATAATTTGAGCTAGTTGGGTCAAAAAGAAGTGAATCAGCTGATTGAATCCGATCATTGGTCCTCTAAGTTCACTTATATCAATTTCATCTGATGCCAGAATTTTTTGCTCCAGTACCTGCGGCCTGCCTGTAGGGTCCATTCTAAAGTCAAAGCCAAAAGCGTTTTATTCAATACAAATCGTTATAAATTTCCAAACAATATAAAGCAAATTCCAAACAAATGCAAATCTTTACATTATTAATTAAAAATATTTAATCATAAAAGCAATATCAAATTCAGTTTAATGTAAAATATTACATATTTTATGATTCGATTGGTAAAAGGAAAAGAAAAAAACTAACCAAAACTGTTCAAAAATTAATTTTAATATTAACATAACAGAAAAGTGAACTTTTATTTATAACCTAATTCTAATAAAATTCAACCAAAAACATGATCGTATGCTAACACAATGCTGTCACAATGATCCTAACGTAAGCGTTGAACCTTATATATATATAAGGTATGCCTAATATAATAAACGTAACATATACGCATCCTAAATATTGAAGCCTGTCCGAACTCTCTTCGGTTTTAGACGTGAAGTCTTGGAATGTGCCAACGAACTGTATCTAATAGGTCAACAAGTCCGGACACCTTTAGTCTACTTCGAGGTGGCTGCTGGCAGGCTGGCTAGTTCAGAAAGGAGTTTTGGTCGCAGGTCTCTCACAAGCAGACTAAGACCTACTTAAGCTTTCTCAGCGACCGAATGCCCGATTTAAAACGCGTCAAAATCTTCCGTCAAGCCAATGCTACTTTGCATAATTTTAATCTCTTTCTGACCGTACGTCCAGTCCAAAAGAGAGAAATAACAAGTTGGATGGACAGAACTACGCACGTGTCAGAAGGGTTTTGTACTTAACATACGATATGCAGACATACGAGCATAGAATGATTTAATTCAAGAAAAACTTTAATGACATGTCCAACAAATATATTTTCGCTCTAAAAGAAAAACCAGTATTACTCTATTTCAATTAGCCAACATTTTGTTGCAATATCTTAGATGTCTTTTTATTATATTATATATTTGGGAAGAATGCAATTAAAAGTGTAGATGCAGCAACCGTGTTTGATTGTTGTAATCGGAGAAAATTCAGACGGCAATAACTTCTGTACATTCTATTAAAACTTGTAGAGTATGAGGACCTTTTAAAGGACACCTAAATATTTCCTTTCATCCAATTTAATCATACTAATACAGTTTTACTGGCGAAAATATTTAATTTACAGATTCTACTATTATTTGTAAAGTCAAGGTATTTGTTATTAGGTCTACCTCTATAATTTTTAACATCAATTATTTTTAGCTACTCATAAATAAATTCAATCAAGTGTTAATAGCATGTCCCTTGAATGTTGAAGTTTGCGAAAAACAACACAATTTCATGCAATATTCTCATTTGAAACGGCCGCAAGTTTGTTTCAAGATTACGGATGACATCCGTTGAACAAATCCTCAAAGATATTCATCATGAATACAATTCCTGAAGCTTTCATACAAACCCTAGCAAACCCGTAGTATCTGTGTTGGTTGAAAGTGCATATTATCCCCTAGCCAACTATACGTTGTTGAAAAACAGGAAAGCTTAAGCTCCTATAACTCTGTTAAATACCATTCGATTTTTCTGAAATTTCCAGTATTGATTAAACTTGTAAGATGACATTTGCACATTGAATCGCCCTTCCGATTTTATTCAAGAAAGTGTAAAATTGATAAATCATTCTAATACTCACAAAGTTGAACGAATTTCGACTTCTGACGTATTTGTTGTTGTAGTGCTCATAGAGGTCTATAATCATGATTTTTTCAGATTTTTCGTATGAAAGGTTTCCAATCACGAGGGAGGAGGAGTACGCCTAAACTTCGTGCATTTCTCCTTCTTCTGCCTCCCTCGATACTGATAAAGCAATTTTAGTACCTGTTTGAAAATATCTCATTGAGATCTTTCATATGATACCCCACTTGACCACCTTTGACGAAAATTTTTTTTTCACAAGGAGCACTCCACTATATGGCGGATCCTCTAAAAACTCTGAACATTTTTTTTCTTACCCCAAAGCTTTCTAGAAATCATAGCTACAGACTTTTCCACAATGCATCATGGCTTTTGCTTTTATAGTTTCGGAGAAAAAGTGCTGTGACATACAGATGGACAGACGGACATAGGTACTGGGGAATCAGAGGAGCTGATGGGAGAGCCGCCTCGACTCGATGCCGGTATTCCAGGAATGCTCGACGGACGACCTCATTTTTTTGGTATCGGAGCTTTGCCCGCTTTGTGTAAGTGGTTCGGTAACTGCGAGTTTGAAATCAAATAAAGGTATGTATTGGCCTGAATCGATTCGGCGCGAAAGCAACCAAGCATTGACAATGCATAAATCTATCATGTGAAAAAAAGGAGACAGTATATCTTTATGTTTTTTTTTCTTGTCAAACATAACAAAGTGTTGTTGTTGTCGGTTCGCTTTCCACATGCGGAAAGTAAATTGACTTCCCAGTTGTCAAACCAGCAAACCAAACTCAGCTTAACATTGTCTACGACTGCTACTTTTTCTTCTATGCTGCCTCGTCCGCGCTTTTTCAATTCTTTTTCAAATGGCATATTTGAGCTCGGCACTCGGTTCAGTCTTACAGTTCCTAGTGGTAACATTCCATTTTTACACAGATAAACTTGGAGTTGCTAGCTTTTAAAACAGTTATCAAAACAAATTTTAAATCTGGTAACCACATTTGAACTAACACCAAGATCAGGTGCATCTTATGAATATATGTTGCTTTGTTCCCCCGCAAAGATGTCAAAATCATAGCTGAAACCTGATACCCCGCTTAGAGCTAAGTTTTCATAGCCCCCCCTTGTTTAGTTTCGTGGGATTATACCGCTTCAGTTCATGACGGCATTTAATGGGAACAATTTGCTCTTCCACTTCCAAAAACTCTTCTTTTGGTACTAATAATAAGCGGTCATGAATTCTGCCTAGTAAAAAGGCCGAATTTTGAATAACTTATTATATGTTCATCTTTGTCACTAGGCATGAAGTTTTGGTTGTCATTGAAATGTAAATATCTTTTGATAACTTCGAACCTGTTGCACGTCATTACTTCATAAACCTGAGACTTTCCTAAATGTTTCGACCAATATGTTCTTGACCTACTAGTTTCGTGACCTGTCTGTCCGTCTGACCGTCTGACCGTCTGTCCGTGCGTCATAGCTAGTTTCCTCAGAAACTATAAAAGCTAGAATACTCAAACTTTGTGAAAAGGTTCTGACCTTCTGAGTTATGGTCTCTCAAAAGTTAAGGTTTTATCGAAAATTTAAAAATTGTTTAAGGATGGTCCCCCCTTATAACAAAGTAGCTCTCCGCAATTTTTTTTAAATCAAAGGTAGTCAAGTAAGGTATCAAATGAACGTTCTTGATTAGAACTTTTAAAATCTGAAGTGTAAAAATTATTTTGTGAATTAGGGGGTCCAGGAGAAGGCAAAATGTACCAAAAATGACCAGTCTCAGATGCGCCATTATAAATTCGGCAATATTCGGAAGAGAAACGTATAACTTAACAAGTAGAGTAGTGGAAGAGAAGGGTAGCCGTTTACCCTAATCTTACACATATGGCACGAGAGAACTGCGACTAGACTGCCCACTAAACACCTCTCCTGAGAACCCAGCCTAAAACCGTTTTACACATTACTTTGGGCCAGCTGTGGGACTCTTCTTCTAGCGGGAGGGGAGAAAAGAAGAAGAGTTTCCAGACAAGCGATCCCTCAGCCCAATGCCCTTGGCTGCTGTGAGTCCCTTTTATCTTTCAGGAATGCTCGAGCATAACGTGCCACCTGGTTCCATTTGTCAACCGATTCGAGCATCACCGCGACTATGTTATCCGGATGAGCCCTCCCGTCTCCCTGCAGAGGTCCCTTCGTAGCCTGCTCAATTTTGTGCGCGCAAAAAATGTGTGGAAGGCATTGTCTTCCGCTCCTGGGAAAAACTGACAATCGGGGAACCGTGACTTACCAATCTTGTGCAGGTAAGACTGAAAACACCCATGCCCACTCAAAAGCTGGGTCGGATAGAAGTCAGTCTCCCCATGCCTTCGATTCAGCCACGGTCTCATATCCGAAATGAGGCGCGCAGTCCACATTCCCTTCGTGCAATCATCTTGGGTAGTAGCTAAGCTAAAGCCCTGCGAGATAATTTTATCTAAGGCTTGACTCGTTGTTTCAGAAAAATAAATCGATTAGAGGTTTAGAATGTTGAACTCCAAACATGCGTTAACATAAATGCCCAGGCATTTTTTTTAAGTTTTCAGCATGCTTCGAAAACAATTTCTTTACATTTTGAATTTACATTATTTGAATGACTGTTAGCCCCTTAAAATTACGTGTAGCGATAAAATTCAAATCAGATACCATTTTATTTGACCTAAATATAAGCTTACTTTTTCCTTTAATTGTCGTTCGATTAAGATATTACATGTAAGAGAAATGAAGTCAATAGATAAAGGGTTTTCCATTAAGGATATAATATTTTTTCTATTAATAAAACACAGAAATATTTGAGATTTTGAGTTCAAATTTACTGTGGGCGTAGTGCAAGCACTACATTTTATAAATGGTCATATGGCTACTACAAGCCCGTTTACAGCGGCCGATTCTTTGGACCCAATTTTCCACCACCCTGGCACACATTTTGACCGGAACGTTGGCAATTTCACTTTGGATGTTATCTTTGAGCTCGTCTAAAGTTGCTGGCTTGTTGGTATGGACCAGTGACTTGATATAGCCCCATAAAAAACCGGCCCATTTCTCGAGATAACAGGTTCACCAAATTTGTCTTTCAATAAATCGATTATAAGGCTTGCTGTGCGGCACCGTCTTGTTGAAACTCATATCGTAAATGTTAATTTCAGCCAATTCTGGCTACAAATAATCTTCCAACATGACACGACAGCTCTACATTGACAGTAACATGACGATCATTTTCATCCACGAAAAATACACCTCCGGCAAGAAAACCGCACCAAAAAGTGATTTTTTACGGATGCAACGGTATCTGAAAAAGCACATATGGGTTTATGGCTGACCAATAATGCATAATTTGCTTGTTAACAACGCCATTGAGCCAGAAATGAGTTTCATCGCTGATGATGATTTTTCGATGAAATTCTTCATCCCTTCAAACTTTACCAGAGCCCAATCGGAGAAGATTCAGCGTTTTGAATGGTCAAGTGGCTTCAGTTCTTGAATCAATTTGATTTTGTAATGGTAGAGGCTAAGATCATTTCGCAAAATACGCCACAGTATCGTTTCAGCGATGCCCGTTTCTTGAGAGCTACGCGGAATTGACTAATTTGGCTCATTTTGAATCAATGCGCTAACGGCTGCGATATTTCCTTCCAAAATGTCCAATAGTAAAAACTTGGTCTCAAACTCATCCACTTTAGCATGCACAGTCTGTCGGGTGGGACGATTATTACGGCGATAATTGGAGCAAGCGCTCTTAAAGTTACCACCAGTGCCTCATAGTTTCGGTAGTAATTATTGATGATTTTCAAAGTTGCTGGTTCGCAAACTTTACTATGATAAAAATGTTGATCTGAACTAAAGTTTTAACATTGACAGGTCATTGAAAAAGTTTAAGGGTGCGTTCATGTAAAGATGCAAAATTGTCATGCCCCTAATGGAAACCCTTATATTTACACTACGGACATGTTGCAGAATTTTCTGTTTTGATTGTAGTGGGGAATGCTATGATCGCGTCCTCTTCAGATGTTTATTGCAGCCGAATCCAAAGGTATGTTACTGCATGAAAATTGTGAAAAAGTTTTTCAGGTTTTGCTCAAGCATTTTAAGTTTGACAAAAATGGGGATCAAGCCTCGCATTAGAGTTTCAACGCCACCTTAAATACTAGCCACCATGGAGAAAAGAAAGCCTTGTAAAGATCTAAATGTCCCTTGAAAACGCTTGACACAGGTACAGAGAAGAGGAGCACTGAGGATTGTATTTTCGTACCTGACAGCCTCTGATCCGGCGGTGAGAGTTATTGCAGGTGTGATACCTGTCGCCCTCCTTGCAAGAGAGTGCCGCGCTATTTACCTGCGCCAAAACTAGGATGAGAGTGAGATGGTTGTCTGCAAGGAGAGACAGCACTCAGTCAATGATTGGCAGCAGTCTTGGGTGAAGGGAAGGTGGACTGCGCGCCTCATCCCGAATATGAGACCGTGGCTAAATCAAAGGCGCGGTGAGACTGAATTCCATCTGACACAGCTTTTGAGCAGGCATGGGTGTTTTTAGTCTTACTTGCACAAGATTGGTAAGTCACGGTCCCCCGATTGTCGGTTTTGCGCGGGAGAGGAAGACAATGCCTGCCACACATTTTTTGCGGGCACAAAATGGGACAGGCTGCAAAGGGACCACTACAGGGAGACGGGAGAGCTCACCTCGGATAACATAGTCGCGGTAATGCTCGAATCGGTTGATAAATGGAACCAGGTGGCACATTATGCGCACGCAGTCCTAAAAGATAAAAGGGACTCACAGCAGCCGGGGGTGTTGGGGCTGGGAGATCGCTTGTTTGGCACTTCCTCTTCCCCTCTACCCATCCGCTAGGAGAGGGTTCCTCCAGCTTAAAGGCAACAAAACGAGACCTGGCGCGAAGTAATGTGTCAAACGGTCCCAGGCTCGGTTCTCTGATTGACACGGAAGGTGTTTAGTGGGGGTCCAGGCGCCTTCTTGGGAGCATGGGAGTCCAACACGCTGTATGTAAATGACATTTACCTCCCAACCACAAAAAACCCTCGAGAATTTCACCGTAGGTAGCGTTATAGCGTAGTAGTTTCGGGTTAATGAGTGAATGGCCGAACTGGAGAGCTGCAGTGGCAAAATCACTTGTTATTGATGGATTAACAGAAATATTGTACCCTTTGTACTCTTCCATTATCTCCGTCTAGACCTAGGATCAATGCCAACTAGAATTTGTAGGTGATATGCTGCATTTGGGTGCCAACTATTTTCCTCACTTCAAAACACAAGTTGTCACCATCCCAATGTGTGTTAATTTTGTTAAGCTTATCTACAATGCAATTGCGCAAGGAGCTCTAGTTGCTCGTTGACTCGAGCAATTTATATTAGGTTCCTCAAGATCGCGTCTACAGTCAATCCATTTTGAGGCGCAGCAAAATGCAACATTTCCCTTTGCTTGGACAATTGAATACCTGTTCGCAGATGATCTCTACCAGTAGTGATATTTCATAACTCTTGAACGAATTGCTCAAAATATCCGTAGACTTGTGACGTATCAATGAAGGAAATCAGTTGGTTGATCTGCTCCCTGGGTATCACAGAATCAAAGAAGACCGACTTCATTCCCAAGGCACACATCGAAATGGATTGACCTATGTACATCGATGCAGCGGCTGTTTTCAATTCGAGAATCATTTACAGGTACTTTGATCGGATAACAAGGTGCAGCGTACTAACAGATCTTTTTGCAACCTACGCCATCCCTATTTTTAGAGCATTAAGATGGAAGGCCATGGTCTAAGTCGTGGTCCAGAAACTGTCCCCATTGCATCACCATGTTAGTGATCTCAGTATCGGCTGTAATATCATTAGAATTTATCAAAGTAGTAGAGACAAGTTGTGTACTTAGTTTGGGGAAGCCATGGTAGAATTGGCCTTTATTCCACCCGATTGGCTTGCAGAAACCATTCTCGTAAATTGGTTTAAAGATTCTTTTGAAAGCTGATAGCGAAGGAATAAAAATTTTTGAAATTACATTTTTTTTTTCAACATCATCTTGTCTTTCGCAGCTGATATCAATATAAATAATGAGTTAGAACGTTATGTGTTAAATTTAGAATAATAATTATTAATTAACAGTATTTGGTAGATGGGGTGAAGCAGACCTAGTCCGCTTTGAAATAGCAGAAATGTAGATCTAATCTTGAATACTAGGAATACTTTCTGAAGATGTTCTTCCAACATTTCCACCCCCCACCGCTCTCTGCCAAAAACACTTATATTCGCCAGTGGCATAAGTGCACACCCTCCAACCGATTACCGTGTATCGAATACTTGAAACCAATTACTCAAATTGATGCAATCAATAATCGTTATTTATAAGGTTATTAAAATGCACATATCTAGTAGCAGACAGTGATATCTACACCTCTTAATCTAGAAAAGCTTCATGATTGCGGCATATGAGCAAGCCTTTATATCGAAAATTATAATTCTCCTCCATCCGAGCATCGGTCAAACACAATATCACAAAAAGGGATTATAATTAAATCTAAAAATCACTCTTCCTCAGAAAAAACACTGATTGATTTTAAGTCGAAGATCAGGCCATCAAAATATAAAATTTCTCTTCAACTAATGCGGCCTATTCGTAATGATGGGGCGATTATGAAAACATTGACCAATCAAAATGCTACATCGCTCTTCAAAAAAGCAACGGAGGCAATGAAAGATGAGTATGATATTTCTGAGACCAGATTGTGACAGCCTAGACTTGCCATCAATAGTCTAGAAAATCAATATTCAAATGAGGAATTAAGAAATGAGATCCAATCATTAAATCCCAGTATAGAGGAGCGAGATACTGTGGAACTTGTACATGCCAGGCGGACAAGAAATGGGAAGTAGTTGCACATCATCCAGGTAAATGGGAGCATGTATAAGAGGCTTGCAAATAGATACGTGAATATAGATTATGGCTCATATTTTGTGAAGGAAGACTTTAACGTAACGAGGTGTTATAAACGTCAGAATATGTGTGAAATGTGGAGGAAAGCATGGCCTGAAGGACTGCAAAAGCACGATTGAGAAGTGCTCCAACTGTGTTAGTAACAATAATAATCCTGATCATTTTCACAGAGCAGACTCGGTAGAGTGTCCAGAGTTTAAACGCAGAATATTGATCGCCAGGAGGAGCACCGACTACAACTTGGATGATTGCTAATCTTTGAAATCAATCAAGTTGAACAAATTTGACACTCATGTATGCTAATGTAAGAAGCTTAAGACACAAGTTAAATGATATTCAGATTTACCTGCAGCGATATCTTGACATAGATTTGCTTATTCTCAATGACATCTGGATTTACCCAGAAGAGGCACGATTTTACAATATTGAAGGATATAATGCGGTATTCTCCTGCAGACCAGGAAGAGGTGGAGGCACAGCAATATACGAAAAAAATACAATCAATTTCGTCACCAAGAGAGTGACGCCTGATAAATATAACGTTATAATAACTGAAGTACGCCATGCAGGTAAAAAAATAAAATTAGGGACGTACTGCAACCCCAATCGTATGAATACGCAAGATTTTTGCACAGTACTAGATACATTTTTCTCAGCTAAAAAAAAATTAAATCACAGTAGCAGACACAAACATTGATATAATAATGGAATCACCAGAATCAAGGATTTATAAGGATACCCTAGAGACGAATGTCGTGGTAATCACAAATAACAACAAAATTACTCGCCCAGTTTCAAATACCTGTCTGGATCATATCATAACCAATTATCTAAAAGTGCCTGAAAACATGACATACACATTTGAGGACTGGCCGGAGCTAGATCACCGTGTGTTAAAAATATTGTAGCTATTCAAGACCAAACTCTGAACAAACTGAGGCCTACCTACAAAACATTCAGATATCTAGACAAGAAGCTCTTTAAACCAAACATACGAGAATTACTGAAGAAGCGGAAACCAAATAGTATTATTGAACTCAAAAATATCATCATAGCTGCTAAGCAAAGCTCTACAATTGAGAAATCAGGCGTCGACAAAGGACATGGATAACGAAAAATGTAATTGATGCAATTATTAAAAAAAGGAAGGCATACATGGACTACAGGAAGAACAATGGAAACCAGGCTTTCAAGTTTATATATGTATATGCAAGCGAAAAAAGAATCGAAACGACTGGTGAAGGAGGCTAAATTTTCATATTTCTCAAGAAGAATGGAAACAGCGGCTGACAACTCCCATGAAATATGGGAAATAATTAATGAGGTAAAGGATAACTCTTCACCCCGGGGTATTTCACAAAACCTTCAACTAAACCCTGATGGGATAAATCGTATCCACGTGACGTGGCGAACTCATTAAATAATTTTTTTCAACAATTGGTGAAAGAATCACTAAAGAAATCGTTGCCAGTTCAGAAAGCAATTTAAATACTTCAAACATCTCAATAAATTCCATCCTGCACATTCATCAAACAAATAAAGGGAAGTCTTAAATGTAAACAATGGATTTAAAAAGAATACGTTGCCAGGCATCGCTAGCATCACGATGAATGAGACTAGTATAATCAAGAAGGACATAGCCGAGCTTATGGCAAATTTTATAACCGTGCATATTAGGAATGGATCATTTCTATATTTAAGGGTGGTGATCATCTCGACCCGAATAACTATCGCTCGATTACGTTGCTGACGGGATTTAGTATGATATTTCAAAAAATACGAAACAATCGATTGACATCAATCTTAGTTGGTAACTCTATCGTCAGCCAACATTAGTTGTGTTTTCAAAAGAACAAGAGTACTTTGGACACCCACGTTTTATCAATCTAGGACCTAACAAAGATGATTATGTCATCGCAATTTTTATGGATTTGAAAAAAGCATTTGTTACAGTTGATCATGACCTCTTGCTTCGTAAACTTGAATCGTATGGTATTCAGGGTAGTCCTAAGCAGTTATTTAAGAGTTACTTGGAGGGAAGATCGCAGAAAACTTTAATCAACAATGTCCTGAGCGATCGAGCACCTACGAAAACAGGAGTTTCCCAAGGTTCAATACTTGGCCCAACTTTGTTCCTGCTGTACACAAATAAACTAAACACATATGGGCTGACGAGATATCACACATTATATGCTGATGACACAGTTCTACTTTATCCAGGACGAGACAAAACTGCCATTGAGAACATTATCAACGAGGATCTAGGAAAATTCCATCAGTGGTTAATCCAAAACAAACAAGTATTGAACACTATTGTAGAAAGACAAAATATTTTATTTTTAAGCAAAATAACAAAGGAGACATAGATGTTGAACTCAATATTAACGGCGAAAAATTGCAAAGAGTGCTAGAAATAAAATATCTTGGTCTTATTATAGACCATCGCATGACCTGGTTGCCACACATAAATAGCTTAAGAAGGCAATTAGCCCCAAAGTAGGCTTGTTAAGAAGATATGAGTCTTTTCCAATACACATCAAGAAACTTGCTCTAAATGCATTTGTCCTGACGAAATTATATTATGGAGTACTTATTTCGAGTCCATCGGCAAAGCAACATTCAAACAGTATATCCAGGGTGCTGACCAGAGCGTACAAAAACATTCTGAAACTGCCAATGCTTACTCAAAATAGTTTGGTCTGTTAATCATCGTTAACCTTTAGTCAAATCATCATAATGGAGAAAGCTAAGTTTATCTACAAAAATTCAAAAACTAATGGATCGGAACGAACACCATTAATTAAGGTATCACAGGTCAACCCATATAATGCGAGGAATGCAAATGAATTTGTAATGCCTTGATGCTCTGCGTATATACAATATAACAATCTACCAGAAATGTTTAAGCAAGCAAACTCTCTTTTGGTATTTAAGAAAAAACTAAGGGAACATTTAATGAGCACTAATTGAAGCGTGGACCTGTAGCTCTGCTTTTATAAGCTCAGTATCTTAGGGTATTTTTGACCCTATCGGGGAGATACTGAAGAGACAGTTACTCAGAGTTGTTTTTGAATGTGTCGTATTATATTGCATTTTTTAGGGTTTTGTACTAAAATACAAAACCCTATTGCAATCACGACCTGTGTTCGTCCGTCCGTCCGTCTGTATGTCACAGCACTTTTTCTCCGAAACTATAGAAGCTACAGCAATGAAACTTTGTAAAAAGGTCGGAAGTGGTGACTTCTTGAAAGTTCAAGGGTGGGAAAATTTCTCAAAGGGGTTTAAGTGGGGTCTCCCTATATAGGGAGGTGACCCTTTGAAAAAATTCTTTCACCACTGGTAGTCGAGTAGGGTATCATTAAAAAGGTCTCAATGAGATCTTTTCAAAACAAGTCTTAAAATCGCCTTATCGGTACCGAAGGGGCAGGAGAAGGGGAAATGTACGAACATCTTTCACCCGAAAAATCTGAAAAAAATCATGAATGTATACCTTTATGAGTACAATAACAACAAATACGTGAGAAGTCGAAATTCACTCAACTTTGTTAGTAATAGTATGATTTATCGATTTTACGTTTTCTTGAATAAAATCTTAATGGTACCCTTAAATTCAATAAAATTCAGTATACAAATGACTATTTATAAGATTAATCTGTCCTGAAAGTTTCATAAAGATCAAATGGTATTTAACAAAGTTATAGCGATTTCAATTTTCCTGTATTACTATGGAACAATATGCGCCGTATTCCTATGGAAACATATAGCTATGGAACAATATGTGCTTTTTACCGTCACAGACACTACAGCTTTGCTAATATTTGCATGAAAATTTCAGGAATGATAGGTAGCATGAATATCTAGTGGTATCAGTAATCGTAAAACAAAATGGTGGCTGTTTTAATTGCGTAGATTGAATAATTTTGAGTTATTTTTCCCCAGCTTCAATGTTAAAGGTACATGCTTTTGACAATTGATTCAATTTGATGAATGACTCAAGATGAGCACCTACATAACATGTTGGGGAGGCAGGAGGGAGCTCTTAGCAAAAGGGCAAAAGGGATTCGAAAAAATTGGCCATGAATCGATGATTACAGTACAGAGGAGTGGCCCCTGAAAAAAAATTTCATCAAAGGTAGCCGATATAAGTATAAGCCGATATAAGATAAGAGCTTTTCAAAACAGTTCTTAAACTGACAGATTTTGCTTCAGTGGGTGCACAGGGGGGAAATACACGAAAAATGTGTTTCCTCCCTCGTGAATGAACACCTGTAGTCTAAAAAATCTGAAAAAATTATCCACCCAGATATTTATGAGTATAACAATATCAAATACCTCATAAGTCAAAATTCATTCAACTTTTTTAATAATAGTATGATCTTCGAATTTCATATTATCTCCAATAAGTTCATCTTTGACATGTTTCTTGATTTGATTCGTTGCTGGTGACTGCATTTTGTAAGTTGAGTACAAAACCCTTCTGACACGAGCGTAGGTCTGTCTACCCAACTTGTTTTATCTCTGAGAGCTGATCATGATTTTTGGACTAGATTTTCATGAAAAGGATTAGTTCACATTATTTTGTGTGCCCCCTTATACCGATATATTAACCATTTTCTGGGTGGCACAAAGCTGGAAGCGACGCAATGTGATGAAGATCGCACGAGCGTTGTGCGACGAAGAAAGAGTTATGGAGAGAGTGCCAGGGAATGGAGTTATTAAAAAATAAAATTCACGGGCAAACACTTACCTTTCAAAAACTGAAATATATCTGACTCTTTTCTTGCACGTTTGCTTAATATCTGGGTTAAGGTTAGGAGTGTGACTGTTTTTTAAGAGACTAAGCTATATGTTGATGGTATATTTGTTACAGTAACCGGATTTCTTATTCAGAAGAAATGTAAACATATGAATCGCTGCAGAATAAGATGGGGTGTAGGTAGTTCAGTCCATGTGGTGTAGAAGTAAGAGTACTCACTCTATATGCCGAAAGTGTCTGGTTCGAGTCTCGTTGGCTAGCAGTCAACAAGATTTGTTTCGGGTGTTTCTTCGGACGTTCAGTTATGATACGCACTGGTTTAAAATCAGAACCTATCGTAGCTGGTTGGACGGATACTTAGCCAAAGCGTGGTACTGACCATATAATCTTCTCGAGTGCCAATACATTCGATCAAGATAATGAGATACTCCAATTATCTCTAAGCAAAGCCCCGAAAGGGACTGCAGTGCTAAAGCAAAACAAAGACCCACATCTTTTCTTTTGAATGAACTCCTTAGGGTAGAAAGTAGTCCTGTTCTTAAACCTTGTTCTGCTGATCATATTACATAACCAGTTTCGGCCTTATTTTCATAATATCGTCTAAAGCCTTGAATTAACCTTAAATGCTAGTTAATCTACCGTGATGAGCGATATTTTACGCCTTGATATTAAATAAAACTTTCTAATCCTCTTTTCGTTGTTATGTTGATCTTATATAGTGTATTTAGTGCTCTCTACATTTCACTTAAATAAATTAATGGACTACAAAAAAACTTGCACCAACTTACCACTGGAGTCAGAAGGTACGTGCTTGCGCATATCATAATCAGCAAAATTATAAGTTTCATTAAATGCCAACAGCAATCGATAAACACAAAAATTCCTTTCACTTCCTCCTACCACATACTCAATATCCACTTGCAGGCATCAAATTTCGGGTTAAATTTCACCTTCAATCTAATGTCCATCATGCAGAGAAACATTCACGAAACGCGTATCCTTGCATTAGAAATGCAAGAAAAGTCCATCAAATACGAATTTAAATGTCACTAGCTATGCAAATTGTATCCTCTCTCTATGCACTACTTTATCGCCATACTACCGTAATTAGTCTTTAATCTATTATCTATCATAAATCTAAAAGGAACTGTGCAAAACAAACGCGACAAAGATAAACTGGTGATATGATATTTGAATTGACCATAAATGTCCACTAACCAAATGATTTTTTGGATTAAAATAAAAACTTGTTTCACGCAAAAATTTTGAAATGTTAACCGGAAGATTCTTCTTCGTGATATCAAACTGTGATCATCCGATAAAGATTAATTGAAGGTAAACTGCTTAATATATTAGCAGTGTCTTGTATTCGCATTATCATTTGAAAAAAATCAAGTACAATAAAAAGAAATGCAAATTTGCAAGCCCTGACGCTCGGTCAAGGCATATGTGAATTAAAAAATCTTTGTTTTCCGATGATTTGTGTGCTTATTGTCACCTAAAAGCTAATCGATGAAACAACGATGTCGTTATGTTTTTATAATTAAATCTTTTTATCTTTTCACCGAGGAACATCAGACTCAAATTACTGATTTCAGTTTCTTTTAAAGGTGTTGGAATTACCATATTTTCCAGGCAATAATGGAGATAGTCATCAAAATGATAAATAAAGCAGAATTTTATGGAAATTACATTTATTGTTATGAATTTAAGATGAGATCAGTGCGAAACAAACTCAACACATTTTAGTGTTGTGGCTGGCGATGTGAAGGCCGCGGAATGTAAGTTACACGGGTATGAATGTTTTTGACTATACAGTGCAAACATGATCTGATTTAGCCAATCGAAAAATCATAAATATTTCCTTAAAGAACTAATAAAGCAAAATTCAATATTCGTTATAACGTGAGTTAAATGAAAAGTATTGTTATATCCTATCCAATACAAGGGTAATGTTAGATTATAAATATCAAACGAAATTTCCAGCAACTTCTATCTCATACATCCAATTCAATTTTTAAATTTTCATTTATAAAACCTATCTATGACGAACTAAATGCTATAAATCAAAGTTTTCCATCAAACCAGCATCAGCATAATGAAGTATGATTGAGGGCAACGGAGCCAAATGACAGGCACTTGAAGATACCATCAAGCATAAGAAACGTGTCAATTTGCCCTCAACATCAGAAACAGCGCACGTTTAATAACAATTGATTGATATTAAAATTATGAATAATGTCTAACTATCAAAACGTTAAAATGTCAGAGCATAGAAAAGCCAATTCTATTCAACTCTTTAGTCTCACACTCCCTTCATTCCTATGCGCCATACAAGAGTAGATAAATATTACAAGGACACAAATAGGTTTAAATACTATGTACTATCTTCACCCGCAGAGACTGACTGTCTCTTGAACTTCTCTAAAGCTTATTTCGAATAATAATTATCTGTGAATCAATACATTTACGGTCGCAATTCTGTTAACTGTTTTTGGAATCTTTCCAAGAATTGGGGTAGTGGGTAATCCATCCTGGAAGCGTTGACCCGATCCAAGTAATCAGGAGTTAATAGATATTAAGAAGCAATTATATGTAGCGCGTTTAGTGTGAACATTTCTGGGAAATCAATTTCTTCTGGGTTTGTGGGTTTCTGAGCGTTAATTAATCTGTTATAATTTGCAAATCAGATTAACCAATTAGCGAGAAATTGCCATCGATGGGGGAGATTAGGAAATAATTTGCTTTATTGCGGAAAGAGGACATTTCTTCGTTCATTCAATGAGTTCGAATTAGTAGAGATTTAAATGGCTTAAAGTAAACCGATTGGGAGGCTAACACCAGTTTACACGGTTTTGAATCTGAGCAACCAAAAGCTGTTCATAAGGTAAATTAGGGGGCTGAATCCACATCAGTAGCCCGTTTTTTATCATTGGTTCTAGCTTGCCAAATATTCAATAAATTCAATATTTTGCTATTTTTGACGATTAACGGCATAACGGCTGTTTCACGCATAAGGGTGCATCAATAGTCACTCATCATCCCTTTGTCCCAAAATCCTTGGTAACGCCTTTCGATTTTCGCTATATTTTGGTGTAGCCGCTTTCCTTGCTCGTCGCTCGAGTCGCCCAAGTTTTGTGGGAAAAAATCAAGATGTGAATGCAGAAAATTATCTTGAGAGACATTTAAGCTCCAATCTTGTGGTAAGACACAAAATATGCCTCTATAATTTTCGCACTGTAACTTATCACCTTTTTTGTGGATAGGGAATATAATTGATTGGCTCCACTCTTTCGGCATATATTCTTATTGCCAAATATGCTGGATGAATTTGTGAACAGTTTTATGAACACAGCTGCCACCATATTTGATAAGCTCCACTGGAATTTCATCTATGCCCGGCGCTTTATTATTCTTTTGGGCTTTGATGATGGAACAAACTTCATCCAGAGTTGGTGGGGCTAATGGAAGCTCTCCGTAGACATCTATAGTTTCCAATGTTCTGGCGCTGTGCGAGGGGTTAAGAAGGTTCTTGAAATATGATGCCCATACTTCCCTAATCTTGGTTTCATCAGCGATTATATTGCCGATGTTATCACGACAGAGCGTCGTTTTGGGCTGATAACCACGTTTCAGGCTTTTCACTACTTTGGATGCTTGTCTTGCGTTGTTACTCGCTAAACTTACATCTATACTTCTCAATTGGTCGTCAAAATATTTTCTTTTCTTAATTGTAATAATCTTATTCGCTACTCTTCTGAGATTTTCATAGTGTTCTCTCTTCGTTTTGGTTTTCCTACCTACCTAATCTTTGTACGCCTGATCCTTTCTGTCTAACGCATTCTGGCACTCTTCACTTAACCAATCATTTCCCTTGCGCCGAGTTTGATGTCCAATCGTCAGTTCTGCTATGGTCTTGATAACCGCTTTCGCTTCCATCCAGTGCTCGTGGCTTGTCTTTAACGATGCGTCTGATAAGATGGGAGCCAGCTGGTTGTCGAAGTTCTCCGTGAAATTTTTGGCCACCGATGCCGTTTGGAGCCTTTCGATGTCAAATTTTTGTAGCGGACTGTTCTTTGCTGAATATGCCTTTGATATACGACATCGATAGGTTAATTTGATCAAGCAATGATCTGAGTTACAATTGGCTCCTCGGTCAGGTATACTCGAGGCCCATCGTTGTTGGATCAGAACATGGTCAATCTGGTTTTGTGTGTTACCAACCGGTGATACCCAGGTCATTTTATGAATGTATCGATGTAGAAACAAGTTGAACGTATAACTAGATTTCTACTACATGCAAAGTCAATCAGGTGCTGGCCGTTGTCATTTGATTCATCGTGGAGGCTATATCCTCGATTCGTTCCACGATGAGATACCTCATTGCCAGCCTTAGTGTTGAAATAACCCAGTATTATTTTTGTGTCGTTTGTAGACAACGAGTCGACTAGTCTTTCTAGGTGATTGTACATTTCCTTTGTTTCTTTGGTCGGGGCGTGTGCATTGGTCGGCCAGATTTTGAAGAATTTCGCGTTCAAATGGATTGCATACAGCCGTTCATTGACTACCTTGAAACCAATAACGTGCAATTTGAACTTCCTATCCACAATAGCCAATAGCCAATGCCATAATCCTTTTTTTGTTTGCGAGGTCGTTGCCGTGAGTCCAATCCATTCCGAGGCCCATCTGCGGGTTTCGAAACATTTTAACGTTTTCCAGGGACGGGGAGTTGCTCAGTTGCCCAACCTCAATTACCGTGGCATGGTTACGTCGATACCGTTATTAGGAGCGAAGTAGCTGGCTAACAAGCAGTCACCGCGAAATAGACTACGAGTCTCTGAACAGGTCCATTTTAAGAGGCACGGTCCGTTGACTCGCCTCTAGACTTCATGTCTTCAAACCGTTAAGAGGTGAGTCCGATTTCCCATTGGAAAGTTTTGGATGAAAAAGAATTCCTTAAATCATTCAAAATTGCGCATTGGCATCTCAAAGAAATGGACAGGATTCATTATGCACGATATTTTGAAGATGAAAAATTTATTGGCACGATGGGTGCCGCGTTTGCTGACCGTTGGCAAAAAGCAGCAGCACGTTGATGATTTGACGGTGGGTGTGGCGTTGCTGCAGCGAAATTGAGCAGATTTTTTTCAAAGTTTTATGTTGATGTATAATACGTGGGTCCATTACCATGCGTTTTACGGGACGGGGTTTTAAGATTCACCGTCACCCTCTTATGTCCCCACAAGGTAGGTATCAGTAGGATTTAGTAGCAGAGCTGTAGGCGCACAATATAACGCGCCAATGAGTGTAAAAGAGGAGAACTTTGGATAAGAAGCGACAAAAGTTGAGAAATTATAGTAAAGTGACACCGGTCCAGACAGAACAAACATATTTGATAATTATGCCATTAACAATTCTCCTGAAAATTTGTTACGGAACCAGATAGGATTTTTGAACAAAGGACTGAAAAATGAAGTTCGAGAAGTTCACCTTTGCAAACTGCATGAGGGACCTTCGCAAAAAGAAACTTGCTCAAAAGATGATCAATTCAATGTCATGGGTGGTAATACAAAAGGTCCACAACACACCTGAGTACACCTGATGTATGTGAGCTATTCTAATACACCGACACCAGCTAGTACAAAAATGATATCAAATAAGCGGTTTTATAATAATAATAATAATAATAATAAGGCAATAAGTGCTGAACAATTGAATACGCAACTTAATAATACTAGCAGCACTAAGCCGAAATCAAAACCGTCATCATCATCGCTACCATCATCGATGAAAAGTTTCTCAGACCTCTACTCAATGAAGTATACTTATTAACTATGTATAATAATGTTGAGACCAACAAAATCACAAATTTACTTATCCCAGTTAGCTTTAAAAGCGATCATGATAAACTTGGCATTGAATTTCTAAATCAGTTCAGAAAATCGTTAACAAAAATATCCATTGAAGTGAGTTAACTAATATGCGGAATCGATTGAAAAACAAGAAATTAATTATGATAAAAAAGTAAATACATTACTCAAAACAATTGAATCGACGTAGAGTTATAATAGCAAATATTTACTTAAAGATTCGAGTGCGAAGTAATATTAACAAAAAAAGAAACTGAGAAAAAAAACGTAATTTATATAAATGGTAGTAGACTTGGTCGTGTAAGAAATGTTTATGTCGATGATGACTTTTGCGGGTAGTTTTTTGCCTGATTTCGCTGGCAACCAAAATTTATTGGGCAAATGCAAGGATAATGCGGGAAGAAGAAGTTACTGCATGATTCACATCTGGAATTAAATGTTGGAAAAAGAACCCAACAAACTACCCATCGACAAACACATAATATTCGCACAGGTTGCAGTGGCTTCGATTGACTTCAACCGGCTTGAAATTACCGTAAAATCGCTCTGATTAAGTCAATTGGTTCTAACCTCAATGCTATAAATGAAACATGCCGTTATTTGTTTGTTTGTTTCCGACCAGGAAACTTGGCATGAACGCAGTAACTTTTATCTAGAAGAAGCTGGTTTCAATAAAACTGTATTTTGAATGGACATTGGATAGATCTCGTTGAAGATGGTTAGCTGTGCGCTGGGCAACAACGGGGAGTTGCTTCAAAAACGTCAGCATGGCCAGATCGATGGAGTGTCAGAGGGAATTTTAAGGATATTTGGTTTTTTGATTGCGAGCTCCTTATTGTCGGCAAATTCTTTAACTGTGCAGGAAAGACTTTCTAATATTTCAACACAAAGTGGATAATCAAATGAAAAAGAGAAAATATCCAGGCGGAAATGAATTGTGATGCGTATATGTTATATGTATTCTGATAAGATGGGTGTGTTTTCTTCTCTAAGTGAAGTGAAATTTTTTGGATTTTCAATGTAGATTTGGGACCGCTATATTAAAAATAACAATATAATGAATGTTACAATGAATTTCCAGTCAAATACAATCGTTTAAAAGTTGAATAATGTTAAATTGAACCGCGCACATATAATTTATGATATGTGGTATATAAAACTCTTAGCCAATTTGTGAATTAAATACACATATATGTATATTGACGGCAATCTAAACGTAGAAAAATTAGGAAATATGTGAAAACGTACGCCCTGATATTTTTTTGGTGAAAAAATAAAGGGTGTAGACACTGAAATACATTCAATATTTTAATATAAGTGTGTTCTCCCTTGGAAGTGCACAGTGGATTACAAAAACGACCATAGTAGAATATTTATACCTTATATTGGTTGATTAAAAAAAAATCGTGCATTGAGTAATGCAAATGTGTCCGCGAGGGTATCTCAAGGAATCTCCCAATATCATAATAAGATAGGTGAACAGCTTCTATTTACTACAAATGCTACAAAACGACTTTCAAATTGAACATACATTTTTACATATAAAGCAGTAGAGCAGCTATTGAAACAAATATGGAAATAAAAATATTGAAATCTTGGAAATTGATACTGACCTACAAATAGACTCATCGAATCATTTATATAAATTAGAAAAAATCTTATCCAAGATTTCAGGCACTCTTACTCCCCAACAACGAGCGCTCGTCGGAGGACTGGGTGAATACTTCTTCCTGTATATATTATAAATTTGAAACAAAATTTACATTTTTTTACTTCAAAAATATTTTTTTTTTGTACAAATGTGAGATTTTATATTAACTGTGATAATTACTCGAAGATTAAAGACGAAGTGATTTAATGCTTGATCAAGAGTCCTTTTGATGAAGAATTTGTTTATTGTCGAGTTATGTTTATAGTCCTTTCGCCTGTATAATATTAACAAAAACAAAAAACAAAAGAAAAGGAAAAAAATTGCGGGGACCTCATTTATGTTTCGAAGTCTATTAACCCTCTCAAGGATTTTAGAAAGCGAAATTTGGAATAATTTTTTAACATAAAATTAATGAATTTAATGGAATAAAATGTGTAGTTGAATGAACGCAAAAATTCGGTCTTTCCATTGTTTGAGCTCTGACTGAGTATAGGACCCGCCACGTTAGCTGGTCCCTCCGCTCGTGAGCTTGCCAGCCGGTGAGGTCTCTCCTTTTTTTTAAATTGTCACTGGTGCCCTCGCAGGGTTGTTTGGCCTTCCACACCCGACATGGGGCAATGCAGCGTTGTTTTTGGATTTTGATGCGGTTGAGAGGGATGTGTGGCGGCTCTGCCACCACCTGGATGCCCCACTTTTATTTGTGGGCCATAATCCACCCATGCATGGGCGAAATTGACGTGGGTATCGCACGATGTTAATGAGTTATTTGTCGTTGCTTTTCTGTTTGTAATCCCTTTCAGCAGGACACTTCGGCCATTGGCAGCTTTAACATCAGCCAACCGGTTTCGCTTTTGACCCAAGTTGCCTTAGAATTCGTGAGTGTGAAAACAATTTATAGTGTGCCCTTGCGCTGTAGGAAAAGAACACGCCCTACGACACCGCAACGCTAGCTTTGCAGTGCATTCACGCGTCTCCAGGTAAGACCAATCCAGCTGAGCACCGGTCTTTCGCTCGTTGAGGCAGTAGACTATCGCTGCAGTCCTTAACGGATAATTTAACATCCATGAAAACACTACATTTCTCAAGCAATACTGCCCAATGGAATGGAGGAAAAGAGCAAAATGCTTTAGCAAACTGCCGTCTCTTTGCATGAATGAGAACTATTTCATGTTTAGAGACAAATTATATAAAGTACCGGCAGAAGTAGCAATGAGATGAGACTCCTCTGCTGAGTGACATTCTTATGAACTGGCTGGAGACGCAAATAGAAAATGAGGGTGTGGTGTAGAAAAAGTGAACTACTCGCAGATACGTCGACAATATTTTCACGATCATCAAAGTTGATGAGGTGGAGAAATTGCTGAATGGGCTTAAATTTTTTTTTTCTTTTGGGTTGGAAGTGAATGCTATTTACTCACTGAGTGTGGGGCTCTGCTGCCGTGAGCGACTGGGCCACCCACTGAACACCTCCCCAGTAAACTTGAAAATCTAGCTTGGAACCCTTTGATATATTACTTCAAACCAGGTCCCGTTTTGTTACAACCTCTCATCAGCCAAAGACGTGAAATCTCGGTACATTCCAACGGACTGTACCCTACCCTACAGGTCAACTAGTCTGTGCACCTTTAAGCTTGCAGTTCGGAAAGGACTTCCACGAGCACACTAAGTCCGAATACAATTTCTCAGCCACGGATTCAAATGCTAATTCTAATGGGTTTCAAAAATTTCCCGAAGAAAACTTTTCGCCCCTAAGTTACCACTACCTTTACAATGCTGCCAATCAATGAACATTGTATTTACGCGTTCTTGGTCGAAATACTGACGCAGCGCCAGAAATAAGCAAATCTAATTCTAACCGAAACATTCTGTGCTGATTAAAAAATATGAAACCTAAGTTGGAGCACCGGGTACCAAACCAAGCGAACCGACCATTTGCGGAATTATAATAAAGCCCCTCTTCATCGCATACCTGCCTACCGTTTTTATTTCCTCCTGAAAAACTAACTACTGGAAAGTAAAGAGTATGGTTACTCTAACAATTTATTTTGAACCACTTGAGCTCAGTTGGTAGAATATTATTCTCATCTATCAAGTAGAGTAAAGTATTACTTAGCTCAGATTTCATAGAGGAGTTTCGTTTTGTATTTGTTTCTTTTTCCCTAAAATTAGTAAAATTAGTTTTGGCTACTACGAAGACATATTTTATGCCATTCAATATACATTTAAGCCTTGAAAATCATAACTTATCGACGCTCTTAAATTTCAGTTCGTTGTTTCATAATTTGATAAAAATAGGGGACTAGTAAGAAACAATTGTGGTTCTTGAAGAGTTTTTAAATATCTGAGTATCAATTTCCATTCAAGTGAGGGAACAAGGTAACGAAGTTTTTCTACAAGCTAAATTATAGGTTAGTCGAAACATCAAGTCTAGTCTTTGTTTTTGAATATACAAGAAGTTCGAAAAAAATCTACCCAAATCCTCTACCTTCTAGCTTATAATGTAACATCTCTGAGATGATATTCAAACTGAAATCAACGTTCGATTCGATTGGAAAAAAATTAAATCACTTAGAACCTTAATGCTTTCATAGACATGATAGTGTATTTGTGGGTACGAAATGCAGTAAATTCGGAATAAATATTTATAAAGGTGTGAAGGGAAGGATGAGACATAAAGTAAAAAATTAAAATTGATAATACTTCTAAATATACCAGATTGTTGGTTAGGCTTAAAGATTCATCTTTCATGTATTAAATGTTAAACATCATATTTTATCCTTTTTAACTTATTTGTTTGGTTCTCGCCCCTTCTCCTTTATGAAAAGGAACTGAAAATATTTCTTAATGTTCCTATAAGGCATTTTGCACGTTGAATACTTATCATAATCACGTTACAGTTGGCAATTATAGTAAGAGATTGCAGGGCATATGACAAAACCAAATCCACTGGATTTGCTTGTCATCTCATTCCCAATACTTCTCCATTTTACATCCAAACCTGTTTTTTTCAAGCCAAAAGCAGAAAAAACAAAAACTTTTCCCTGAATTCCTTTTATTACACATGAGGCGTCTCTAAACTGAGGGATCCCGCCTCCGGTGAGTAGAGAAGGAGAAAGAGGGATTTCTGGGCTAGCTATCCCCCAGCACTGATGCCCCGGCTGTCGTGAGTCCCTTCTATCTTATAAACTACCTGAACCAAATCTCCCAAATGGTTCCATTTCTCAACCGATCTAAGTATCACGGCGACTCCCGTCTCGCTGTGAAGTTCCCTTCACAGCCTGTCCTATTTTGTGCATGCAATAAATGTGCGTTAGGCATTGCCTTCCTCTTCTGGGCAAACCCGACAATCGGTGGACCGTGACTTACCAATCTTAAGCAGAAAAGACCCATGCCTGCTCAAAACCTGGGTCAGATAAAAGTCAATCTCATCATGCCTTCAATTTAGCCACGATTTCCCTTCGTGCAATTCACCCAAGATTGCTATCAATCGTTATGTGACCACTATTTCTCCTCACAGACAATTGTTTCCCTTGTGTCCTTGTTTCAACGCAGGTAAATAGCACGGTCCTCTCTAGGAAGGCACTTGACACGTATTACGCCTGCAATAACTTTCACTACTGAATAAGAGACAATCGGATATGAACATGCGATCCTCAGTGCTCCTCTTCCCTGTACCTGTGCCAAGCGATTTCAGTACACCTCCTTACTGAGAGCGTATTCCCATATTTCTGCTCGATACAGTAGCACTGACCTTAAAACACTCATCAAGAGGCGCCTTTTTGACGGGCTGGGTCGTCCCCCTACATTGGTCAAAAATTGGCTCTGAGCCGAAACTCCCGAAGAAGCCTTCTCAGCCGTGACTCTGATTTGCTCAGAGAAACTCATCTTTCAGTCGATGATTAGCCCCAAGTACTTCTGAGCTGGTGCGTTGCCATGGTCGAAGTGCACCAGCTCAATAAATCGGCATAGTAGAGCCTTGTGACCATTTTGCCCTTCTCCAGGTAGTCAATGCAGATCATACCTTATGAATCCCAGGAAACGGTGGCCATCACTTTTTCGGCAGATAGGATAACCTTGGTTTTCTTTGGAGCAGGTTTTTCGGGTGAAGTAAACTGTTTCGACTGCGCCTTGTTCTCTGATGTATACTAGTAGAGCCATGTTTTGTCGATGGTCACGGAATGACGCAGAAATTCGTTTAGATTGCACTTAAACAGCGCCAAACACTGCTCTGAAGTGGTTTCACGGTGGCTTTTGTTGGCCGAAGTGAGCGAACATAGCACTCATTGCGCCGACAGCTTTTTCATGTACAAAATTTCTAAAAGGATATGACCCATGCGGTCTTTTGAGATGCCTCTGTCTCAGATATCTTTATGTTTAAAAACATTGATGTTTTTATCAAACATCGAGTCTTTTCAACATCGATGTTTACAAGACGATATTTTTTTCACATCGATTTTTTTGCGTCGATGTCCCAATTGAAACTTTTTCTCTGTCATTTCATTGATTTTCGCTCCTCTTTTGCTAACTTAAAGGGCTCCAAGACGAGAAACCGCCAACACAACACGCTGAACGTTTCTCTTCGAGAAATTGCCAAATAATGTTTGTTTTTATGGTTGAAGAAAATATGAGCGTGTCTGTGGGCATTGTGTTTTTAGCTTGATTGCAAACTTGTGTTGGGTTTCTGTACTTTGTTTTGTGTAGTACCCTTCAGTTGGTGTTGAAATGTGCATCGAATTTACGTTTGAGAGTCCATGTGAACTTTGGTTTGAAATTGAAAGGCATTCGTTATTGAATTTACTAGTAGTGCGCTGTACGTGCAAGTGTATCTGTTAGGAAAATTCGACTATTAACGTACCTCGTGTATTCCTCGACAATTTAATTTTTTTTTTTTGGTTTCGTAGTACCTCGCAAAAGTCGTGTGATAATTTTTCGAAAAAATTGATGAGAAAGCGGGGCAATGCTAATTGTGCTCAAAAATTATAAAAACAAATGGAAACACATCGAACCCGAAAGGACATATGAGCAGCAAACACAGAAGCTCTTTCAAAATAAACTTTTGTTATAAATCTGAGTCATCTTCTATGCAGCGCACGCAATTCACTTTAGTAAGTTATTATTACTATTAATCAACTAATAAAGATAAATAACTTTTAGCGTGACTGTTTCCAAAACCAAATGGAAAATCCGACCACTTCGGTTGTACCAAGTAGGTCAAACGTGGCTATACTTAGGCAATGAAAATGATGAATGTCCTGGAGCTAGAAATTTGATTGATAGTACCCATTCGAGAGGGTTGGGTCTCTCCAAGCACAAAATGTTGCAAGAAACTATTATAATTTCAATTGTAGAAGATGAGGGCTTTAGCTCGTTTCTGAAAGTTGTTGATCCACTGTATAATGTACTTTCAAGAAGGACTATAACTTCAATGATCTATGGAAAATATGAAGCAATAAAAGACATATTTGAAAAAGTTTTGTCAAGCATTCAATATGTGTGCCTTACTACAGATATTTGGACCAAAAGTCATCAAATGAGAAGCTTTCTTGTCGTGACATATCTCTTCATATCGTATTTGTGGTACACTAGGAGTTTATGAATTACATGATAACTATACTGGTGAAAATTTAACGAAGAAATTGTTAGAAGTGTGTTCAGACTGGGACTGTGAGCTCAAACGCATAACAGCCGTTGCTACAAATAGAGCAAGCAATATCATTAGTGCTGTAGAGAAAGTTTTCGGTAAAGAAAAACACACTTATTACTGCGTTCACTTGTTAAATCTAAAGACTCAAAAATCAATTGATGCGATACCAGAGGTAGTGAAAATTATCAACGGTATTAAAGCTATAGTTGAATGGTATCAAAAAAGTGTAAATGTGAGTCGGGAACTGGACAAAAAGGCAGAACATTATCAAAAAAAGAAGCTGGTGCAGTCTGTGTCTACAAAGTGGAGTGCGACATAGTATATGGTCAAGAGGTTTCTTCTTTTCAGAGAAATTGTTGCGAGGACTGTGAATTTCAATACGTCAGCCCCACAGATGCCTTCAGCAAGAAACCTTGATTTCATGAAAGTGTTTTGTATTATATTTCGACCAATTGAATTTGCCACAAAGAAAGTGATGATCAATTCATAACTTCCAGCATGATAGTTCCTATATTGAAATTCATGCACAGTAAAATCTGTGAAGCTGTATGTGAATCTAGCTTAGCAAGAAAACTAGAGGATAGTATTTTGACGGACTAAAAGAAGCATTTCAGCGATCTGGAAAAAAACATTTTCTTGCAACTGCCACCATTCTCGATTCCCGTTTTAAAAATATTCACTTTGAAGATAACAAAGGAAATAAAGCAAGATATAGCCACCTCTTCAGAATCCGAGAGTGAAGCTTCAGCTAGTTCCTCTCCTCATTCTGCTGAAGGTAAGCAAATATCAACTTGATTAAGCTAACGTTTTAACTCTATTTGAAATGTATTATAACATGTGTCTCGTTAAATTACAGAACGAGAATTGAACTTGTTTGAGGGCCATCTTAAACTGGTAGAAGACAATTGGGAAGCTAGGAAAAGGTCAAGGGTAGTTGAGGAATTCTATATTTTAAGTAGTATGGCACTAGAGCTATCGGTATACTTGAAAGATCCGTTGGCTAAACTTAAAGATGATCCATTGGAGTATTGGAATGAATCAACCTTACTCAAGGCAAGTTTTGATGAATTAATAGATCTGATTTGCTGATTTGACGTCCAAATGCAAAGATGACTAGAAATATTCATGCTTTAGGATTGTTCTATGATAAAAATGGCGTAAAAATATCTCTATGTTATGGCAACTTCAGTTCCATCAGAAAAAGCTTTCTCCACTACTGGTAATATTGTTCCCGACAAAGGAAGCCGCTTGAAGAGTGAAAACCTCAGAAAACTATTATTCCTGGCGCGTGCTACAACATATTAGAATATATTGTAATTGCTAGAATATATCTTACGTGCGCTTTGAAAGAAAATTTAAAATGTATTCTCTAGTCCATCACGAATAACAATTTGAAGTTATTATGATCACATTTTACCCCATTAAATTCAAATAATTTTGCTGCGCAATTTCCCTTCCAAAAACTAGAATCGAATCACCGGCTGACATTGCTCTATCTCCATTTTGCTAAAATCCGTGGACATACCTGTTTCCACACGTGGTCAAAACAAAACTACGAGTCCGATTTAGCTAAAATTTTGACAGCAGTTCTCCTTTGCGATAGTAGCCCCAACGGGTGGCAAGGCTAAGTACTTATGAGACCGACCTCAGATATCACATAATTTTATCTGCCCTTATTGAAACATATGCCATATGAGATCCAATTCGGGACATCTTATCGCCTATCAAACTGCCAAGGAACACGCGGAGTGTTAGGAGAATGAAAATCCTTTTATAAGTGAATACGTTAAAAACACGCCTGGCAGGCTCCAGTATGAAAGATAACATGAAAATAATGCTCGTTATCGGGATTTCCCATATTTGTACAAACGAAATGAATCCATTTTCGGTCTCCTTTCTTCGTTTCTCTTTATATGTAGGTGGCCGCGCACGCGCAAGAGGTTTTCCGGACAGAACTCCAACATGACTGAATGCTAGTGGGCCTCTGCATTCCACCCATGGCAAGGAAATTTTCTGCGAACGCGTTAAATACCGTGGACATCATAAAGTATCAGCATATGGTGTGAAAAAAGATCACAGAATTAAAAACATAATTTTTTTGGCCCAGCATCGATTTTTGTATTTTCGAAACCAAACTGAATAATGCGTACTCTCTCCTTAAGTATCAATTGTTTATTTTGAATTCAATGCTTGGGAAGTTTTGCAAGTTATTAATCGAATCTCATATCCATTTATCTACTTAAGTTAACATTTTAGCCTTCCAGTGCGAAAACTTTCCTCTAGGCAATTAAATCTCGATCGTTGAATAAATTCAGCAATAAATTTAATCCAACTGAAATATTCATATCGTCATGCAGTCAAAAAATTAATTAACAATCCATATAAACAATATGATAAACAACCTCAACTTCATTAATCAGATACGGTTGCAGCTGCATTGTATCTTCGAACAAGTTCAAGTTTCCTTCATTTTAATATTCATACTCATACATAATTATCAGAGGGGCTCAACTCGAACCATCAATGGATGGAAATACACGACATCCTCTGCAACCTCGACCTAGAGCTATTTTAACACCGCCCAGCTTGAGCGACCTTGTCTTCGGATTAAATTTCGCTCACAGTGCATAATAATTCCGAAAAGATATCTCATATGGTAATTCCGGAATGACAACAATTATATCATAAAATGATGATTGATTGTATCATGGCGTGTAATTTGTTTTATGCAATGAAATGCATGAGTTTATTACCGAGCATGTGAAATGAGTTCCGTTGATCTGCAAAAACCAAAATCACGAGAGCAATCGCGACCAAGATCGCCAATTTCCCATTTCGTATCACATGCATGAACTTGTGATCGCTTTTTATCTGAAAGTAATTTATCTGGTGTGGCGGATTGGCGACATGAACGTAAATTGATAATGCAATGGTAAACATGCGTTGAGTTTGGTTATGGTCCGTACGGAGAAGAACAATTTTAACCCTTGAGGCTTTGTGGTATGCAGTACGCTAAAGAATTCACAGCCACACTGCTGCAAGCGTAAAGTGCTCAACAATTCACATAAGCGCCATCAATTCAAACCCATGAATGAAGGGTTAATAAAACTCGAAATTCCCAAAAAGCTCATGTTTCAATATTTAAGTACTGCTACGCCGTGAGCTGACGATGCAATTTAAAATCTTAATTTGCATATACTCGTATGCGGATCATTCAAGTATACCTGCAAGATTTTAATCTTTTTTGCACTTTCGGTTTCCAGCAGTCACTTCTGGGCATGTGTTCTTTTCGTTTATTTTGTTTCACAGAATTATTTATGGGGCATCAAAACGTGAATAAATTCAATCGAAATTTTTCTCGCTCAACTGAAAATGTCATCGCTCACGTGCAGCAGTTAGGAATAAATTGGAATCTGAAGATTTTTCGAGCTTTAAATTAAATTCAAGGATACAAATTTTCATTGGGTGGCATATGAGCACGAGTATCTGTTAATGGAACGTGGCTCAATGAAAGGATTTGGTGGATTTAATCTACTTTCGCGTTCAATAATAAATTTGCATTAATTTTAAGCAAAATTCTATTATGATGGCTTTTGATGCTGCATGAGTGGATTATTTGCTCTACTCGTAGGTTAACCACGCAACAATTGCGAACAAATATAAGGTTTTCCATTAGGGGCATAAAAATTTTGTATCTTTAAATGAACCCACCCTTAAATTTTTTTTAATAAACTGTTAATGTCAAAATATTAGTTAAAGTCAACATTTTCATCATGGTAAAGTTCACGAACCAGCAACGTTTGGAAATCATAAACAATTCTTCTTCTTCTTAGCACTACAGGCCCTCTCGGGCCTCCGCCAAAAGATGTCGTACCACTCGAAGTGAAGGAAATATCGCAGCAGTGCATCGATTCAAAATGAGCCAGATCAGTCGATGCCACGTCGTTCTCAAGAATCGAACATCGCTCAAACGACACTGTGGCGTGTTTTGCAAAAAGATCTTGGCCTACATCGTTACAAGATCAAATTGTCTCAACAACTAAAGCTGTTTGATCGTTCGAAACACCGAAACTGCTGCAAATAGGCTCATTTTCGCCGATGAACCTTATTTCTGGCTCAATGGCTTTGCTAATAAGCAAAATATGCGTTATTGGTCAGCAACAAACCCACATGTGCTTCTTGAGACACCGTTGCATCCGCAAAAAATCACTGTTTGATGCGGCTTTGTTGCCGGAGGTGTGATTAGGCCGTACTTTTTCGTGAATGAAAACGACCGTCATGTTACCGTCAATGGAGAGCGCTATCTTGTTATGTTGGAACATTATTTGTAACCAGAACTAGATGAACTTGACATCAACAAGATGTGGTTTCAACAAGACGGTCCCCCTAGCCACACAGCACGCCTCACAATCGATTTATTGAAAGGCAAATTTGGTGGACGTGCTATTGCTATCTCGAGAAATGGTCCGGTCGCGTGGCCGTCTCATTCATACGATCTTACGCCTTTGGATTTCTTTTTATGGGGCTGTATCAAGTCACTAGTCCATATCGACAAGCCAGGAGATTTTGACGAGCTCAAAGACAACATCCAACGCGAAATTGCCATTCCAGTCGAAATGTGTTCCAGAGTTTTTTAACAATGCCGTACTAAAATCTCGTCCTTTCTGTCCATCCATCCGTTTTCTCGCAACCTACTTAAAATAATTTGTGCTTTCTAAGCAACGAATCTAACATTACTTACCCGTTCATATAGCTATCAATTATGAAATATGACGAACTTACCTAGAAATAGATAAAAAATTATTGATAGTATAAAATAAATAAAAATATATTTAAAATGAAAAAGGTATGAATATTTTGACTAAATGCAAGAACCGAGACAATGAGACATACAAAAATATAGTATCCAGAAGAACTTACCAATCATGAGGCAACAAAATAGTTCTATACAGCCGCATAAGTATAATAAATTGCAATAATTCTCTCGCCATTACCTGTGTATGCCCATGGAAGAGAGAGAATTCATCGTACACACGTCAAAACCACTTTTTCTGACATTTTTCTTTTTCATAATTAATATACACGCACACATATATATATACTCGTATATATATATATATATATATATATATATATATATATATATATATGAAAGTATATATATAAATATACATATATTATATATATATATATATATATATATATATATATATATATATATATATATATATATATATATATATATATATATATATATATATATTTATATTGCATAGTCTAAGAAGTATTGAGCGTTTCTTGTCACTAGATGGTGTTCTTTGTCATATATCGGGCAATACTAATCAGATTGAGTCAAACTGACATGCGTTTAAAAGGTGGCATTCCAGTCTACAATTTTCATATGGACAGTTTTGTATTTCGTCTTTCGTGCCAAAAGTTGTATTCATTTAAAAATGAGTGAAATTTCTGAGAAAATTCGTATTATTTTACAATATCACTACGATCAAGGGGGGAGATTGCATCGCAGGCTCGTGAAAAGATTTGTGGTGTCTACGGTCAAGATACTTTATCAAAAGCCACAGCCAAAAGATGGTTCGCTCGCTTTCGTTCTGGAAATTTTGATATCAAAGATGCACCTCACTCAGATCCACCAATCACTGAAAAAGTCGATGAAATCTTAGAAAAAACTGAAGAAGACCGACACATAAGCATCCATGACATTGCTAAGGAACTAAATATTCATCACGCAACGAAATCGAGTCATTTTTGAAGCAAATCACTACGAGCGATAAAAAATGGGTAAGATACGAGAATGTCGTTTGAAAAAGATCCTGGTCAAAAACAGGTGAATCATCACAAACGACTTCAAAGCCAGGATTGACACCAAATAAGGTTATGCTGTGTGTATAGTGGGAATGGAAGGGAATTGTTTATCATGGAAGAGTGGAACTTGATATCGAAGAATGTGACCAGAAACCTTGTCAAATAAATGCCAAGGAGACGTAAGGCAATAATCAAAGCAAGAGGATATCCTACCAAATATTGAGTGTAAGTGATAACACTATATTCCTATTCTTTGATGTAATTTGGCAATTTTTACAATTCCATAGAAGCGATCGTACGAAGACATTTGCGCTTGTCAAACGGAGGATTTGTAGTTTGAGGAGCATTTCTCAATTTTTGAATTTTCAAAGTTTTTTTCTTTTAATTGATTTTTGTTTCTGAGACTTTTTTTGTGGTAGGGAGGTGAATGCCATTTATGCACAGAGTGTGAGACTACCATGCTTGCAAGAAGGCGACTGGACTACCCACTAAACACCTCCCCTGTCAACCTGAGAATCCAGCCTGGAACCGTTTGACACATTACTTCGGGCCAGGTCTCGTTTTGTTAAGTCGTGAGACGCCTTAAAGTTGGGGATCCCTTTCCTAGCGGGAGGGGAGATGGGAAGAGGAAGTGCCAAACATGCGACCCCCCAGCCCCAAATCCCCCGGCTGCTGTGAGTCCCTTTTATATTTTAGGAACACCTGAGCATAATGTGCCACCTGGTTCCATTTGTCAACCGATTCGAGCATCACCGCAACTATATTATGGGGGGTGAACTTTTTCGTCTCCCTGTAGAGTTCCCTTTGCAACCTAACCCATTTTGTACACGCAAAAAATGAGTGGCAGGCATTGTCCTCCTCTCCTGGGTAAAACCGACAATCGGGGGACCGTGACTTACCAATCTTGTGCAGGTAAGCTTGAAAATACCCATGCCCGCTCAAAAGCTGGATCAGATAGAAGTCAGACTAACGATTTAACCACGGTCTCACATCCGGGATGAGGCGCGCAGTCCACCTTCCCTTCGTGCAATTCACCCAAGACTGCTGGCAATCGTTGAGCGAGCGCTGTCTCTCCTCGCAGGCAACAACCTCCTTCGCATCCTCGTTTCGGCGCAGGTCAATAGTGCCGCACTCGCAAGCAAACAGGGCGACAGGTATCACGTCTGCTATAACTCTCACCGCCAGCTCAGAGACTGTTGGATACGAAGATGCAATTCTCAGTGCTCCTCTTCTCTGTACCTGTGCCAATAGTTTTCGGTATACCTACTTGCTGAGAGCGTCACTCCATACAGTAGCACTGACCCTACAGCCCTCATCAAGAGGCGTCTTCTTGACAGGCTGGGTCCCCCTACATTGGCCATAAGTCGACTCAGAGCCGATACTCCCGAAGCAGCCTCCTCAGCCGTCGCCGTAATTTGCTCAGAGAAACTCATCTTTGAGTCGATCAGTAGCCCCAGGTACTTATCCGATGGCTTCAATTTGATTCGTATATCTCCAATACTGATCATCCTTACTCTAGGGACTCTCTTTTTTGTCAAGATGACCGTTTCGGTTTTCTCCAGTGCTAAACTGAGCCCGCGAGCAGTCATTCAGTCCCTCACTCGGCGCATTAGCATACCTAGCCTAAGTTGCGCTTGTTCAACGGTGCGTCCAGCGACCAGAGCCGCAACATCATCCACATAGCTGACCAAGCGCGACTCATCTGGCATCTCAAGTCTCAGTAGCCCGTCGTAAGACACGTTCCACAGGTCCGGACCAAGGATAGATCCCTGGGCAACACCCGATGTAATTTCCATCCTTCGCTGGCCCTGTGTCGTGTCGTAGAGTAAACTTCGGTCCCTTCGGTCCCTCCCTCTTCGACTTAAGATGATCATATCGTGTAATTAATTCCTGAAAAAATTTTGACACTATGGTGAAATTATGATTTTTATTGAAATTTTCCGGGAATATATATATATATATATATATATATATATATATATATATATATATATATATATATATATATATTTATATATATATTTATATATATATATATATATATATATATATATATATATATATATATATATATATATATATGCATATATATACATATATGCATATATATACATATATGCATATATATGCATATATATATATATATATATATATATATATATATATATATATATATATATATATATATATATATATATATATATATATATGTTTATATATATGTATATATATATATATAAATATATAAATATATATATATGCATATATATAGATATATATATGCATATATATATATATATATATATATATATATATATATATATATATATATATATATATAATCGTATATCCATTTGGTTTTCGCGATTATTGTGAATATTTCAGAGATACTTACGTCTACTCTCAATAAAGTTAGCTTCGATTTTTTGTGATTTTAAGGGCCTGTAAAATTCATAAAATGCATTATTATCAAACTTGATCAATTATTGACTTCTGAGTTATTTGTTGATCGTAAAGATCTGCTTCCGGGATTTTTTTCTAGGTTTTTTGGATCAAAGGTATTCAATCGCATGGATGAGTGTAAATGTTTTGCACATTTCCCCTCTTTCTACCTCTCCGAGGCAAACAATTTCAGTTTAAGACCTACTTTGGAGAGCTCACATCAGAAAATTTCATTTTCAAAAGTGTTTTGTTCAATTTGACATCTAATAAATGTCGGCGCTTTGAAGAAGCAAGCTTTCCTCTTTTGATTTCTAGCAACTTTGAGCATTTTGCCCTTGCATTCAATCAACATTGCTGTAATTCCCGGCGTACTTCGAAGCAAGTTTTCTTTGATTATAATGAGGAATATGGTTTTATCTACATATATTGCCTCCAATGCAAACAAAATTCCCTACGCTAGCTACTGATTTGTGAGCCCAAATCATTACGCTATTATGCCCATAATTGACAGATGGATGTGAATTTCCTTGCTTGAGCTTCCTACTTGATTTATGCTTGATGTTCTTCGTTCCATAGAATAGATACATACGAGTACTGAAGTTTAGTTTTGCATCTCGTCTGAATTCATCACACTGATTCAGCTACTATCAATCACAGACGTGTTATGTTTTTCACCGAACAAGTTTTTATGTGAGGCCTCATTGCCTCGCCTATTTCAATGTCTCCGGGCCAATCGAATGAATTTGTTCGAACTTTTCTTTAATGTATATTTAATATATGCTTCATACTGTCTGTTAAAATTAGAATTATTGACGAAACTGAAGCACCATTGGCAAATAAGGAGCATGAATTTCTTTAGCATCGCATTGCTTGTCAATTCTCATTTAGTACTTCATCTGCCAACTATGGAGGCGTGAAACAACTATAAGACCGCGTGGTGTAGTGGTTAGAACATTCTCTGTGTAAGCTAAAGGTTCTTGGTTCGAATCCCGTTGTTGACAACAAGATTTGTTTGGAGCGATTCTGCGAACTAGTTTAAAATCAGACCATATCGCAGCTGGGTGGACCGTAAAATGGCCAAAGCGTGATACAGACCATATCACCTTCCCGTGTGGCGATCCATACAATCGACATAATGAGATACTCTTACTATCTCTAAGCGATGGCCCAAAAAAGGCGGTAGTGCTAAAGCAAAAAAAAATGCTACTTTGATAAAAGCTCTTGATATGCACAGCAAGGATGAGTAGAATTCAAGAGTGAAAGAGGGTTTAAATATTATAAAAAATTCATATAAAGTTTTAATTTTTTTTTTTCAATTGGCGTCTGTTGCATTTTAGGTGCTCGTCTAATCTCGAGCAAAGATTTCTAGATACACGTTGGTACAAAGCCTGTGATGAGGATGTCACTGCCACGGTTGTATTCTGCTTCAATTGAGTTTATGGCCTTCACTTATTTTTGTATAACTTATGCTTGAAAGATAACCGTAAGAAATAGTCAAGAAGTTTTAGGCTTGGACTGCATAGTGGCGATTTCGAAAGACAATGCTGTGAAAAAAGCCGAATATTTGGGCAAAAAACTACCATATGCAAGTTAAAAACTTAATATGTACACCAAATGTCACTTTGACATCCAACTTGAAACCTAAATTGTGAGGAAAGCTTAGTGTCATTAGAATAGAATGATAATGCAGCAACGAAGCAGTTTGTATTGTACATACACAAGTGGATATAGAACGGAAATCGGTACAGTAGAAGGAGAGCTCACCGCTCTATCAGACTCTGAAATATTTCATTCACTTGTACTACAGGCTATGGTTCTTCAAGTTGAAATATTCGTCATGAATCTTTGTTAGGGGAATCATCAAGGGCAGCTGCCATGACGAAAAGGTCTTCGTGCTTTCAGGAAGTCAGCAGCAAAAAGAGTGTTGCTTGTCCAAAATGCATATTAAATCTGGTATGGGAATATTTCTAGCGAAACATAATACTCTAACTGTTAAATTAGTGAAAAGGCACATGGAAATCATCGGAAACAAGTTTGTGGGTAGCCTAGCCAAAAAGGTATCTTAAACTAAATTTGTCAGCTGAGAGCCTTTGAAAGGCATTACTAAACCTACAATAAAGCAAATTGTAAGCAATGTAAAACATCGTAGGGTTATAAGCACACCAAACGCATACCGCAATATGCTGAATATTTTAAGCTAATCGATGTATCCATGTCGGTAGGGCTAGAATTTATAACCGTCCTTATAATCGGCCAGTGCAATTTACATAGACATACTCGTATGCATACAATAGGAGTCCTTAATGAAGACTTATGCAGACTATGGATAAAAAAATCAGGTAACATCCTCCAAGTTTTTTAATTTTAGCCATACCGCGCTGGAGATACTCAAATCTGATTTTGATCGCCCCAAGCTTTTCTTTGTAAAGAGATGAACCTTGCAAGCTTCTTACCAGCCCTCTAACACGTCAATTACATGGGGAGAGTTTACTAGGTGCTTGCTAGCTGTTTAAAAAATCTGCTAGTAAGCTGGGTCGGTGAATTAAAAATGGCTTGGAAACTTACCACTCTAATAAATTTGAAGACTTGTATACTTTAGTCATCACTCATCGGCTTTCTCACTGTTTGGCTTGTAAGCGCACTATGTGTGTTAGGCAGTACCTGCGAGTTGTCTTTTTTTCAGAACAAAATATAATCTGAAATTGTTAAGGCATTATTGTTGCCACGACAATTAAAAACGAATTATTGGAGAAAAATAAAAAGAAACCTAGAAAAATGCGGCAAAAGACTGGGTAGAAGAGAAAAATATAGCGCATCAAATTGTTTGTTCAGATAGTCAAAAAATGAAGATCCGAAAGTCGACCGTGGTATCGTGAGAATGGATGATGCGCATTCTGGCAGCGGGTGATTCATTAAATAGTATACCATTTTTGTATATCTTCATTTTTACCGTTAGTGCTGACAGTAATCACACATGTATTAAACCCTGCATCAATAATAATCTGGGATTTATTTGATTTTTTGATGAATGATGAAATTATCATTCTGATGACAGTTTATAATGTGGTATTTTCTCGTAATACCGGAAATGAGAATGCCTCCTTTGGCCAGATATACCTTTAGACGACGAAAAATAAAAACGTCAAAATAGATTCTAAGGATCTGCACTCTTTAACCTCATGTTGATGTTAGATAAGACGCCTAAATCTGGTTCCTCTTGTAAGATGACATTTTCTTTGCCTGTCTCAACTTCTAACTTCTTCTCCATTCCTATGTGTTCCCCATTTCCACGCAGAACAGAAAAATGACCTCAATGAAGGAATTATGTTCAATACGATACTCTAAAACACAAGAACATGACGCCACAAATATTCACTACATTATTTACACAAGAAAAAAAGCAGAAGCAATTAAACGCCCAAAAATCACATGTTTAAAGCAACTGGTAGACTTAAAAAAGTCATTGACAACTGCCAAAGAACTCTTCCTGAAACTTGATAGCGAAGCAAAACTAGTAGGGCTACAAATCAATGAAAATAAAACAAAGCTATTGGCGCAGTCGAGGAAAAATACCTCAAGCACACAAAATATCACACTTGCCAATAAAGTATCGAAAATGTAAGCGAATTTATGTACTTAGGCGCCAAAATAACGAGAACCAGTAATGAAAGAGACGAAATACGCCGAAGAATACAGCTCCCAAATAAAATAGTTTTTTTCAGTTTTGACGATCTTGACGACTAGCTGCACACACAGGAAAACAAACCTCCAAGTATACAAATCTGTGATAAGGCCTGTGTTACGCTATGGGTGTGAAACATGGACCCTAATTCAAGCATCCTCAAATATATTGAACGCCGTTGAGCAACGGGTGCTGAGGTGAATAATCGGATCGAAGCTAGACGGGGACCAATGGCAAATTCGATGCAACCATGAGTTGTATGAAATTTTCGACGAACTGGAGTTTTCAACGATTGTAAGACTGCGGAAGCTGCAATGGGCTGCGCAAATGAACTGTATCGACGAACAACGGATACCCAAAAAGGTATTCGTCGGGAGAACTGAAGGCCGGAGACCAGTCGGAAAACTTAGAAAATGCTGGCCTGACTTTGTTGACGAAGACAGTTCATCGCTGCTCGGATTTTGAAATTGGAGGACGCGGTCAATAGGCCGAGACAGTTAGAGGCGCTATTTGCAGGAAGCGAAGGCCCGAGAGGGTCTATGGTCATAGATTCTTATAAGTACAACAATAGCAAATACCTTAGAAGTCGTAATCCATTCGACTTTGATAATAGTAATAATAGGATTTGTAAATATAAGATTTTATAATAAACTAATGCAACCCTTGTGACTGAAGCGTAGTTCTATCTATCCAACTTGTTTGGTGATAGTTCCATAGCTTGAAGTGTAGATCATGTGTTACAGTGCAAGAATATGTTAAAGAAATCAATTCTATCAATTTGTAAGGTAATAGCCGGCATGGGGAAGTAACTAGAGTGCTCAACCCGAAAGCTGAAGCTTCCTGATTCAAACCCGTTGGTGACAACGAGATTTGTTTTTAGTTATTTCTCAAACGGAGGATAAAAGATTGATAAATATGTCATTACTTTACTGGGTTGTCTAGCCTAACAAAAATTATCTAAACATATTTATTAATATTGGATAATTTTACGAGTAGCCCACATGGTGTACTAGTAAGAGTGCTCACCCCATAAGCCGAAGGTCCCTGGCTTTAACCCGTTGGTGACAATGAGATTTGTTCCTAGTGGTTCTTCAGTGGAACTATAGGCCAGTTCAATTATGATACGTACTAGATCAATCACTGAATACTTTAAAGAATTAACCTTTACCACAGTAGTGAAAGAAAGCCATTGATTCTAACCGATATTCTGTACTTCAAACTATTTAGTTTTGACCCATTCCATTAATATACAAAATAAATAAATATGTATACTTATTCAATTTGTTTTGCTGCGTCTTGTCGACATAAATTTACGTAATAAGCGGGCAAAACCAAACCATGCCAATTTGGGGAAATATATTTCATCGTGTGTTATGCTACGGGTGTGAAACATGGACCCTAACCCAAGCATCCGAAAATATACTGAACGCCTTTGAGCGACGTGTCCTGAGGCAAATAATCGGAGCGAAGCTAGATGGAGACCAATGTCCAATCCAATACAACCATGAGCTGTATGAGATTTTCGATGACCCTTAGGTGTCAACGATTGTAAGACTGCGGAAGCTGCAATGGACTGGACACATGAATCGTATGGATGAACAACGGATACCCAAGAAGGTATTCGTTGGGAGAACTGAAGGCCGGAGGCCAGTGGGGAAACGGAGGAAACGCTAGTCTGACTCGGTCGACGAAGACAGTTCATCGCTGCTCGGATTTCAGAATTGGAAGACCCGGTCAATGAACCGAGACAGTTGGAGGCGCTGTTCGCAGGAACGAAGGCCCAAGAGGGGCTGTAGTGCTAAGAAGAAGAGAAGAATATTTCATCGAGTTTCGTACTACAGTGGAATTTCGATATAACGAACCTGAAGGGGAAAGAGCAAACTTCGATATATCGAGAGATTCGATGTAATGAGGTTCATTATATCGCGGCGATTTCTAGCTGACTTCGATATACATACAGAGGTTCAAAATAGCGTGGGATAAAATTCGGCAAATTTAAAAAATACTCACTGCATTCAGATAATTTCTTTTTGTTAAGTTCAAAATATGTGCTTAGGCTCTACGATTATGAATTCAAAAACATGAGCTGAAAACTAGGATTACATTTAGGCAGATATGTATGAAGGCTTACAGATATGCATAAAGCTTTCATTAATTATAAAATCTAAACAAGTTGAGTTACCAGGAGAGTGCTCCTACCAGAACGTCTTTGTAGCCATTCTAGGGCTCAAAATAAATTTTATGGTAGTGTGAATTGATAGTTTGAATTATTCATCCAATACTTGGATAAGAAATTGTTCCAATTATGCAAAAATGCAGATTTTCTTTCATAAACACATTGCAACCGCCATTTTGATGGAGCTGAAATAATTTTTCTGAATGTTCAGCCGATTGACCATATTTAAATTAGACACTATTCCTAAAATTTTCATGGGAACTGGAAGAAAATAAAAATGCCTAGGTCAATTTCAAATATGTATCAACCATAAACACGTGTTATTGTCGTAATTCCATTCAATTGAAATGGCTATAACTCACTTGATTATGATTCGATTTCTATGAAATTTTGTGAGTATTAAAGTCTTGTACCAATCTTTATAATTATTTGAGAAGATATAATATTTCAAGAAGTTTAAGGGTTCTGTTTTGATTTTAGGGGTGAAAATGTAAAATCTACAAATCATACTATTAATAACAAAGTTAAGCGAATTTTGATTTCTGAGGTATTTGTTGCCCTTGTACTCATTAAGGCCCACCTCTATGATTATTAGATTTTCGGCTCAAAAGTGTACCTTAGGGAGGGGGAGGGGGGACACACACGTGGTACATTTTGCCACCCCCTGGACCCCCTGATGCATAAAATGACCTTTTTCTTTCAGATTCTTATAGTTCTAATCAAGACTTTTTTTTGATACTCAATTCAACTACTTTTGATTAAACAAATTTTTTAAGGGCTACTTCGTTATTAAAAAAATGTTAAATTTTCGGTAAGACGTAAGACTTTGATAGACCATCATTTCTAATCTTTCCAAAAAGTTTGAGCATTCTAGCTTTTATAGTTTCTGAGGAAACTTGCTGTGACGCACGGGCAGACGGGCAGACAGGTCGCGAAACTAGTGTCTTTTTAAAAAAAAATTTTACAAATACGTAAAAAATATTTTTCGAAGTTTCGTTTTATTATTAATAAATAAACAATTGAAAAATTAAACTTTTAAATTAATCAAGTGGAATCAGAAGTGCCAAACGAACTCAAAAATACAGTAGGCTTACATAAATATGTAATGAAAAATTAAAACCTACAGTGATTTTTAATGTCAAACACGTATACATATATCGAGTAAATTGTAAGCAAAGCTTTCATTGATAGTTACATTAAAACATTACTGTAGACATTTTGTTCAAAGACTAAGTACATTTTTGAAAAAAATCTGAAATTGTAGTTTGTCTAGCACCTGAAAGCGTTGTTTCATCTAAAGCATCATCCAGAATAACAATTGATTGAAATACTTAATCAGTCATAGCCGGTTTCTTTTGAAGGCATTTCCGCGATGTCGTTATGGCACTACGCGCGTCACGTAGGGTGAAGTTGGGCTCTGGATCCTGAACTTCAGCCTCGCTGTCCTCATCTTCCTCGCCAGCATATTCTTCTGTTGCTTGGGAAACGGATGATAATGTCTGCATCACTGAGTTCACCACATACGAGGTATGTTAAAAATTAAGGTGACTTTGTTTTATAGGAAAAAATATTAATTCATTCTTCAAAATTGATATTGTCCCCTTTAAAGTAATCAATACACTTGTAGCAACGCTTTATTCAATCCTCGAAGCACTTCTCATAAGCACTTTTCAGTATAGCCTTGAGCTCTTCCAGCAATGCCGTCTTTATCGCCTCAATCGTTGTAAATCTCCCTCCTTTCGTAGATCTCTTCAGTTTTGGGAACAAGAAAAAGGCACATGGGGCCAAATCTAGCTGAGGCATGATTGTGGTGTTGTTTTTGACCAAAAAATTCTTGATCTTTGCTGCTCTTTTTTCGATAGCGAAAAATCGCCGAGCACGCAAAACACTTCTGACCGTTATGCCTCTCACAAACCAAACATATTATATAGTTGAAACTGTCAATATATGTTTGTGACGAGTGTACCAATATAAAAAATCGATAATCGAATATTTGTTGCCCGCGAAATTTAAAAAGTCACCTTAATTTTTGTGCAAACCTCGTATAGCCAAATCAATGTCAAAATTAACATATTCCTTGCATGTTATACCCTCAATATTTAGCGTATCACGTCTCATCTTTCAGGAGTTTCATGATCGTTCGTTTCATTATTAGATGGTGTATCAACAAGGCTGCAGTCTTTTTCAACTCTTTCTTCATCCTCTCGAGTTCGATGCTGAAAACCGCTCATGTTGAAATAATTCTCAATGGTTTTTTTCGTTAACGTTGGCCCAAGCCTTTGATGCCATCCATCCATTCGTTACAATGTCGCGAAGTTACTAAAGCACGCCTTCTTTCGCGTAACGAACTATAAAATGTTTAATAATTCTTTGATCCCATATATGTTGCTTTGATGTCTTATTCAGGGGGAGGAACTCAATTTTTATGTGTTTTAAGTTTTGGCGGATCCCCATGTGCTGTGCATTTGTCGATGGACATTAGGATTTTCTTCTTCTATTTTTTCATCTCCTTATCAAGGTCGCTCCACCACTTCCCAAATATTTCTGATTTCATCCATTATTTTGGATTAAATGGACGGTTTATAGAAAACCTTTGGATAGCCCATAGGAAAACTTTGGTTTTTCACCATTCCAATCATTAACGGCGTAAGTTTCATAGTTCCCGTTTGGTTTGCTCTTAGTAGGACTGTTACTCTTTTTTTGCTGTTTTTCTCACCATGGCATGCGTCTCCTTTTAACGTTAAGGTTTTGTCTAGCAGACACTGATAATAAAGACCAGTCTCATCTGCGCTAAATATGTTGTTTGTACCCCTTCGTAAGGTCTGGTAGCTATACCAATCTTTTCCCTGTTACCAGCATTCACCGCCTGTATAATCTCCACTTTTTGTTCGTACGACAATGCTTAACGCTTCGACATTGCACGGAGTAATTATAGTCAGTTCCAAGAATTTACTTTAATTAGTTACAAACACCCAATAATACACACACACACACACTCCACACAAACTCTCTTTTTGTGTGCAGTCAGGTTGTAACATAAATAATATACGACAGTTCGTTAACTTCAATCTTTTTTTTTTTTGTAAAAATAACTTCGAAATTCAAACGTTTGCCAGTAAAAACTTCGATATAATGAGGTGAAGTTCGATGTATAGAGGTTTTACAACCGAAACTTCAATATATAGAGTTGCAAAGATCCCGGAAACAAACTATAAAAATTCGATATAGCAAGGCTTTCGTGGCGATTCCTTCGATATATAGAGGTAAAAATAATAAGGGAATGATAGAAAAACTCAAGAGGAATAGAAAAACTTCGATATATCAAGGAATTCGATATATCGAGGTTACACTGTACTTACAAAGCTCTATTGCAAATGGGTTTTGTCTGTGCCTCTATCTATGTTTCACAGCAGTTTTTCTCCAAAACGATTGCGGCTACAGACAGCAAACTTGATAGGTATGAAACCTTAAAATTCTGCGTAGCAACAAATTTTTCAACCGACTTTTAGGGGGGGGGGGGGGGTCCCCATATGAGAAAGTGAGCCTTAAACATTTGTTGCACAAGGTGTGAAATAAAAGGTCTTGACAAGAGCTTTCAAAAAATATCTTAAAACAGTGCTATCAGCTTCGTAAAGTGCAAGGGGAAGACAAATATATAAAAATGTGAAGTGCATCAAATAAACTGTGAATCACTGCAAATTAAAATTCTTAAGTGATTTAAACTATTTTATAAATCCTCATTTGCAGATCTCAACACCATTTTATTTGTTATAATGCATCATCGTTTTTACATTATTGAAATCTTTTTCCTTATTAAGACCTTTTCAGTGGTTAAACAAGTTCAACAATGGCACCCACGATTAATTTTCTTTATCTTCCATCTCAACAAGTCTAGACTGAATAATCTCATTCATGTCATCAGCACCACTTTATTGACCAATGTTGCTCAGATTACAAACAATAAAAGTTAACATTAGCCATCTGCTTTGTAAATCAAATAAACTGAATTTTTCAGGTCTAGGAAGATCCTGCATATGCTCAAGGATAACGTCTTTAGTGACATGCTTAGTTCGTTTTATAAGATGCGTAACTTGAGTAGAAATCACTTCGTTGAAGGCCGTACTTTACGATTCAATTAAACCGTATGACGCCTTCATCTTTACGCATCATTGCAAATTTTTCATAATTTTACTATCCATACTAATGATGAAGATAATTTCCAAAGTATCTCACTCACGGATCTTCAGCATTCATTACTAAGTTTGTAATGACATATTTGGTATTTCATTATTACCCACATTGGTTATGAAGTAGTTGCGAATTATAAAAAGCTTTTAACTATTACGAAATTCATAATTTTTAAAGTAAATGTAGGATGAATTTTCATGGTGAAGTTATTGTTAAAGAATGACGAAGAAACGATTCTTCTTATTACTTTTCTTACAATTAAAAAAATAATTTTTAGCTATCTTACGGCGATGAGATTGGATAGCGAGATTCAAAATACATCTAAGAAACTTTCTTCTCCAGCAGTTGTCGTTAGTACAAATGAATTCAATGACTGGAAATAAAAAATGCTTTGGTTAAAAATTTTGCCATCATCTTACGCAACACCTGTTCCTTCCTAACCCGTTAAGCATGCTAACATTTGCTTGCGTTCGACAATGTCAGCTGAATTTTAGATTAAAATCAATTCGGTCGCTATGCCACTTGGTTAGATATTCCCACATCATCCTCATCATTGGGTATTGTTATAAAACATCCAAAATTTATTCTGAACCGGTCAAATCACCGCACGAAAAAATAAAATAAATTTGAAGAAGAATATTAATGAGTTTTCAGTTTCGTTTAAATCCTGCAATCTTTTCAAATGTCGCGATTTTCACTAACCATATGGAAGAATCTGTTACCCGTGACTAACAAAACTGGAAAATGATATTTGGTCTAGCGTCGATGATCAAGTCAAATATTTTGTCCCGCATAGGTAGAATGATGAAAGGATGAAAAAACCAGTAATAAATATTCTAAGCTTATATTAACAACTCGTACGACCTTGACGATGTATCATCTTTGATTCAACTTTCGGAATATGAAACCAATTGGAAATATTTTATATTGAGTGAATTTTATTGCTTGGCAGAAAAAAATCGTCGCAGCTTGGAATTGTTGCTTTTCGTGAAATTAAAATCAATTTAATGTTGCAGGCTTCATTCCAAGTCTGGTAGCTAAGTTTGATTCACATGCCATGCCTAAAATCGTAGCTTTGAACTCTAATTTAAAAAAAAGTATATTCTTTCAATGCGGATGTTGAAAACCCCATTAAAATTATTCATAAAATTTATGGCTTATCATTAAATTGAGTGATTCTAATTTTATTGAAAAATTGTTTCAGAAATAATACATTTCAAAAAGTCAGTTGTGTTACTTCTACTAAAGTAGAGTAGTTCGTGAAGAATCCTGCTAGTCAAGAAAGTGGATATGTTATTTTTGTTCAAATTCTATCATGTGATTCTAATTTCAAAAGAATCGATTGTTCCTAGAATGCTTTTGTATTCCTAAAATTTATTTTGTTGAATACGAGCATAGTTTTGGTACCGAACTTCCTAAAAAAATATTCTGTATATTTTTGCATATGGTATTGTTAAATTAAGGAACGTTTGCTCCACAAATTCAAACGACGGTAATCAAATCGGCGGCATACCAGGGTGCATATTTGGGGGAAAGTGGTACAAAACGATCCCGCGAGGTAAAACAATTACCCTTAGTTTTATCGTTTTTATCAGCACCGTCTATTAGTTTGGGTGAAAACCAACTTCTTTGTCATTTGTTCAGCATTCTGTCAAAGTTTCATGGCGTAGTGGGTGTTATAAAAATTAATAGCACAATAAAGTGAAAATTTTCTTGATTGATGTAAGGTAAGCAAATTCAATAATGTGTAAGTTTAATGTACGTTGTTGCGATGTGATAGTGGTGTTTACGTTAGTTGTCGGTAGAACTCAGAAATTTATTTGGCCATACTCTATTGCTGTATCCACAGCCATGAGGTTATAATTTGATGCCTTTCAGACATGCTCGTTTGGGGAAAACGAACCACTCATAGGTGGGTAAAATAATTCCAGGGATCATTTTACCCACATTTGATATGTTTCATTTCGTTTTAGTTCATCAATTACCAGAGAGAAACAAAATCAAATATCTTTTCTGATACTGGAGGGCCATCTATCTCATATCAAGAACTTAGAGGTCATATTAACAGCCCGAGAAAATAACGTCACTCGACGTTGCAGTCATGTATTCACTGAACGTTTACCATAATCAAGCGCTGGAAAAGTGGATGAAAGTTTTTTCGGAATCAAACATGAGAGCTGCTGTTTCATTAAATATCATCAAAGGATTTGAAAAATGCGGAATAGTACCACTTAACCCGGACATTTTCACCGATGTAGATTATCTTGCAGCCAAAACTACTGAGCAAGATGAAATCGAAATTTAAGGGCCTCATCTGTCGACTAGTATAGCACCTGAAGCAATTGCCACATCATTGTATTACAGTAGCCGGATAAAAAAATTAAACGAAATACCATCACAACCAGAAACTCCACATTCGCCTCTTATATTAGCAACATAAACCATTCAAGGTCCCAAATCACCTAGAGCATACTCGCCTCTCAACGTACCTTTTCATATTACCCCACCGTTGCACGAAGAAGCTGAGATATCATCTTTTCCACTGAAAGTAGCTAATGGTAATGAATCGTTGCGCCATTCTGTATCACCGATTCTATCTTCATCGTTCAGGATTCCAGCATGCAAAATTCAAACGTTCCCGAAAGCAGCAGGAATGAGGACAACAGCCAAGAAGATATGACGGAAAAGTGGTATACTTACAAGCACACCGTATAAAAACCTCTTGGAGGAAGTAAGAAAAATAAAAATTGACGGCTACATAAAAAAATTGAACGGATGAATACGAACGCCAAAAAAAATCAACAAAAACCAAAAAACGAGAATCAGAAGGGATAAAAGACCACGAAAACGTAATATTCAAAACAATAAAACAAGGAAAAGGGACATAGAATCTTCTTCGGAAGATGATGTAGATGACACGGAAGATGATGTAGATGACACGGAATGTTTGTTCTGTTGTGAGAAATATTTCAAGGATATTAGAGGCGAAGGGAGGACTAGATACTGTAATTGTTTGAGGTGGAGACATGATGCATGTGCAGGAGTAGATCCCGATGACGCCGAAGATTTCACGTGTGACTTTTGTGTCGAAAACCGTTTTCGCTCGAGTAGAAAACATTTGAGTTTGTAAACCACACTCTCAACACATTTTTTATTTTCGCATAAGAAAATTAATTGCCAAAAATAGTCATAAGGCTCTAACTGCAGCTATAATTTTAGAAGAACTATATTTAAGTAAAACAAATTGATAGTATGTTTTCCATTTTTGACTGTGAATTTGAGCTAGTCTTTTCTGTTATGTACTAAAAATTTTAATTTTATGAATCATGATTCTATTTATGTTTGTTTTATTTACAAAGGAAATTGTTTATTTCTGAAATTAAAATAAACAGCATTTACTCGCAAACGCCGGTTTTAATTTCATTTAATTTACAAAAAGGTGGAGTCAAATGAACTCAGGGATCATAATACCCCATGCCAGGGATCATTTTGGACACCCGGCTGTTTAAAACGATCCTTTACAAGACATTTACGAAATCGCTTACATAAAAGAATTTGATGAATAAAGTCATATTTTACGAATACTAAATTTTAGATCCACTATTAATTAAGGCTACCAGGAAAATTATCAATTTCATGAAATTTGTTTCTAGGCACTTTTCATATCTGTTTTCGCTCAGGGGGATCATTTTGTACTACTTTCCCCCACATGAACCATTTCGAAATACTTTTGACCTCCTTCTAACTCGAAAGCTATTAAGCCTAAAAACTTGAAATTTTGCATCACTAATAAGCCTACTTAGGACAACTAGAACATCAAATTTCAAGAATGTAGCCCATGCAGTTACCGACACATAAAAACATGAAGTATCATTTTTATCATTTCTTCGTTCATTAAAAACCTAACCCACTTACAATTGACTGAGAAACTTGATATTTAGCGTCAAGGTACCAAAAACGAAAAAATATTACGGCAACAAGATTGAAAAGCGGGGTCCCTTGGAGCAGTTTACAATGATCATCATCTATAGCGCGGCAGCCCAAGCCGGGCCTTGGCCTCCAAGATTAATCTTCTCCAATCACCAGGGTTCCGCGGCCTTATCCGCCAGTTGTTCTCTCCCAACAAGGATCTGCTGTCAGCTTTTCCCATGTGTTGCCGTCGAGTCTTTGGTCTTCCCGCTGGATGTTTACCTTGTGTTCTGCCCTTTAATATTCTTTTGGGAAGCCGGTTTTCTTTCATTCCCTCTAAATGGCCCGCCCATTGTAATTTACGTACTTTTTCGCAAGACGAAACAGGTGGATCGTCAAAAAGTTCGTACAGCTCTTCGTTATAACATTGTATTAACCTTCGGTATCTCGGAGCGATACCCGACAGATATCTGCTAACCCTACACAATTTGCTAACCAGCTGACAAGTGTTAGATGACAGATCTCTGTCACTGAACTACCACTTATCGAGCATGCAAGTTCAGCCGTAGAGTTTTTCAGTTTCAGGTTGTTGTCGATTTGCCCATCTTCGCGAGAAAACTGTGAGTGCAAAGTGCTAGTAGTCAATCTTTGACATCATTCTAATCTGTTTTCGTAGCAGATTTGTTACCATTGTCGGCTTTCGAGTTTCGGCAAACCTACGTAACGTGAAATTTCTTCACTACAAGACGTGAAAAGCGTAAAAATGTGCAAAGTTAGTAGCTAAAATTTCCTTATTTTCGTTTAGTTCCATGAAATTATTATTTAGCAGAGTCACCACCACATGAAAACTGCAAATAAGGAAGGACTATGCAATTGGCCGTTCAATTACCTTCCTCAAGACGGATAGATCCGTGTGTAAGCAGAAATTAACTTCGCCGTTATCTCTAGTTTCTTGAAAGGTTCGCACTCTCGAGACTTCTCACAGTGATGAGTGTAACAAGGTATGTAAGCAATGTCCTCCTTCTGATTATGGTAATGCTCGCTCAATGGTTCCTAATGACAGGGATCTTACGAACGGTGAAATGGATCTCTAGTCGAAGTTGGAGAAGCTGACGTTGGAAACGATTGAGAAAGTAGTTCTCCGAATTCAATATTGAAACAATATAGAAGAATATCAAAACAACCATTGCAAGGGTAAAAAGATTGAAAAACCTTCTTCTCACACGTGTCAACAATATTTATTGGCGATTTTTGGATTGCAACTATCCCTCGTTGCTTTTGTTGAAATTACACCTGAAAAACCTACGGAACTTAATCCGTTCATACTTCAGGAGTGAGGTTAGGGGTCAACGCGCGAAAAAACTTAGGGGTATGAGCCCATAGGATCCAGGTGGCGTTTTCATGAAACTAAATAGCTTACTTCAAAAGAAGTATTGAAATATTGAATCTTGAAATCGCTGCTATCGGAATTGATAGTACGACTCCGGATAGAAACGGAAACAGGATTATATGTGATGGATCGGAAAAGCTTGTCCTGATTGGAAACTTGTCCTGAATAGGTTCATCTACTAAACACTGAGAGAGGGAAGGAAATATTTTCAGATGTCGTTGAAGCAAAAGTTTCCGAAATCAAGTCTAAACGGCGAATCAATTCTTCATGTCAATGAAACATTGACATCTGACCTCATACCGAGCTTGAATTTTATTAATTATTTTATCAGCTATGAAGACTTGTGTTTCATATTTGGTAGGATAAACAACAAGAAATCATGTGGTACTGATGGTATTCCAAATGTTTTTCTCCGACATTTACCTGATGTAGCTATTAGAAATGATTGCATATTGTTCAACAACATGTTGAGCAATTCATATTTCCTTATTGAGTGAAATATGCCCAAAGTATTTCCACTTTTGAAGAAAGAAAAGGAATCTTTGTGACCTAAAAGCTATCGCCCAATCAGCTTGCTGCCTAACATCAGCAAGTTGTTTGAAGTGATACTCAACAGAGCATTAAACGCCCACATTGAGAAGTATGAGTTGATGCCGAACTGCCAATTTAGTTTTCGTACCAGGCATTCGACCATACATACGATAACGAAAGCAACCTCAGACATATGTTTGAAACTATATGATAGAGAATGTATTGGAGCGTGTCTCATTGGTATGGAGAAAGCATCCGATTCGGTGTGGTTAGATGGACTTATTTTTGAACTCCTTCAGGACAGGCTCCCCAGACACCTTGTCGCCATGATGCACAATGTGTTATGCCGGAAATTATTTGTTGATACTGATGGAAATCTGACGACAATGCGCGCCTTCAAGGTCTTGAATGGTCTACAGCAGGGAACAGTTACTGCTCCTCTGCTTTTCTCAATATTCATTCGCAAGCTATTGAATAGGTTTGATTTTAACGTTTCGCCAACGCGATCATTGGTAGCGTTTGCTGATGATCTGATCATCTATATGGCAGAACAAATATCTTCAAGAGTTCAAAGCAATCTTAAACAACTGTTCAATTACGTGTAGCTGTACAATGACAATTGGCGAATGACAATCAATGGCCAGAAGTGCGAAACAATTTTGTTCCGGACAACGCTGCAGGGGATTAGTCAAGACCTGAAACGTAATTGGAAGGATTTCCACATAATGGCACATAAATCCTGTTTTCGATACCTCGGTGTTCATCTTGATCAGTATCTGTATCGATACCTCGGTGCTCATCTCAATCAGTATTTGTACTACACTGAACATGCCAAAATCATGCTCGGCAAAGCACAAAAATAATCATGGCCCTACGAAGACTCTTTCATTCCAGATACGTTGATCAAAAGGTCAAAATTATCTGTTACAAGACCCTGGTTAGACCAGTTTTGAAATATGGATGTCAGATCTGGTAAAACCAGAGTGCTAGTACTATCGAAAAATTAAGAGTTTTCAAAAGGAAATGTCTTCGTGCATGTACTGGTGTATACAGAAAGCCTGAGACGGAACTACTAAAGTGACAAGACCCGATATCTTCAGATTGAAACTTCTTCGGAATCATATCGCAAGATCTGTAGCTGTGAGTGAAGACCCTTGGATTTCACAGCCGTTCCACCCTACGGATATATTGCGACTTATCTCGCTACTGGCTTCGTTCTTCCAGAAGTATTCGTAGATTTGGACATAAATCGATATGTTTTTGATTCTAATGGCGTCCCAATCATTATCACATATATAAACGGGCCACCGATAAGAAGATAAAATATCCTCTAAATTTGAGTTCACGAGACCAACAATTCCAATGGAGATAATCATTTGCTACTTGTAGATTCGTTGTGAAGCTGGTCGAGCTGAGATGGAGCAATCTAGATATTGGTGGCTGAATAACGATGTCTAAAATATTCGTGTTTATTTTCGGTTTTTGTCCTTTTTGTTCCTTTGTTTTTGAGTTTCAGCTCATTATTACTACATTTAGTGTTGTACTTTATTTGTGTTAAAAATTAGGGATAGATTAGGTCTAGAGATAAGGTTAAACGCTTAGGTTACGAATATTGTGATAGTCTTTAACAATCAAATTAAGTTTTTGATTGGATTTTGTTATAATTAAGTTGAAACATATTAGGTGTAGGATTAAAGTTCTCTGTTGTGTTATAATCATAAATAGTTTTAAGTAGGTTTGGTTGTTGGTTTTTTGTCCTTTTTCCAATCGAATCTTAATTATTTTGAATTTGCTATGGTTTTTTTGATTAAATGTGTTTAACTGATAATGTATAAATATGGAGAGCCATTTAGGCCATTACGTTTTTGTATTGTTATTATTTGGAATTTGCTTTATATTCTTTTAAAATTTATAACGATTATTCCTGAATAAAGCGCTTTTGACTTTGACTATAAATATAAACTATAAGTACTGTATTGAATTTGATTTTTTTTCTAAATTGAATTCTCGTGATATCAAAATACAATATTTTGAATAAATTTTTTAATTCGTACTTGAATTTTGTTGTTATGAATATTTTCCTGACTCTTAAATGTAAAAACACCTAATTCTTCGAGAAAACAACAAAATATAATTTACGATAACCAGAAAAAACGAATCCTAGAAAAAAATATTATGGTCCATCAAGCTTGTTCTACGCTATTCACTGTGGAGCGGTTCAAAAGCTCTAGTAGTCTAAACTTGGATCCAGTTGATTTGTTTGACCTTGTTTTGTGTATTAAGTGATGGGTAGAAGGCCTAAGTGGTAATTGTGATTATTATTATATAGCTGTCAACCTAAAGCCACTTGTTATATACTTATAATATTCTTTAATATCACTCTCCCTTCAACAATGGATGAATTTTTCTTACTTACTCATTCGAGTCGGGTATTAACTGTCTTGTGAACTTACCTGAAAAAAACAAAAAAAAAATATTAGATTTGTTTGCTTGCTATCCGCAGGCCAATTCTTTTTTGTTCTTGAAAAGCCGTCAAGCCTTGCGTTTTTGTGTGAATAGATGCGGTTTGACTCCTTTGAGTCATCTTCATTGTCTGAAGATGATGACACGCGTCTGCTCACATAACAAAGCAAGGCCCGACGGCTTTTGACGAAAAAGAATTATATTACAACATCGTACAAGCAAACCAAAAATTATCGAAACTAAATGCCAAAAAGTATTTAGATCATTTTTAATAAGCTAGACAATCTAGTGAAAATAGTAGTCATTACTGAAAGCTTGGATTGGATCGTCGGACTTTGTTTCGAATCGGAAAAAAACATTTTTATTCAAAATTTAGTAGTACAGGATCTGTGCTTCAGAATAGTTTAAAGTTATTTGTGACAGATGATTTGGAAAAAATACAAATAAAAGCCTCTGTATAAGACAGCTGTTAATCGTTTATGAAGCATCATTTGATTGCAAATTGTGAACTAAGACGACATTTTTGAATACTTTGTTAAAAGTGAAATTCATGAATTCGATATCGAAACTACTTTGCTTTGCAAAAAATAATAAAAGTAATTTTAAAATTTTACACAAAGTGTGTTCATACTTATCCACAATAATCCAGTAAGTAGGATTTTTTGCTTAGGTAGGGTTATGAGAACCAAATCACCAAATCGTGTTTGTGACACTCTTTAAACCACTAAAAAAGCTAAATTCCTAAAGTCAACGAAAATCAATACATTATAAAGGGTGGTCCAACCATAATGCACGATATTAATTCTGGGTCACACCTTAACGTCAAGTTTTTCGCCCAACTTAATTTGACATTTCTTTGTTTCAGTGTTTCAAAAATTCAACCATCGAGGGGTACACAACACAAAATGGGCGTTCAAATCAAAATGCATTTCGTGCACTTCGTGATTTTTTTGGTCAGCACAATCGACCAAATGTGTCCACAATCGGGAGAAGTGGATGCAATTTTCAGCAAACCGGGTCTATAGGAAATCTAAAATCACCTGTGCATTCTCGCCCAGTTCGTTCTGCGGAAAACATTGCTGTTGTTCGCGATAGTGTGGCAGAAGAGTCGTCAAACTTGACTCGTCGTCGTGCTCAACAATTGAAAATCTTACGAACATCCATGATACGAATTTTGAATAAAGATTTGAACTAACACGCTGACCAGGTTCAATTGACTCAAGAACTGAAGCCTACTGACGATCTCAAGCGTCGGTAATACGCAGAATGGTTGGTTGAACAGACAGAAGGGAATGGTGGCTTTACAAAGAAAATCATTTTCAACGACGAGGCACACTTTCAACACAGTGGATTCATTGGCAAGCACAATTGCTGGATTTGGGCAAATGAAAATCCAAGAGTGATTGTTGAAAAGCTGATGCATCCACAAATAGTGACTGTTCGGTGCGGTTTATGGGCTGGCGGCGTTATCGGGCTGGACTTCTTCGAAAATGAGGAAGGCCAAGCAGTGACCGTGAATGGTGTTTGTATTGCAAGCTGATAGCGGACTTCTTGTAACCAGAAATTAAGGTTATGGACTTAGACGATATGTGGTTCCAACAGGATGGTACCACTTGCTACACAGCCAATAAAACAATGGCTCTTTTGTGCGAGAAATTAAATGGCCGAGTTATCTTACGTTATAGCGATCTCAATTGGCCGCCACGATCATGTGATTTGACATCGTTGGACGTCTTTCTCAGGGGATATTTAAAAGAAAAAGTGTACATCAATAAGCCAAGATAAAGGATGAGATAATTCAGCACATTAACGACATTGAACCTCAATTATGTCTCAGAATTATTGAAAATATGGCCCATCGGATAGAAGTATGCCACCGTAGCCATGGCGAGCGTTTGGACGATATTTTGTTTCACATATAATTTTCATGGATTTTTCTATTATAATAAAAAATATTAACATAATTCTCTGAAAACTTTTTGTTTTATTTACAATTAACATTGTGCGTTTTGGTTGGACCACCCTATTTTAGACTTGACGATGTGCTTTAAGGATTATCTCTTCAATTACCCTCACATCTTTAGTTGCTCAGTTGTAAGCACTCACAACAATTTCTCCCTGATTGGTTCACGCTTGAAAAGACAATTATTCACAGATGAAGTACTCCTGGATATGTTTTGTATTAACTAGTTTCCACCAATTTGAATATTTAGTTTCAATGTATACAGACTACAAAGTATGAACTGAAGCGTATGCTATAGAGTATATTCATATCATCTTCCTCTACTGCTTGACTGATCAATTATCCTCAGGCCTAAATAAGCATTAGTCTATAAGGTTGACAATTACTTGGACTTAAGGAACGTTTGACTTGGTAATGATGTTTAAATATAATTTGGTGCATGATACTTTGTGTCCGTCAAACTTTATAATTGTTCCATATTACCATGCACATTGAACTGCTTCAGGGTTTGTTTCAATAACAAAAGGATAGTTAATCGGATGAGTGACTGCATATTATACAATGACTCCTGTAGAAATTTGCAATATACTTATCTTATGTATTGCAAATTTCTACGGAAGTCATTGTATGATATGCAGCCACTCATCTGATTAACTATCCTTTTGTTATTGAAACAAATCCTGAAGCAGTTCAATGTGCATGATAATATGGAACAATTATAAAGTTTGACGGACACAAAGTATCATGCACCAAATTATATTTAAACATCATTACCAAGTCAAACGTTCTTGATAAGACGCAGATAAAAGATGAATGCTTTCATATAAATTGTTTGCAACGGGCAAACTAAATCTCCAATGAAATTCATCTAGTTTTATGTAGAACATAAAAATATTTTTATTTGAAGAATCTCTCCCATTTCTTTTAGCACCAACCAAGGTCGTGCAGGGAGTATGCTGGCCGACAGGAATACTCCTGAAGGCTAGCATTCTTTACGGAGCGCCGCCCCCGCGCACCCGACGCAGTTCGACAGGAGCACTCTTGAAGGCCAGCATTGTTTTGGGAGCGCACCCCACACGGACCAGAGGATATAGGGGGTGCCGTGACGCTCTCTCCTGGGATGACAGTTAACGACCCTGACTGAATTTGGATTATGCTTTGGACAACGAACTGGAATTGATACTTTGGGCTGGCGGATATGATGGTTTGGACCTAATTTAATTGGAGCCGTTCAAGGAGGAGTATCACCTCGGCGCTACCGTGCAAAGTAACTAGGTCCAAACCATCATGGCCGCCAGCCCAAAGCATCTCCGTCCCGGTAAAACCTTAGCAGGCCTCGGAGTACGTTCGAATTTCACACCATTGGGTTGAAAGTATAAGTTCGATTGAGACGGACTCCCGATAAGCGCTGGTCTTGCTCTGAGCACTTATTCCCATAAGGGCTTGTGCCGACCCTCGCATGGCCTCCCAGCTCTGCAAAGATAACCATGGGACCAAAAGAGCGACTACACACACGAACAAAAATGGTGGCTCCGAGGGGGAGGGACCCAATAAAACTGGAGCAACCAAAAACCCCCAAAAAGATAAAACAAGCTGAGTACATCGACCTACGCTCATGTCAGAAGAGTTTTTTACTCAACTTATCAGAAATGCAGTCACCAGTAATGAATAAACTCAAGAAATATGTCAAAAAGATGTGCACGTTAAAAAGAATATCCATTGTTTTTCTATTTTCAACGGTCGCCATTTTGTTGCAAACCAACTAAATTCAGTCATATTGACCTTATTTGAAAATTTCAAGAAGATCAAATCAAAAGTGCACTGGCTGATTCGATGGAAAGTCCATCAAATACCAAAACAATGTGTTCTTGTCGTTGTAATTGAAGAAATTTCAAATGGCGGCTATATTTTCATCAAACTTATAAAATTTTAGGGACTCTTGTGGGACGGCCCAAATATAAAATTTCGTTCAGTTTAAGGATACCTATATGACTTTATCGGGGAAAATGTGAAATTCGAATATGAAACTCGAATAAACATCTACCTCCATAATTTTTTTCAAATTTTCGGACCACAGGTGTCGAATCGCGAGGGGGACACAAACTGTTCGTGTCTTTCCCCTCTCTGTCCGCCCCTCTAAGCAAAATGTGTCAAACGAAGACCTGTTTTGAAGAGTTCCCAACAAGACCTTTCATTTGATACCCATATCAACTACTTTTGATGTCATTTTTTCGGGGGCCTCTCCCCTATATTGGGAGACACCCCTTAAATACCTTTAAATTTTTTTGTTGTTGAACTTTAAAGAGAGCACCAATTTACATATGCATACAAAATTTTGTTTTCCAGCTTAAGTAGTTTGCGAGAAAAAGTGCTGCGACACACGGACGGATAAACTGGACGCGATTTTAGTAGGGTTTTGTAAAATTATTTTACAAACCCCCTGAAAAAACCCAAAAATAAGAAAGCAAAAATAACAAAAATGACGACACAACCAGCGGCAGCAGCTATGATGTCTACAGCACATCGTGCCCGGTATTAGTAATGATAGTGAAGACGGACGAGAAACGGAGATTAACAGACAGTCTTGTCTAGACTGAGATTGCTGCAGCGCCCAGGCGCAGCAAAAATATTATGCAAACGCCAGAGCATCCTAAAAAGGAAACACAGGAAACTCTCCAGGATGCGCCAGATGTCCGAACGGTGGAGGAAAACATAAAGAACATCGAGAATTTGATGGTCACTGCTGCGATCACCACCGAAGCAAGGAAAGCAAGGTTCGTAAATACCGAAATATTAGAGAACCATCCTGAGGTCTACAAAAAGATTACGGCAGGAAAAGAAAGGTATGACCAGACAAATAAAGCGCCGTTGTGTGACTTCATCGCCACCGTCGGAACTGTGGCGGAAGTACTGTACTTGGAAACGGAAGCCGATAACCTCTCCCAAGAAAGGTGGCCGCAAAGTAAAATTGCCGCCCAGCGACTTGAAAAGAAAGGCCAATCCGAAAAGTGGGAGATGTTCTTAAAAGTATACAACCTGCATGCAACTCGCCAAAAATCAACAAAGCAGTTAATATTGGGCTCTTTGAATTGGAGGAGCTCCTAGACTGCATAGGGCATTATCAGAGGAGCTGGCTAAAGGCCCAAGAGGAGCAGAAGGATGAAGAAGAGCAGAAGGCTAAAGAAACGCTAGGGGCTAAATGCAAGGATACGCGCAGATATCTCCACCATTAGAAATGAATAAAAGAATAGTGACTGGCCAAATCGAAGGAGATCGGGATAAAAAGAGGAAGGAAGAGGCTCTTAGTAGAGGTGGAATACCAGATCAGGGGTTCTAGATATTGCTGACAAAAGGAGCAAAGAAAGCCGCAAAAAGTTCCAGACAACAAAACGCTGCGGAATTTTAGAGGAAACCTAAGGCGCAAAGACACTAACTCTGCAATTAAAGCAGTACGACCAACGCATTCGAATTCGTAGCAGAGGCCGACAATAGGGGCCAAAGGGCAACTATAGTCTCGGTCGAGCCGATGGTAATGATCGAAATAAGAGACATTGACTGCGTTGCGGATCTAGCTGAGGTAGTAGGGACCATCAAAAGAGAGTTTCTTGGCGTAGGCAGGATCAAAGCGAGGCTTATACCATAAAACCATAGAGGACGACGCATGGTCATCATCGACTTAACCGAAAGGAACGCCGAACAATTTCTGAATATGGGCAAAAAAAGAATAGGGTGAGTTGTCTGTAGGATATGACGAAGAGGAATGTCTTTTCAATGTTTCGAATTCCTTTGCTATGGTCACAACGCACAAGTATGCAAAGGACCCGATAGGAGTTTCCTGTGTTAGAAATGCGGTCAAATGGTCATAAAGCATGCTGCGATATGATCGTCGCTGTTCCGAGTGCATCTGATAGTCATGAGCTAAATATTAATATGTCAGCTGAAGAAAGGGAATTTGAAGATATGGATAGAAGTTCTAAAATTTTATATAAACTTCTCTCTAATAAACTGGCAATGTTTGAGAAAAAATTAAATTCTACCGTCGCTGCAATTAATGAAAAAATCTTTGACCTCGAAGAAAGATTAGAGATCCTTGAGGTAAACGCAACATAGTGATAGAAAGCGGAGAGAAAAGATTATCATTGTTTACGAGAACAATCTGCCCAACGCTAAAAAAGCCGAAGCTAGAGAGTTAGATTCAATTTTGGGTTTGATAAATACTTGTGGGGAGCGGCCGCTTTTCTTGCCTACGGATATAAAAGTTTCCCTTATTGGTAATAAATTTATTCCAGGAAATAACCGCATGATAAAAGTTGTACTGCCATCTAATGAAATGGTCCATTAGATTTTACAACGTAAGAAAAACATGAAAAAGATGCAATATTTGTCGGTATAGACCTAACCGATAAACAGCGAGAGTATTGAACCAAAAAAGTAAAAGAGCTTAAAGAGCGCATTGAAAAGGTAAAAATGACATCTTTTTTGAGTACATAAATGATATTCCAACAATCAGCAAGAAAGATTCATCTTTTTCAAGATCTGGCACCCAATCTGATTCGTAGGGAAGTTCTTTGCAACAATAAGAATTAGCTGGCCCCTTGCAAGTGAATATTATGTATCAAAATGTACACAGTATTAAAAGGCGATTGAATTGGTAAGATCTCGTGTTGACGCTATTGGTGATCTGGATGTTTCCATATTAACGGAGACCTCGTTAAGTGAAGATAATCTAGACTCGGAATTAGGTTTAAACAAGTTGGGTAGACAGACCTATGCTCATGTCAGAAGGGTTTTGTACTCAACTTACAAAATGCAGTAACCAGTAACGAATGAAATCAAGAAACATGTCATGTTCGAGGATCATACTATTATTAGCAAAGTTGAAAGAATTTTGACTTCTGAGGTATTTGTTATAGTTACACCCACAAATATCTCCCTCGATAATTATTTCAGATTTTTTAAGATCACGGGTGTCCATTCGCGAGGGAGGAAACACATTTTTCATGTATTCCCCCCCCCCCCCTATGCCCCCACTGAAGCAAAAACTATCAGTTTAAGAACTGTTTTGAAAAGCTCTCATAGAGAACTTTCAGTTGATACTCATATCGGCTACCTTTCATGAAATTTTTTTTCAGGGGCCACTCCTCTGTACTGTAATCATCGATTCATGGCCTGTTTTTTAGAATTTTAGAATGGTTACAAAGCCCTTTTGCTAGGAGCTCTCTCCTGCCTTTCCGACTTGTTTCAATTGTATATACTCATCTTCACGATACCTATCATTCCTGAAATTTTCATGCAAATCCTAGCAAAGCTGTAGTTTCTAAGTCAGTAAAAAGCGCATATGGCTCCATAGCCATATGTTTCCATAGTAATACAGGGCATATTGTTCCATAGTAATACAGGAAAATTCAAATCGCTATAACTTCGTTAAATATTATTCGATCTTTATGAAACTTTCAGAAAAGATTGGTCTTATAAATATTCATCTTTTTGCTAAATTTTATTGAATTTAAGGGTACCGTTTGGATTTTATTCGAGAAAACATAAAATCGATAAATCATACTATTACTAACAAAGTTGAGTGAATTTCGACTTCTCATGTATTTGTTGTTGTTGTACTCATTAAGGCCTACATCCATGATTTTTTTCAGATTTTTTGGATGGAAGGTGTCCAATCGCGAGGGGGGGGTACGCGAAAAGTTCGTACATTTCCCCTTCCCCTGCCCCCCTCGGTACTCATAAGGCAATTTTAAGACTTGTTTTGAAAAGATCTCGTTAAGACCTTTCCAATGACACCCTACTCGACTACCAATGGTGAAAATTTTTTTTTTTGGGGGCCACTTCCCTATATGGGGAGACCCCCCTTAAACCCCTTTGAAAATTTTTTCCACCATTGAACTTTCAAGAGGTCACCACTTCTGACCTTCTCACAAAGTTTCATGGCTCTAACCTCTATAGTTTCAGAGAAAAAGTGCTGTGACATACAGACGGACGGACGGACGGACGGACGGACGGACGGACGGACGGACGGACGGACAGACGGACACAGGTCGTGATTGCAATAGGGTTTTGTATTTTAGTACAAAACCCTAAAAATTACAATCTAGTCCGTCGTGATAGATCAATTTTTTCTGGTGTGAAAGCGAATGGAGGGGTGGACTAATTGCTATTAGAAAAAGCTAACGATTGGAGAAGATTCCAGTTACAAACAACTCTTTAGAACTGTTTTATTTTAAGATATCGCTTTTGGATTCTAATCTTGTCATTGGAGCATGTTATATCCCCCCTCTTTAAAAAGATGAATATTATAGCAGATTTATTGATTATAGACAAATGACATTGTATAATTTTATATCAGACGCAAAAATGTTTAAATTTTGTTTTGTTGGTGACTTCAACATACCGGGGTATGAGTGAGTTGCGGATAATAATTTTTCTACCGCTATTGCTTATCATTCTAATATGCATTTTAGAGACACTTCAGAATATTTAGTGACTGGTGTCAAATATATACAATTATACGAATAAATATAATTAAAAATAAGGGATAATATTTTAGATTTAATTTTTACTAATATATATGCAACGACCTCTGGAATAAGTGATGAATATTTAATCAAGTGTGATGAAGCGCATTCACCACTAGCAATTGTAATTTCCTTACCAAATATCATGTGTAATAATATAAATATAACTGATATAATTTATGATTATAAAACCGCGAACTTCAATAAAATATTTAAGGAGCTAGCATCCATAGCAATTCCTGAAACAATTAACTGAGAAGGCGAATTTAATGAGTTTATGCCTCTGCTAAATTTTAAGGTTGATGAGACTATAGAAAAATACGTACCCAAATTCAAACCAATAAATAAACCATTTCCGTTATGGTTTTCAAATGAATTGAAGGTAGCCATTATAAATAAAACGAGCATATATAAATTATTAAAAAGATACAATTCGCAAAATTATTATGCAGAATTGGAGAAAATTAGAGCGAACTCTAAATTATTGCTTGTCAGGGATGAGAGCGAATATCTGACTTCTACTGAGGAATCCCTTTTGGGAAATTCAAATTTATTTTTTAAATATTGTTACATGTACAAATAATTCTGCGAGCTCCTGTCGCAATTATTTTCACAACCATTGAGAACATCAACAAAATGAATTTACTCGAAACGACGAGGACCCACCAAGCATGATCAACATCTGAAAGTGAGTCACTGCTCCATTCATTAAGCTGCTCGAATATACCAGATACCTCTCGGCAGAACATTCGCCAATGTACGAGAAATGGATTGAACGACTAGAGACCCTATATAAAGGCGAGCTGAATGAATGGGGCGATTATTCATTAGAACCGCGATAGTAAAAACTGCGATAGTGTGGAGTGCGAATCGGAAAGCGATATTGATCGAGTAATAGCAAAGTGGTTTTCGTGATAGATAAGACAGTTAAAGCGAAAAATCTATAGGCAAAGTGAAAATTAAAATTAGTGAAAGTGTTAAATTAATGATGTGCATTTATAAATAAATAAACTCTTTTAACTTAATTTAAAAGACATTGCGTTTTCACTTTCCCGGAACATTAAAATTATTGGCCGCGAACCATAACACGCGACAATATGTTAACTCCATGAGTGAAACTGGTTCGATTCATTTAGACGGTTGGATGGCATCTAATGGAGTTGATATGGTAAACTTATTTGAGCGCGAATTTGGGAGTGTGTAGTGCGATCTGGACCTGAGCAGAACGGTCGTTCAATTTGAATATTTCGATTTATATAATAGTATGACCTTTTCACTTGAATATATCGAGCAGTGCATCACCAATCTAAATTCGACAAATAGTCCAGGTCCAGATAAAGTTCATCCATTAATAGTGATTAGATGCAGAGAATCCATTAAATTTTGGTTAGAAGATCTATTTAATCTTTCTATTAAACTTGGTGTTTTTTTAGTTACTTGGAAAGTTGCATTTTTAATCCAACTCTTTAAAAGTTGTGTTCTAGCTGATTTAATAACTATAGGCCAATCAATAAGTACGTTATTTTTTCAAAAATATTAGAAAACTTAATATATTCCAAGCCATACCCCGTTTCCCGGAAATATATAGTACCTAATCAACATGGTTTTTTGAATAGTCGATCAACAGTCACTAATGTCTCAGTATATTCTGAATTTATTAGATTTCACTTGAACAGCAAGGAAACAGTTGACTCTTTTTACAACGATTTTAAACGTGCTTTTAATTTAGTTCATTTTGAGCTCATGACTAGGAAATTTAACGGGTATGAAATTAGAGAAACTCTGTTAATCTGATTTCGCTCTTATTTACAAGGCTGAAAGCAAACGGTTAAAATTAACACTTTTCTATCAGAATTTATTGAAGTTCAGGGCACGCGTTTAGGGCCTTTACTATTTCTTGTTTTTATAAATGATATTGTAAATTGCATCAAAATTTTAATGTTTGCGGATAACACCGAGTTGTTCAGGGTCATTAGAGGTCCAATAGACACGCAAATGCTTCAACACGATATTGATGCCATAATTCAATGGTGCGACTTAAATGGCCTTCGTTGTAACCCTGTTACTCGTAAGCACCGTCCACTTAGATTCGGAAAAACGTCATCCCCAAATTTATATTTTCTGAAAGGAATTCCGCTAGAAGCGGTGGAACATATAAAAGATCTTGGTGTTGTTTTTGACTCTGAAATGACATTTAAAGGGCATATTGAGTATTTAGACATACGTGTAAGAACGAACATGTATGTATTTTATTGAGAGATTTTCATCGAAATTTAAATCAGCCAGAACATTCGGTACGCTTTATTTCTCTTTTATTTATCCGAGATTGATGTGTGCTTCAACCATTTGGAGACCAAAAGTAAATGAGCTTATTAAAAAACTAGAAAGGATAAACACAATTGTTAGGCGTGATCGTGATAGGTCTATCTCCAACAAGTTAGACGGAGGAGGTGTCCTACAAAAATACCTTTACTGGCTTCTCTAACAAATTTACTTTTCACTGCTCCTGTAGAATGTGTGGGGGCAGTCATTTCGTCTTCCCTTTCTCTTCTTGTCTTTTGCACTTATATACCTTGTAAGTCTTCTTTTTCGGTCTACATTACTTTCTTCAAAGAAATATCTAGTATTTACTTATCGCGCTTTCCAAATTGTCACCTTATTTTATGTGGAGATTTTAACCTTCCTAAACTCTCATGGGATGACACTCAGGTTGATTCTGCCTCATCACATATTTGGTCTTTAATTTGTTCTTTTATGTCCATGTGTTCCCTGGCTCAATTTAATAATTGTCCTAACGGTAATAATCAGCTTCTTGACTTATTCTTTTGTAGTATGGAGCAATCGTTGTTATGCTCGCCTCCAGTTCTTTTTTCTTATCTCTCTCCTGATCCCCATCATCCCACCTTATGCTTTGAAATTTCCTATACTGCTTCTGTTTGTTATCGTCGGAAAGAGCGTCAGCGCTATAACTTTTATAAAACTAATTATGAACAACTTTCAGAAACAATTTGCTCTGTTGATTGGTCCTCCTTCTTTCGCAGTCTTGGCTCGGATACTTGTTGCAACAATTTCTATGATTTCTTAAACACTGCAATTTCTAACACGACTCCACTTGTCAGTATAAGAATCTCTTCTGACTGTCCCTGGTTAACACTCGATGTGAGGCGAGCCTTGCAAGCTAAAGATTGAGCTCGTCAACGTTTTTCACGTGACAGGTGTCCTGAGTCACGTACAGGTTTTTGTCATCTGAGGTCGGTAGCTAAGAAAAAGATGCAGATCGCTAAAACTTCTTATTTTCATAGTATTGAAGGCTCTTTAAACTCAAATCATTCAAAGCCTTTTTGGAAATATATACGCCCTCTTAAATCCTCTTCCAGTTTTCCATCCTCACTTTATTTGAATGGCTGCTTAGCAACTTCACCTCTCGAGATTAGTGAACTTTTTAGAACTCAGTTTTCTTCTACTTTTAATGCTACTCCCAGCAATAACACTTCGTTCCCAATCGTATCCACGCCGCCTCTATTCCCTTTTAATTGTCATCCAGAAGATGTTATGAGTTTCATTTAAGAGCTTGATGAGTCTGCTAGTTCAGGTCTCGATAGTATTCCTAATCATTTTGTGAAATCTTTAGCTACTTCTATTTGTATCCCCCTTTCCTTCCTCTTCAATTTTAGCTTATCTTCAGGGTCTTTTCCTTCGTGTTGGAAAAGATCCTATGTTACTCCTATTTTTAAAAAAGGTAGTACCTCAGACGTTGCCAATTATCGGCCTATCTCCTTATTACCCTGTTTTTCCAAACTACTGGAGAAAATCGTGTATTTGCACCTTTCTTCAGTTACTCATGAGTTGCTGGTTCCTGAACAACATGGTTTTATCAAAGGGCGATCGACCTTAACGAGTTTGTTAGAATTCATGGCCGTTACTTCAAAAGCCACGGAGGACCGTTTACAAGTCGAAACCTTGTATTTGGATTTCTCTAAAGCCTTTGACTCAGTAAATCACAATATTTTGTTAAGCAAACTTAAATTGTTTAACGTTCCTGATTATTTGCTCCACTGTTTATCCTCTTACTTATCCAATCGTGTCAGTCTGGTATCTTTTCAAGGCTGTCTTTCTACTCCCTTCCATGCGTCTTCTGGTGTTCCTCAAGGATCCATTCTGGGCCCACTATTGTTCACTCTGTTTACAAATGATTTACCATCCGTTGTCATCAACTCCCCCTGCCTTCTTTATGCAGATGACGTTAAGGTTTTCAAAATAGTGTCGTCAATCGATGACTGTGCTTTGCTTCAAGATGATTTGAATGCCATTTTATCTTGGAGTTCTTACAACCAACTTCCACTAAATGTTTCTAAGTGCATCCAGCTCTCATTTTCTAATAACCCTTGCCCTATTAGCTTTCAATTTACGCTAAATAATTCGTACCTATGTACAGTGACACACTTCAGGGACTAGGGTGTCACTTTCGACTTTAAATTAAAGTTCGACGTTCATATTTCTGAAATTACTTCAAAAGCCTCTCGCATTTCTGGCTTAATCTTAAGAAATTCCTATATTTTTTCCAATCCTTTATCGTGTGTAAAATTATATTCTAGTTTGGTTCGTCCCATCCTTGAGTACTGTTCGCCAGTTTGGTCGCCTCATTTGAAGTGTTTGAAGTTCACGCTAGAAGCTGTACAAAAAAGATTTAGCAGGCTCGTTTTCTTAAAATTCCAGATTCCCTACATTATTTATGAATCACGCTTAGCTATCCTCAATATTCCTTCGCTGGAAATGCGTCGACTCTACCTTGATGAATGTATCCTTTACAGGCTTTGCCGTAGTTTGCTCGATACTCGCCTTGTCAAAAAGGTTCCTATAAGGCACGTTATGCGTTCTACAAGATCGTCGAATATCTTTGTTGTTCCATTTGCATGTAGTTTGGTGTATTTTCACTCACCCATGCTCAGATTACCTCGTAACCATGATGACCTTCAGCTTGGGCCCTTCCCTTTTTCGTATTTAGTTTATAAAAGATTTGTTAATTATCTTCTTCTTAGCCCTCAGTAATTTTTCTTATTTATTTTCTCCTAATTTTTGGATTTTTAGGTCTTTGTAAAAAAATTTTTTACAAAGACCTACTAGTTTCGCGACCTGTCTGTCCGTCCGTCTGTTCGTCCGTCCGTCTGTCCGTGCGTCACAGCTAATTTCCTCAGAAACTATAGAAACTAGAATGCTCAAACTTTGTGAAAAGGTCAAAAGTGATGGTCTCTCAAAAGTTAGGGCCTTAACAAAAATTTAAAAAAATTTTAAGGGGGGTCCCCCCTAATAACGAATTGGCCCTTAAAAATTTTTTTTAATCAAAGGTAGTCGAAGTATCAAATGAAAGGTCTTGATTAGAACTTTTAGAATTCATCATTTTATGAATTAGGGGGTCCAGGGGAAGGCAAAATGTACCCAAAATTTGTACCCCCCCCCCCCCCCCCCCCTCGCGTTTGGACACCTTTCAGTCGAAAAATCTGAAAATTGTCACGAACGTGGAACTTTATGAGTACAAGGGCAACAAATACCTTAGAAATCGAAATTCGATCAACTTTGTTAATAATAGTATGATTTGTAGATTTTACATTTTTGCCAATAAAATCAAAACGGTATCTTTAAACTTCTTGAAATTTTGCACTTATATAGACTGACATAAAATATATATGTTCACAAAATTTAATTGAGATCGAATCATAATCAAGTGAGTTATAGCCATTTCAATTATATGGAATTACAGCAACAATAACACGTGTTTATGGTTGATATAGGGTTTTCCAATAAGAGGTGTTATTTTGATATTAAAAGAAAAATGCCATTTTTTAATACAAATGATCGGATATTTATTTCATTATGAAGAAGAAAATATGCCGTTAATAGCAATAACTAACATTGGGCAAATAACGACTACGACACGCTTACAGGACCATATCCTCTTTATGAAATTTTTTATAACCAAATCGCAAAGTTACTGCCCTATGTACTCGATAGCCTCACGAATTTCATCTTCGAGGTCTTGAATCGACGCTGGGCTATTGGCATAGGCCTTCTCTATCACGTGGCTCCAAAGGGAGAAGTCGCAAGGTGTTAAATCAGAAGATCTATTCAAAATAACACCTCTTATTGGAAAACCCTATATATATTTAAAATTGACTTAGGTACTTTTATTTTCTTTCAATTTTCATGAAAATTTTAGGAATAGTGTTTAACTTGAACATGGTCAATCGGCCGAGCATTCAGAAAAATCATTTAAGCTAGATCGAAATGGCGGCTGCACTGTGCTTATGAAAGAAACTGTGCATCTTTTGTATAAATTTGAACGATTTCATATCTAAGTATTGGATGAATAACTCAAGTTATCGATTCACGCCATTAGAAAACTTGTTTCTAACCCTAGGATGTTTACAAAGACCTTCTGGTAGGAGCACTCTCCTGCTTACTCAACTTGTTTATTACTTTTTTCTGTGCTGGGCTATTTTTTAATTCATTTTACTGTACTTTTATTTTATCTATTTTGTTATTGGAATTTTTTCTGTTAAATAGAATAAATAAATAAATAAATAAACACACTCTACTTAAGATATGCTGCATTCAGGGCTGGTTATCCGATGAGTTTCAATGATAACAACTTTTCGATTTCTACGCTGGAATCGGCAAGAAACCGAGATTTAATATCTAGTCTCATTGATTGTAATTCTCTACTGCAAAAGTTTCAGTTATATGTCTCTCCTAGGAATTTGAGAACAAATGGTTATTACTTTGTTAACCCAACACTGAGAATACGTCAAAACCAAACGATTGTTATGAGATTATCGGATTTATGTAATAAAAACTGCTGTTTGTTGTATTTGATTAGTATAATTCAACGTTACATTCTCTGAAGAACATTGCACTGCGCTTCTTAAAATACTCTGAAGCAATGATGAAAATTGTTGCAAGAATACTTAAAATTTGTCATTTAATATGTATAAATGTGTTTACTGACTGTACACACATTATAAAGTATTGTAAACTATTGTAAGGGGCCATGCCCTGTTGAAATATAAAATAATTAATGAAAAAAATAATAATAAAGCTTCTCATGATTGGGAGTTTTAAAATGAACCTTTTTACCTACATTATTCGTTAAAGGGTTTTAACCACCATCAAATCTTTATTGAATATTAGAATAGAATGCATTAAGTCAAAATATTGCAGAAGCTCTTAAGGAAGAAGGTCAAATACAACTCCTGCCGAAGCCACCTGCCGGCAAAAAGTTGAATGCAAATATAACTTAACACGTGTCCGGAAAGAAAGCTTTAATTATCCAAATTTACCGAATGCATGTGCATGAAATTGCTGACATCGTGTCTGCAACATTTCCTCGACATCGAAAGCACAGGTAGCTAACACAGCAATAATTATTAGCCATAATTATGTTTAGATATTATGTTTAATTTCAGTTTGTTAATTACTGTCGAAATATAAAGATCAGGGTTCATCCCTGAATCGATATTTTTTAAAGTAACTGACTCCTGTTATTATTAACTTATACTAACAATTTATTGGAGCAATATTCGTAGTACGAATCGCGTGGCAGTTTTCAAGCACATATGAACCAAATTCATGTTTATGTTAGTGCTAATATTTAAATCCTTCAAATTATTATATCATTTCGCTACCAAGCAAAAAAATTTCGCACATTTCAAGCACACATGCTTAAAAAAATTCCATAAATTGTCCCAACAAAATTTACATAATACACGAAATATAAAGCATGCTCGACTGAACGAGCAAATACCCATCTTCAGTACGGCAAGGACCATTTATTGAACTCTTGTCAATTACCTCCGGATTTTTTTCCTCCAAACCAGACATGTTCGCAACCACATTATGTGCACATATGAATACAAATTCACTTGATGCAATCTATTTACCGAATCATCATCATCCACACCATCCAAATTCATCAAATTCATAGGCGTTCTGTTAAATGCTAGTCATGCATGCATTTTTTTTCGACAATCGTGCCAATTATTCATTGCCGTTATAATCTTGAGCCGTGCTTCGAGCGAGGGAAAAGGCTTTGCAAAAAGATTGATCCCACTAAAAAGAACCCTGTGTGTTCGTTCATACGAGTACGTAGTAGAATGTCGCATCTTGTTGAAAAGATTTTCTGATATGAGTAAATCAGCCCACCAGTAAATAACGTTTTATTGTTTCTTGTAGGAAAGCCGTAGGTGATGAAACCCCCAAACAAAAGCACGAAAAGGTAGAGGAAAAACGGTATTCATTGGTGCACAAATGCGGTATGCGTAGTACTGAGAAGCGTTGAGATTCAAGTTGAAAAAGTAAGTTATGAATGGAGTGTGTAGTAATCGTGGATTCAAGTTCAGTTTTTCGTTACTATGGTTAAAGTTTTTGCATTTTTAATGACGACTGAATTGGAGGATTTCTTTACCCTTATTTGGTAGAATATGAAAGAGCATATGATTATTTGATATGGGTGAACTTGACACCAACGTTTCATCATGCCAACAACCTTTAAGAGCTGAAGACACCATATTCAAATTACGAGTAGCTTTCCAACGATATGGGCCGATGGTTTTGCTCCTAATATTTGCTTACTTTGTTTATGGACATTCTACGTTCTGCAAGTCTGCATCAAGGGAGTTACCAATGGAGACGAAATATTTTCAATTTGGCTTTCGTGCGTGCTGAACAATTTTCCCAATTGAGATGCCTAGCATGCACAGACAGAGGTTGAAAATATTTCGGAGTACAAAGCGGGAATTTGCAGATTTTCAGAGAACCCAGAATTGGTTTGCTTGAGTTCATGTAAACGTCAACCAGGCGTATCCTTATGACATTTTCGTAATTAATTTTCCAGAAAAACAGTGTTTTCTCTGAATACTTTTGCGATATGCTGTATTCATTGCAATGTGATGATAATTCTTATGAAATTGAGGAGATATACGCGTAGCCAAGTCAACATTTGCAGGAGACTATACGAGTAAAGATAATCGGGCATTATGAGTGGGAACATCAGAAGACTGCACGGAAACCGTAGGTGATATATTGTACGAATTGAATATAACTCATTGGCTCTCCTCGGAGAAGTACAATGATTAATGTTCCGGAGCATATGTTACATTTTAATCCATAATTACTTTATCCAAGTGTTTTCTGTGAATTCTTAGAAGTTTGAGTCATCAGTTCAGGGAGCTTGCTTTATGATTAGAACTTTTCCGAATTGAGTTAGTGCTTCCCAAGGGAAATGTAGTACACAATATGAAATTTGACATAAATTCACGGGTATCAGGTACGATCCGAGTTGATTCATTACGAAGCCGCTTTGTACCAATCATTTTACGAAAAGAAAGAGAAGGGATAAAATGACATAAAATTTATGAAATTGGTACTAAATCAGCTTTTCTCCGTTTTATTCACGATTATTATCATGCTTTTAATTTCATTATGCTGAAACGGGGAAATTAATTTGGCACCGCTTCTATTTTCCATTCTTTTTAATTTATATTTTATTTCACTTTTTAAAGAAGTAAGCACAGAATATTTCTTAGGTTATAGATTACATTTTACATTTGTGATATTCGACTTATTCTAGGCATAGATAGCATTGCCATAGTTATTGAGTCGATTAATGCAATGAAAGCTTTAAATTCTTGATTCAGATTTTAGTCGCTTTAGATTATGCAAGTATCTTTTGCTATCTATGGTTAGTTCTAAGTAGATATTTAAACAAGTTGGGTAAACAGACCTACGCTCATGTCAGAAGGGTTTTGTATTCAATTTTCAAAATGCAGTCACCAGATTGAATAAAGTCAAGAAGCATGTCAATGACGATTTTATTGGAGAAACTATGAAATTCAAAGACCATACTATTATTAACAAAGTCGAAAGAATTTCGACTTCTGAGGTTTTTTATTTGTATACTCATAAATATCTCCCTTGATAATTTTTTCACATGTCCAGCCGCGACGGAGGAAACACATTTTTCATGTATTTCTCCCCTGTGCCCCCACTGAAGCAAAAACTGACAGTTTAAGAACTGTTTTGAAAAGCTCCCATGAAAGCTATCATTTCATACTCATATCGGCTACGTTTGATGAATTTTTTTTCATGGGCCACTCTCCTGTACTGTTATCATCGATTAATAGCCAATTTTTTCGAATCCTAGAGTTGTTCCAAAGCCCTTTTGTTAGAAGCTCCCTCCCGCCTCCTTGACTTGTTTCACTTATGAGTATTAATTGTAGGTACTCAGCTTCAGTCATTCATTAAATTAAATCAAGTGTTCAAAGCATGCACCTTAAACGTTGAAGTTGGGAAAAAATAACTCAAAGTTATTCAATTTTCGCATTTAAAACAGCCACTATTTTGTTTTACGATTACTGATACCACTACCTGAACTGATTCTCAAAGTTATTCATGACACCTATCATTCCTGAAATTTTCATGCAAATCCTAGCAAAACTGGAGTGTCTGAGTCGGTAAAAAGCGCATGTTGTTCCATAGCCATATGTTGCCATAGTAATACATGCAGCGCATATTGTTCCATAGTAATACAGGAAAATTCAAACCGCTATAACTTCGCTAAATATAATGCAATCTTCATGAAACTTGCAGGGTTGATCAACCTTATAAATAGACATCTACGTACTGAATTTCATTGAATTTAAGGGTACCGTTAAGATTTTATTCAAGAAAACATAAAATCGAGAAATCATACTATTACTAACAAAGTTGAGTGATTGTGACTTTTCACGCATTTGTTGTTGTTGTACTCACCAACGCCTACATTCGTGATTTTTTTCAGATTTTTCGGATGGAAGGTGTCCAATCGCGAGGGGGGGGACACAAATTTTTCGTGTATTTCCCCTCCCTGTGCGCCCCTCGAAGCGAACTTTGCCAAATTAAGACCTGTTTTGAAAAGTTCTCATCAAGACCTTTCATCTGATACCCATATCGGCTACCTTCAATGAAATTTTTTTTTCGGGGGGTCACTCCCTTACATGGGGAGACCCCCCTTAAATACCTTATAAAATTTTTTAGTAGTTGAACTTTGAAGAGATCACCACTTTACACCTATATACAAAATTTGATGCTTCTAGCTTAAGTAGTTTCCGAGAAAAACTGCTGTGACACACGGACGGACGGACGGACGGACGGACGGACGGACGGACAGACAGACAGACGGACAGACAGGACGCGATTTTAGAAGGGTTTTGTAAAATTATTTTACAAAACCCTAAAAAACCATATTTTCCCGCGTTATTGCTCATGACCCCAAAGCAGTGGCGACTAGCGCATATGTGCTGCTGAGCTGCAGAGCTCATTAAGTTCGACCGAAATCTAGCATATGAATTTCAATAAATTAATGGTAACTATATTCTCAAGATATAGATTTTTATTTTAAATTCTAAAAATATCATTATTTGGCGCTTAAATAATTAAACACACATAATATCTTCCAACAGTTCTGCATCAATGCAAAACAATTGGCTTCTTCGCGTCAAAACCCTCTATTGTACTTATATGCATCGATAAGCGAATCCTTTACCCCTTGGTTTCCCTATTGACTCTAGAAGTTTTGCTTTGGTGTCGCATTCATTTGAGTCATTTCATTCTGCATTGCATGCACAATTTTTCCCGGCCAAATGATGTCAATTCGAATTTAACACTAGGCTAACCGATAATTTATTTGATACCTTTTCGACTTTAGTGGATCATCTGATTTTTACATAAAAAATTTCTAAGTTTTATAGTTGATGAACAAATCTTCCATTTTATATAAGTTCTCTCGAATAACACTCAAACTAAAAATGCTGACGATGTGTCTACCATCAAGCACAAGCATCATGAGAAATGCAATGTATGCAGTTTCCCGGAATGGGAAAAGTTCTAATTTTTATATAATTGTATTAAGTTGTGTTCAGTTTGTAATTAACCGTGAAGTAATAAAGATTTGGGCAACAGCCCTCAACTGTATTTTCATAATGAAAAAAGATCTTTTAATAACTGGCGCCCAACTTGGGGCTGCTTTTTAGGGTCGCGAATGTTTGTCATTTGCGATATTCTATTGTAGGATAAGCCTTTAACAGTCCTATAAGACATCTGCCGAGGCCGGTAGGACTTCCAATAGAAACGAAAAGTCTTCCGAAGTAAAATTCAAACGTTTCGGCGATAAACTAAACGGACGTTTTGTGTGAGTGTATAACCAATTACGCAGTGTGACACAAGTAACCAACATTTTGTGATCCCCGAAGGAAGGAGCGACGTTTCCCAGGAATAAGGTCTCCGAGTAAGCAGAGCGTAAAGGCAGACACTAAAAAGGATTCAAACCAGCGGGGAACTAAAAGCAGTCTCAATACTCATGAAAGCAGCATTATTACTCGTTTTGTAAGTAGAATTAATTACAAGTGGTGACAGTTTCATTCTAAATTATTCGATAAAACGAGAAATTTTTATAAATTTTTTAAATTTCAAACTCAACGCGATCAAAAATTTGTAAATGAATTGAGCATGTGAAATTTTGGATAAAACCAATAATTATTTGCTTTGAAAAATAAAATGATACATTTATGAAACGATTTTTTTTAAGATTCCTGTGAATCAAATACAGTTTTAAAAACAAAACTTATGTTTCATTTATCTTACTATTCTTCCTCAAATTTACATGATTAATATTTTATAAATATACATAGATAGATATTTCAAATCGTCTGGTGAAAACTTATACTTATTGGAAAAAGTATACGTGAATTGTGGAAAAAGTGTAGGAACGCACTATCCGAATTGTGTAAAGTGCAAATCTTTTAAATTGTGTTGATAGCTACGCCTCAGTTACAAATCATAAAATTTCTAAAAAAAGAAAAACAAATATTTTCCAAATAATAGTTGTGCTACACCGAAAATCATCTAAAATTCAAGTGTTTAAATAGGGTCTGAATTTCGTAAATTCCGCTAAATTAGTTTTCTTTGATTCGAAAAAATTTTGGAAAAACTGCTACTAAAAGAAAATTTAAGTCAGTGATCTGTTAAATCGTCTGCTTGCGTTGTCTTTCTATTACCGTGTCGAAACCGAGTAATTTAATCCGCCCGGAAAAATAGGCGTTAATGCAGCGGATAACGTGGTGATTCCTCCCGCTCCTCCTGTCCCTGCACCTCAAGTAAAATTAAATCCAAACTCCATAAATGGGAAAGAAATGACCGATTAAGTTTCACGATATCTTACGGAAAATCTTAGAATCCAATGCCGAAAAATTCGAAATTCTATCCTTAACCCCCCGGCCGCCATAAATAATGATTTCGAAGAACCTATTTATGCTGGAAACGACGCGAACCTATCGGACATGGATCGTGTGCCCGACGTAGTTAAAAGTTTAAGAGCATTTCCAGGACAATCAGGAGAGTTCTCATCCTGGAAGAAAAGTATCGACAGGATACTTAAAATCTACGATCCATGGAGGGGCACACCAAAATACTATGCTATTCTCTCTATGATAAGGAATAAAATCACGGGCCATGCGGGTATCGTGTTGGAGTCCTACAACACTCCTTTAAACTGAGCCAAAATTTTCAGGTGCTTAACATTATATTACGCGGACAAGCGTGACTTTGGAACACTAGAGTACCAAATGACAACTTTGGTACAGGGCCACATAACAAACGACGAATTTTACCAAATGGTATATCACCACCTTCCCTGATCCTTAATAAACTTTCATGCATGAACATTAGCCAAGAAACACTCAACGCTATGAGTCCAGCCTATCGAGATAAAGCTCTCGGTACGTTCTTCAGAGGTCTTGGTGGTGATCTCCCCAGGGCTGCTAAGTTATAGAAAACCGGCAGACCTACTCCAAGCCTCGCATCTCTGCTTGAAAATGCACAATGTAGATCATCGCACGAAGCATGCGAATAGTTCACATATTAATAATAATAATATTCCGCCTGGGAAAACTCAACCACAACTGCAATGAGTTATGCCGTCACCAGCTCCAAGAACAAAGTTTTCCCTGATTCGATACATAGTCCCCAGCAACTGCAACGACCAATGTTCTTTAATCAACCATTCCCAAACTCTAGACCATTGCCACCTAAGCCTTTACTCCGACCGGAACCAATGGATATCGACCAAACCATCACAAGCCCATAATTACCAAAGTCGACCCAAAAACCAACAACATTTTGGCCAAAAGCGTTTACAACCACCACAAAACCACCCAACAAATTATCCACCAAACAAATTGCAACGTACCTATCATCTGGAAGAATCCCCGACTGAAGACACTAGGCACGAAGAATGCGAACAGAACATTTTTATCGAGGACCAGCACTTCGACGAAACCCTTCAGGACTATATTGATCCCCTTGAAGATAATACGTACGGCACTTTCGGATATATAGATGATGTATATTTTTTAGCCTAAGCCGCTCTTCCCTTCCATATTCTGAACTTCTCCTTCGAAGCGGAGAGGAGTTAAGATTTTTGATTGATACAGGGTTTAATCAAAAGTATATTCAGCCCAGACACATCAGACACCATTTACCTACCGAACATTACTTCTTTACCAACTCTATAGCGGAAAGCGTAAAAATAACGCACCAGTCTTTTATCCGTCTTTGGCCCGGGAACAGATCAAATAAAATTTTTCATCTTGCCCATTTTGATATCCTTTGACGGTGTTATAGGTAATGACACTCTCAAGGAGCTAAATGTTATCATCTACAAGGAGACCGACATTGAGAAGACAGCTTTCTCTGCGAATAACGATAAATTTGAATTTACCCGGCTCCCCTTTGGACTAAAAAACGCTCCATCCTTCTTCCAAAGGTTATGTATACATAGATGACATCATTATGTTCGGAAAAAACAAGGCTGAACATGTCACAAACCTCAAGAAAGTATTCTACACTCTCAAGGCCGTGAATATGAAAACTCAATTAGACAAGTGCGAATTTTTTCAACAGAATATCGAGTTTCTGGGTTATATCGTGGGTAAAGATGGTATCCACACTAATCCAAATAATATGTTGCTCATTTGCTAATTTAACAGCCTATTTTCAACCGTTATAGAAACAAGTTTAGAAGCGGAGAGGTATTTAATTCAAGTTGACTTTTAAATAGAACATTTTATATAATGCTACAAAATGGATGTTGTTTTTAGTCTTATCCAGACGTAAAAGTTTGCCGCATACACATTTGCGAGATGACATCGAAAATAAAGGTCAGCCTCTACCAAACATTGTAATCGAGCCAAGGGCAGTAGCCGTGGCAAACAGTTTAAACGGCAATCAAATTTATTCAAGGAATAATTGGATTTGCGGATGTAACAATACCAACACTCTGTTTTTGTTTGGTGAAAATAAGCTGTGGACACAAGTTGGAATCACCGACCTGGCTTACCTCACAGAAAAAATCAAACGCCATGAAAATTCCCGAACCCACCTCTGCAACCGAATGGAGCTCAACATATTGGGAACTGTGAATATACAGGCACAACTTGATTCAGCTTATTGGCAAAATATTCAAAAACAAAATGTTTTCTGGTAATCTTTATTTTATATAACGACCTTTGAAAGTCTAAATTTAAAATATGAAACAATTTTGTTTAGTAATATTTTAAAGAAACGTTCTTTCTTAAGCCGTTCATACAGGCTACTTCGTTGAAAGTCAAGTCCTTACATGGTTTGGAAAAACTTGAGAAAAACATTATCACAAGCCATACATAAACCAACCTCTTTTGATTGTTTGTCTATTTTTAATACTGAGCTTTTGAATCCTGAAGCTTGGCTGGCTAGAGTACTTGCTAAACTATTCAGCTCAAGAAGAAGGAAGACTACAACCGACGAACTAGTATAAGATCTCAAGACTGTAACTTAACTTGCCATGTTTCAGTATATTCTCAAAATGTAAGAGGGTTAAGGACGAAGCTTGATAAGTTCTTTTTATCGTTACAGCTTAGCGAAGGCGCATTTATATTTCTTATAGAAACCTGGTTCGACAGTAACATCTTAAACTCGGAAATTTCCCTCGATTTTGATATTTATCGTTGTGACCAAAATTTAGCCTCTCCAAATAAAAAAGATGGTGGTTGGGTCTTTGTAGCTGTAAGCAATACAATGCGCAGCTCTCTTTGTGTTGATTTTTGCCTTTCCCGCGTTAGGGACTATGTAATTGTTAAGATCTTCCTTCCTAAAAAGACATTTTTATTAGTTTTTTCTGTCTATGTACCTAGTAACTCTCCTTTGTTTGTGTACGAAATATTCTTTGACGAGTTTTGCTCTTATGTTTCCTTGCATCATCCGCAATCTTTAATTCTAGTCTGCGGTGATTTTAATCTGGGGACAGAAGAAGAATCTTTCTTTATCTGTTCCATCATCCGATGAATCTTCTTTATCTCTTTCCTCAATTCGATCAATCTTGTCACTGACGCAATTCAATAATATCCCTATGCTGATTGTTGGGAACTTGACCTTGTTCTTCCTAACTTTCGATTTTACTGTCTATCTGTTTCCCTAGCATTGGATCCCCTTGTCTGCATTGATAGTTATCATCCACCATTATCGCTCAATTTCTCAGTCGCACCTTTGACACATTGTACTTTTGATTCTTCTCCAAAATTTAACTTCTTCAAAGAAAATTACGAAGCTCTGGCCTCCGAACTGAACTCGGTTGATTGGCTGGAGTTTTTTGATAACTTAGAGTGTGAGGAAGCTCTGAGTAAGTTTCATAATTACCTTTATGAGTTGATAAACATTTCACACCTTTACAAACTCTTCGCAAAGTAAAGCAGAAACCATGGCTTACTAAGCAAGTACTTTGTGCCTTGAATGCTCAAAGTAAAGCACACCGCCGTTTCAAGCGTTGTGGTACTGAAGAATCCAAAGTCCATCTTTGTGATCATATTGTAGCGGTAAAAGAACTATAGACTGCAATGAAAAACTACTTCAGTAGCTTGGACAGCTCACTTACGGCGAATAATGCGAGACCCTTCTGATCAAACAGTATCCTTCAAGTTCTGTCCCTCCTTCTGTCTACTGGAATAATATCGTCAGCTCTTCCCCGCAGGATATTTCCAACTTGTTCTCTCAGTTCTTTTCGTCAACTTTTATTCCTTCTTCTTATGTCTCCTATCCAGCTAATACACCTGTGCTTCACCCCCCATTAATTCACTTAATGCTACTCTAGAAGCCCTAGAGTAAGGATGACCAGTAAGTAAGGCTGGTCAGTATTGGAGACATACAAATTGAATCGAAATTAGCGATGAAGTACCTGGGACCACTGATCGACTCGAAGATGAATTTCTCTGAGTAAATCCGGGCAACGACTAAGAAAGCTGCTTCGGGAGTATTGGCTCTGAGTCGACTTATGGCCAATCTAAGGGTAGCCAGCCCATCAAGAAGAAGCTCTTGATGAGTGCTGTAGGGTCAGCGCTACTGTACGGAGCAGGAGTATGGGGCGACGCTCCCAGCAAGGAAGTTTAACGAAAACGCCTGGCACAGATACAGAGGAGAGGAGCACTGAGGATTGCATCTCCGTATCCGATAGTCTCTGATTCGGCGGTGAAAGTCATTGCAAGCATGCTACCTGTCGGCCTCCTTGCTAGAGAACGCTGCTCTATTTATCTGTGCCGAAACGAACCCGCGGGGGAGATGGTTGTCCGCGAAGAGAGACAGCGCTCACTCAACGATTAGCAGCAGTCTTGGATGAATTGCACGAAGAGACGGTGGACTGCGCGCCTCATCCCAGATGTGAGAGCGTGGCCAAATCGAAGGCCTGGTGAGACTGACTTCTATCTAACCCAACTTTTGAGCGGGCATGGGTGTTTTCAGTCTTACCTGCACAAGATTGGTAAGTCACGGTCCCCCGCTTGTTGGTATTGCCCAGGAGAAAAAGACAATCCCTGCCACACATTTTTTGCACGCATAAAATGGGACAGGCTGCGAAGGGACTTCTACAGGGAGATGGGAGAGCTCAAACCGGATAATATAGTTGCAGTAATGCTCGAATCGGTTGACGAATGGAACCAAGTGGGACAATATGTTCAGGCGATTCTAAAAGATAAAAGGGACTCATAGTAGCCAGGGGGACTTACAATTTTTTTCTTAAGTATCAACTCCCTAATTTCACATGATAAGAGGCTCTACATTGCTGATTTGATCAAGCCCTCCCAACTCAACATCCTCCCTCTAAACGAGACAGTTCATAACCTTAAACACAAAGTATATGTGGAAAACTACCATGTGCTTTGTAATGACAATGGCAGAGGTACTACAATACTGTTTCGGGATAATTTAGATACTCCTCAAATCCCTTTTTAACAAAATAATTCCTCATGTACTCAAGCAACTCTCAACATCAAGCGGCCCAAAGGAAATCCAGCCAAAATTTTTATTGGCTCCCTTTACCTCCTATGCTATCTAGGTCTCGAGATCCCATTTACACTTAACCAAACCCTTGCAACAGCCTTATCTCAAGATTCATTTATACTCGCAGAAGACCTTAATACCAAACACGAACACTTGGGGGACTCCACAAGGAATACCAAAACTACCTATTCAAATAGCTCCATGCAGACGCCCTCCTCTCAGCATCCAAAGCAAATGCTGGGGTCCCAACATTTCCCAGAAGGAATTCATTTTAAGAAATTTTCATAATATCCTCTGACCTCAATGATCCTACAATTCCTTTCACTTGCTCCATACTTAGCTCGTCATGGAACAATCATGGGCTCATTTTCAACATAACCCTTAGATAACACATACCAGTTCTTACTTGCCCCCCTCACTACAGACTGTTTAATTCTATAGACTGGCCAAACTTCAGAAAAGACCTCAAATACTTCCTTCCGAATCTCCCACTGGAAAATATCATTCTCTCAAATGCAGAAAAAGACTCTCATATATCGGCACTACCATCCGCCATTATAGAGTATCTAGACCAGCATGCCCATTCCAGAAATCACGCAGCCCACTTTATAGATGTTTAACTCAGGATACTCTTCAATCAATAAAAACTCAGAAGGTAATGCTCCAATGGCTTAAGCGTATTTATCATCGAAGTTTTAACTGGTTGAATAAGGAGTGCTTGGAGCTTAAAACGCTAAACAAGCATTTTCCGTGAAATCCAAAAACGCAACAAATCCGAAGTCAACAACTTCTATAAATGCAGACTGATATCACTGTGACCATCTCCTGACGTGCTTACAGATCACCTTGCAGGCCGTAAAAGTTCCCAATTCGATGTTGAGAAAGACCCTGTAAAGCGAGGGAATGAAGTTTTCACTGCACAATCTGACAAGATCGTTACATGTGATGGATACTTTAAAAAACTATATCCTTGCCGTGAGTCATCCAACACAGCTGTGAATAACAACGCCATACCAGAGGTTCTACTAACAACGGAAGGATACGAGGGATCTTATTTAACTGTATTCTCCAGTTATAATAAAGCATCCTCTCCACAAGACCCAGTCTTCGCCAGTTTTTTACCTCGAAAACGGAAGTAGAAGATCTCCTAAATACCTTAAATAGCAAACTATCTCACGGTCTTGACAGCATCCCAAACAGAATTCTCAAGAAGTGCAGGAAGATCATCTCCTCCTTCTTGATGATATTATAAAATAATTGTATCAATAATGGAGATTTTCCAAAACCTTGGAAAGTCAGTAAACTAACCCGAATTCCAAAATCAGGCTACGAAGGTAACATTTACAATTTTCGACCAATTTCCCTTTTGCCGAACATGGGGTTTACTTGGAAAGATTATTCAGCAATACTTCGACAATTTTACTAATCCCCTGATCCCCATTTTTCAGTTTGGATTTGCATGCAAACGATCTACGGAGCAAGCAATAATGCTATTGCGCAATAGAGTAGCCCGCAATCTTTAGCAGAAAAGGTGCACAGTGGCCTGTGCTCTAGGCCTGAAAAAAGCTTTCGACTCAATTTGAATCAACGGTCTCAAGTACAAATTGAAAATGTCATCCTGTCCTGCCGCAATCTCTAGAATCCTATGTAGCTTCCTTTCGAACAGAACATCCCAAATTAAACTGGAGAATCTCATTTCAAATCCAACCCCTATCAAATCGGGAGTCCCACACGGCTCTATCCTCGGTCCCGCTCTTTTCAACATTTTCGTTCACGATATACCACGTTTGAAATGCTCGACTATTGATATAGCAATGTATGCAGACGATATCCTCCTGACTGTCACCCATAGCTTCCCAGCGATGGTCCAAATAAAGCTGCAGCACTCTGTCCACAATATCGTTCAACATCAAAAGGATTGGGGGCTCGAAATAAATGCCACCAAATCAGAGCTGATCTGCTTTAGAAATGCCAGCCAGAGAGGGCACCGCCTTGCTGTGTCTCAAAGTGGGAATGTGCAAGCACATATTGTTGGTGAAATCATTCCTCTCAAGAAAAATATCAAATACCTTGGAGTCCATTTTAACAATCGACTTTAGGTGAATAAACACGCCAGGAAAACCCTGAATAAAGCGAAAGCAGCGTCCGCAATTATCTCACCTCTCTCTTTCTCGAAATCAGTCCGCCCAAAAGTTAAGGTCTTAATGTACAAAACTCTTATTAGGCCGATTATTACCTACGCGTTTCCAGCATGGCTAACAATCTCGCCTACTACTGCCGAAGAAATCCAAATCTTCAAGAGGAAGATCCTTAGAAAATGCCTGTCCAAATGCAGACGGCCTAATAAGAAGTACTACAGGAACTCCATCTTTTACAGAGATACTCTCCACTGCATGTTAGCAACGACAAAAAAACGCCTGGAGAAGTGACGGGAGCACCCTCTTCGATGTATTCGCGCACTTTACGAACGTACCACGGCCAATAATCCCTACTACCTACATGTGTCCCTTTAAAATCCTGGAACAATACCACCACGATCCCAATAATTCCGTTACTACCAACAAACCGGCATTTTACGTTTCATGCGAGCCAATCACATACCGTGGCTCAACAAAACATGGAAATTTGTTTAGTTCATAAGCGTTAAAAAAAATATACTCAAGAACAAATATTAGTATAGGATCGAGGGCTGTACTAAACAGCTTATAGTTTTAGTTTAGATGTAGGAAAAGATATAATTTATATATGAGCACTAGATTTAGTTTAAATTTAACGTATTTTTTGTCAAACTGTTCAAGTTGTAAGCCGTAAGAGCAAATGGTAAAGTCTATGTATCCAAAAATACTGATGTAATATAAGTATATATTCTAATCGTCAAAGTTCATTTGACATCCATATACTGTCAACTGTCACATAGTCATTAAGCATACTCTGTAATGTCAAGTTTTAAAAATTCTCAATTTAGTTTATTTACTTACTTAACCTATGCACATTCATACAAGTTTGGGCGACAGTATCCATGTTGCAATACTTTTGCCGCATGTTGCAATTCTTTTTTCATAGTGAAGTTAATCATTAAATTGAATTTCTAAAGTAAATACTGGTTTTGGGTTCCATAGAACATATTTACTATTATCTTTTCATAAAAATGCTGAGGTAACAGGACTGTGTAGTCCACGTGGCCTAGTGGTTAGAGCACTAAGCCTGTAAGCCGAAGGTCTCTGGTTCAAGTTTCGTTTGTGTTAACGAGATTTTGTTCGACTGGTTCTTGGGACGGGACGGGTTTGAAATCAGAACGTATCGCAGCTGGGTGGACGGACACACGGCCAAAGCGTGATAATGATCTTATCACCTTGCGGATTGCCGATACATTCGATCATGAAAATGAGATACTCTAACTATCTCTAAGCGAAGGCCCGAAAGGGGCTGTAGTGCTACGAAAAAAAACAGCACTAACAATTAATGCAAAGTAAAAGGATATACTCGTACATGCTTTGATCTATAAAAAAATGCATATAGATTTTTTACGTTGAATACTTTCACAGCTGGGTGTATATATCTGATATCTAGCATGCTAACGATAAAAAAAATAAAATTGTTTATTCTTTGGAATGAATGGGTCAATCTTCATTTATTTCCTCATACTTCTTTCATTTATTTCTCTACAAGTTCACAAGACAAGCAAAACTTGCTATGTTGATCTCTATTGAAAACTTATCCTCGGGTGGCCTTACATTACTATATCCAAGCGGACAAACAAATGATACCTCATTATTCCCCTTTGATTACTGCTTTGCTTGCTCATTATAATAAAGTCCATCATGCGAACTCCCTATTTAAGGTAATCATCTTTCGTCAGTTGAGTTGAATGAACGTAGTATCAAACGAAACCCATGAATGACTATCGCATGCCAGACTCTACAAGAGGATTATGATTTCGAAGGACATGCGGTCAATCCCCCGCTACACAGGACAAGTTAACATGGAATTAACGCAATGTCATGGCAATAGTTGCTGAAATGTCGAATCCCGAGTATCAACTTGAAATCAATTTATGCTCATAGCTACAAGCAAATTCATGGTTTAATTACTTTATGTCATTCATTTTCACCCCGAATGTGAGCTCCTTAAACATTAATAAATAATTGCTGAACTAACGCGAAACCAGCATCAAAGAACGAGTCATAATCTTTCACCGGCAATAACTTAACATTAAAATGTTGATATATAGTATTATGTGTGTCTTGTTCATTATTAGCTTCAATCATACACCTAGGCTTGATTACCTTTACCACCCTGCTTGGTTTAGAATCAAACACCTTCAGAACCAATTCTTCTTTCAACCGTGTTAATTAATCATCCCGAATCCCGCCAGTTTCAACAGTAGAATCGCATCTAATTGAAAGTGTCGGCATCGTAACACCCGTTAACAATCCCAAGCACCTCAAGACATACAATGTCAAAGCACCCGAATACCTTGGGTTGTTTGGATAGCCTCCTGCATATTGATTAGGTGTGGGTTTATTTGGTTGGATTTCCTTAGCACAGGATAAGGTAAGATTCATCACGCGACCTTAATAATATAATGAACACGTGTATGCAGAATATTCGCGGCTGGGACATGAAACTTTAATTCTTATTATTATAGCGAGAGTGGAGAATATTTCGCAGGTGATTTGTGTGCGTATTTATATTTCAATTCCCATTGAGAAAGATATTTAGATAGAAAACGTACCTAGATCTGATAAATGGACAATCGTAATTTATGTTCAGGACTATCCAGTCAACTTAATCTTGCATCATTAAAACAGTTACTTTGTAATCAATTTTCATTCAGCTTTTACGCTTTTATACGATTGGGCGCTGGAGATTTCACGTTCCTTCAGAAATTCACTCATTTGTCCCAATTAAATTGACATAAAGTCTCCATTCTCGATTGATTGACTCATTTTTAGATCGAGCCTTTGATTGCCACTATTTTATTACCAACAGGGCACCCAAACAGCTCTTTGACTGGCTCATAATGGACGCAAAAAAACAAATTTCGGAATACCTTGCCCGCGGCACTCAATTCATCAATTTCAATTTAACTTTACAATTCCAATTTGTTGAGGACTTTTACTTTTTGCACGGATCAAAGGCAGTGTCTCCATTACAAGACAGAGCTCCGTTCGATTTGACATGGCGTGGCACTAAGTACGAGTACATAAATTGTGAATGCAATCTTTTCGAGATTTTCAATTTCGATTTTAATATTTCAGCGTACGCACTGTCTCGCGCGAATACTACTCGTATAAACGTCAATCTCACGTGAATTTGAATGGGCCACCGTCAAAGCGTCACGAAGTCTAGAAGGTAAAAATTAAAAGGAGCCAAGATCACGGAGTGACCGAAAAATAGCTTGGTCAATAGTATCTAGATAGCAAGATACTCGTAGAATGGCGCTTAGGACTTAATGAGTGTCTGAATGACATCAGAGGTGAATAATTTTCGGTCTGGCGACAATAGCGGGAAGGTAAAAAGAGACGTGTGGAATGGTTGTTTGGCTCCAGGGTGTGCCTCTCTTGTGGGAGGAGAATGGTATTGTGATGTTGTAGTACATGTAATGCATCTAGCAAATTGCCAGTCTAGTAAACAACAATTTCATTAGGAGGTTGTTACGAATAAATATTTGGGTCAATTGGCGTTCAATTGGATGAATGAATTCAAAACATGCGCGAACAAAGTTATATGTTTGTTATTATTGATGCAAAGTTGATTGATTGCAGTGGTTGAACATATTAAAGCAAGGATACGCCGTTTGAAAACTAAGCTATACCAGTCTGTGAAATGTGCGCGAATCAATTCAACTACTGTAATAAATTTGTTGATGACAAATGGATTTGAGTCAGATGCAATTACTTGATGCTCCCTGAAGCTTCAAAATTTGTCAGGTATAATCTAAATAAAGTAATCAAATCAATAAATTTGGTGGCACAACATATATTGTAAAAAAAAATACCTCGATAAAGTGTTTTGTTCAGGTGGAGATGGTGAGCTCGATTTAAGGGGTAGAAGCACCAAGCCAACCCTACCAATAGATTCTTTTGCTGGCGACACTTGTTTTCAGAACTGTTTTCATTCTACAAGATAAGTGGTAATTCTGAACGCAAATTCTGACGTGAAGAATGAACCTGATATACGACACGAGCAAGATCAGCGAAGGGTGAAAGCTACATCTGATGTCGTTCAAGGTTCGACTTTGGCCCTAACCTGTGGAACATTTCTTACGACGACTCTTGAGTTGTCGATAAACCTCCCTGAATCAACTGCGTAAATAATGTAGCGTTTCTGGGCATCTAGGATAACAAGTTAGGATTCTACGTCTAGCACTCGTTGCATGTAGACGTGTTTTTAACCGCTCCGGTCATTAATTTTAAAAATTAATTAATTTTTCACAAAAGTCAGTTTCAAATAATTGAATTAATTTTGTACGAGTCAGTCAAAAGCAAGTTTTTGATTTTATTGGGGAAGAATTAATCGTTAAAGGTATTGACCAACCATACCAATAAATCAAGAAAAGGCAACAAACCAAAGACAACTCGGGACTGCTGTATGGAGGAGCCCGACGGCTTCCCTCCGTTGGGGGGCCCCGGGGAGAGTGACGGTGTGAAATTGGCAAGTGTCAACAAGCGGAGACATACGAGCACCCAGGATACCGCAGATGCCGGTCGTAAAACACAAGTGCTCGAGGATAGACAGGAGGTGTGTCGCCTTCGAAGTGAAATCGAAGAGTTAAAGGCAAGAATTCAAACATACGAAGAAATGTTCAAGACGGCAAAAAAAGTTCAAGAGAGTGATCCGATACGAAAAATCGAAAAACAGAAGAAAGCTGCAAAACCAATAATCAGTGAAGAGGTATTAAGTGCTGGTGGCACCAACGAAAGCCAGAACTACTTTGCGGCGCTGGATGGACTCCAACAGGATATGGAGGTAGACGAAGGTAATAAAGATGATAATTTTATCTTATATTTAAAGAATAAAAATAATGAAAGTAGAAATAAGGAGAAGAAACCAGCCCGTAGTTCTGCTGGTCCTCCTCAAAAAGTAGCCAAGAATACCGAGAAAGTTCCGCCAATTAATGTCTTCGGTCAAAGCGGAAAGGACATGGTTCGGCTGTTGGCAGCCGAAAACAAATTGACAAATTTCGAAATCAAACGAATAAATTCCGAGAAGCTATCAATTAGAACGAAATCACTGGTTGATTTCAAATCAGCGAAAAAAGCTTTGAATTCTGGGGAGGTTCCGCACTTCACTTATACCCCGAAAAGCAAGAAGAACCAGACGTTCTTGCTGAAGGGCTTGGACTGCGGAGAAGATACCGTCGATCTTCTTCAGGTTCTCAAGGAAACAGCACCACAAATCGAGTTTATCTCAGTCAAAACATTCGCGACAAGAAGGTCGACGGTAGAAAAAAAAAATTTACCACTTTATTTGGTACAAATAACAAATAAGAGCAGTCCAAGCGCTCTTCAGCTAATCAGATATTTAAATTTTCGAGTGGTGAGGTGGGAACGGCTCCAGAAACGAGAAATCAACCAGTGCTATCGCTGCCAACGATTTGGGCATTCAGCTGCCAACTGCACCATGCATTACCGATGCGTTAAATGCAAAGACGTGCATGCTCCCGGTGAGTGCAAATTGGCTCAGACGGAGCCAAAAGAGAAATTATATTGTGTGAACTGCGGTGTTTTTGGTCACTCGGCATCATATCGAGGATGCTCCCGATATCAGGATGCAAGATTGAAATCTGCCCCAAAGCAAACACAAATACACCGCAGTGTCTTAGCTCCGAACTTCGTCAAGCCCGGAGTATCATTTGCACAAGCCGCTAGAGGACCAGCAGAAAATGCGGAAAATAGTGTAAATAATGTAAGTGGTAATAATGAGCTGCTCCTTAAAATTTATCAACAATTAAATTCCTTATCGGAGCGAATCGATAAACAAGATTCGAAAATAAACATTGTTTTTCAGCGTTTCGGGCTTTCAAATGCCTCAAAATAAGTTGTCATCCAGCCACATTCCCACAGATAGGATTCGTCTCATCTCGATCAACGTCAACTCCATTGTTACTATACATCGGCGTGTTTATCTCCTTGAATTCATTGCCAGACAAAAGCCTGACATCCTGCTTCTAACCGAAACCCACCTCAATTCATGGCACTCCATGACATTCAAGGATTTCGAATTCGTAAGACACGATAGGGTAATAGGTGATGGGGGAGGTGGCACCGGGATATTGGTTCGAAGACCCTATCGTTTCCAAAATATTGAAAAAGTCGAATTCAAAAGCTTTGAATCTCTTGTAGTGTCCGTTATCAAAATCTCACTGCCAAGTGGGGATAACCTCTTCGTTATCTCTGCCTATCCAACTGGTGGAACTGTTCTCAAGCTCAAGGAGGAACTCAATTCCTTGTTCGAAATACTCGAATTGAACAGGCTGCATAACTATTATATTCTTGCTGGTGATCTGAACGCCAAGCATACATCATGGCTGAACGCCACCAATAATCCAAGAGGTGTATTCCTAAAATCATGAATAACAGAGAACCAAATTGAATACAGGTGCAATCTATATGGGTCGGAGTTCCCAACATACCCTAGGACAAATTCATATTTGGACCTTTGCATTGCTGACGCAAGACTTCATTTCAACTTTAATAGTCCTCAACGGAAACTGCAGGTGCTTCCTTATGATAGCGACCATAACGCAATCGTAATGGAAATTAATCATCACAGGGATGATTTCTTCCTCATTCCAGTTCAACATGAAAGTCATCGGTTGAATTTCAAAAAAACAGACTGGGGAAAGTTTCAAAAGAAGTTTAATCGGGAGTACCAGAAGCAATGTCCCCCTTCTAATGGTGGCAACTCTTGCTCAATGGTTCCTAATGATAGGAATCTAACTAACGATGAAATAGATCTCTATTTGTCGAAGTTAGAGAAGCTGACGTTGGAAACGATTGAGAAAGTCGTTCCCAAGATTAAACATCGAAACAATATGGAAGGATGTGAAACACCAACCATCGCAAGGTTGAAAAGATTGAAAAGCCTCCTTCTTACACGCGTCAACAATATCTATCGACGATTTTTGGACTACAACCATCCCTCATTGTCTTTGCTGAAATTCCATCTGAAGAATGTCCGGAACTTAATCCGGTCATACTTCAGGAGTGAGGTCAGCAATCAATGGGCGGAAAAATTGAGGGGTATTAGCCCACAGGACCCAAACGGCGTGTTCGCGAAAGTGAATCGCATATTCCGCAAGAAGTCTCGAGTGAAGGTATCGAATCTTGAACTCACTAGTGATGAGATAAATCTTCTCGATAGGGCTGGTATCGAAATTGATAGTACGACTCCGGATAGAAATATAAACAGGATTATTTGTGAAGGATTGGATAAACTTGCCCTGATTCGAACACATTTTGCATTGGTTCATCTACCAAACCCTGAGAGAGGGAACGAAATTTTTTCAGAGGTCGTTGAAGCAAAAGTTTTCGACTTCAAATCAAGCCTGAACGGCCAATCAATTCTTCATTTCAATGAAACATTAACATCTGACCTCATACCGAGCTTGAATCTTATTGATTATTTTGTCAGCTACGAAGACTTGTGTTTCATATTTCGCAAGATAAACAACAAGAAATCATGTGGTACTGATGATATTCCAAATGTAGTTCTCCGACATTTGCCTGAGGTTGCTATTAGGAACTATTGCATATTGTTCAACAACATGTTGAGCAATTCATATTTTCCAAATGAGTGGAAAAAAGCTAAGGTATTTCCGATCTTGAAGAAAGGAAAAGAATCTTCATGCCCCAAAAGCTATCGCCCAATTAGCTTGCTGCCTAACATCAGCAAGGTGTTTGAAGTGATACTCAACAGAGCATTAAACACCCACATTGAGGAAAATGAGTTGATGCCGAATTGTCAATTTGGTTTTCGTGCCAGGCATTCGACCACACATGCAATAACGAAAGTAACCTCAGACATCGGTTGAAAACTAAATGATAGACAATGTGTTGGAGCATGTCTCGTTGATATGGAGAAAGCCTTTGATACGGTATGGTTAGATGGACTAATTTTTAAACTCCTTCAGGACAAGTCCCCAGACACCTTGTCGCCATCATGTGTAATATGTTATACGGGAAATCGTTTATGGTAACTGATGGAAATCTGACAACAATGCGCGAGTTCAAGGTCTTGAATGGTCTACAGCAGGGAACAGTTACTGCGCCTCTGCTCTTCTCAGTCTTCATTCGCAAGCTATTGAACGGCTTTGATTTTAATGTCTTGCCAACGCGATCATTGGTAGCGTTTGCTGATGATCTGATCATCTATACGGCAGACCGAAAAGCTACAATAGTTCAGAGCAATCTCCAAAAAATGTTCAATGATGTACAGCTGTACACTGACAATTGGCGAATGAAAATCAATGCGCAGAAGTGTGAAACGATCTTGTTTCGGACAACGCTGCAGGGGGTCAGTCAAGACCTGAAACGTAATTGGAAAGATTTCCACATCATGGCAGGTGAGAGTAGTCTAGAACGAGCTCTACATAAATCCTGTGTCCGATACCTCGGCACTTAAAGTAGCCATGGCCCTTCGAAAACTCTTTCATTCCAGATACATTGATCAAAAGGTCAAAATTATCTGTTACAAGACACTGGTTAGACCAGTTTTGACATATGGATGTCAGATCTGGTACAACCAGAGCGCTAGTACTATGGAAAAATTAAGAGTTTTCGAAAGGAAATATCTTCGTGCATGTACTGGTTTGTACAGAAAGCCTGAGACGGATTGGAAACATTATATATCGAATAGAAGAATTTATCAAACTGCTCAAGTGACGAGAGTCGATATCTTCATATTGAAACTTCTTCGGAATCATATCGCAAGATCTGTGACTGTGAGTGAAAACCCTTGGATTTCACAGCCGTTCCACCCTACAGACAGATATATAGCGACTCGCCTCGCTACTGGCTTCATTCCTCCAGAAGCATTCGTGTATTTGGCCATGAATCGATATGTTTTTGATTCTGACAGCGTCCCAGTCATATATCACATATATCGACGGGCCACCGATAAGAAGATAAAATATCCTCCGAACTTGAGTTCACGAGACCAACGATTTCAATGGAGATACTCATTTGCTGGATTCGTTGAAGCTGATCGAGTTGAGACGGCGCAATCCAGGTATTGGTGGCTGAATGACAATGTCTAAATTATTCGTGTTTATTTTTCAGTTCTGGTGTTTTTCGTTATTTCGTTTGTTTTTTGAGTTTCAGCTCATTATTGCTACATTTAGTGTTGTTGTTTATTTTTGTTAAAAATTAGGTATAGGTTAGGTATATGCAATGTTTACTATATTCCGTTAGAGATAAGATTAAACACTTAGGTTAGGAACATTGTTACTGAATTTTTTTAGTATAAGATAAAGTTTTTGATTGTATTTTATTAGAAATAAGTTACAATATATTAGGTGTAGGATCAAAGTTTCACTGTTGTGTTTAAATTTTAAATAATTTTAGGATAGTGTTGGTTGGTTTTTTCTCCTTTTTCCAATTAAATTTTAAAAATATGTAATAATCGTAATTAATTGAATTTGCTTTAGTTTTTTTTTTTTGATGAAATGAGTTAATGATAACGTACAAATTCAGAGAGCCATTTGGGCCATTAAGTTTTTTGATTGTTATTGTTTGGAATTTGCTTTATATTCTTTTGAAATTTATAACGATTAGTATTAAATAAAGCGCTTTTGACTTTGACTTTGGATAACAAGTTAGGTGCGCAATTGCACCGAGTAGGGGACAGGAAGATTGCTTGAAGGTTCAGTTTAGCACAGAAGAGAGCCAAAGTGGTCGCCCGGATAAGGAAAGAAATCTCCAGAGTAAAAATCATTAGGGTCGGCGAAGTGCTGGTTGAGTCAATACCAGCAGTGAAATACCTGGGCTCACTGACTGACTCAATGTTGTTTTTCTGAGTAAGTCAATGCATGAGTGATTAGGCTGCAACAGACATACTGGCTGCCAAGAAAATGATAGCCAACATAACGAGACCTACCTAATAAGAAACGTAACTATTGAAGAGCACCGTGTAATAAATATTGAATTTGGAGGCATTGGTTCCACTCGAATTTATAAAAAACCTATTTTTAAGGTTTTTTCGGCTCAAAGATGTCCAATGGGAGAAGGAGGCGAGATAAAAAAATGTTCACATATTCGACTCCCCCGCGCTGTTTAGCCCTTTCATACGCTTTGATAGAATTTCTCGTCAACACATTCTTTGATACACATATCGGCTACCTTTGGTAGAGAACATTTTTTAAAGGACTATTTCCATAAAAAGGGAGAACTCCCTTAAAAATCGTATGAATTATTTTATACCCAAAATTTAGACTTTGGACCTACTTAGAAAGTTTCATAACCGTAGCTACTGTAGTATCGGGGAAAAGTTGCTATGATGCATGGATGGTTAGGCAGAGAGATAGGTCACGTTTCCGGTACGGATTTGGGCAATTATTTTACAAAGCCCTAAAAATTATATTTTAAGGTGGCTGGATGCGATCCTTTTATAAAGATTCACTGTCTTCCTCCTTTTCTGTTTGATAAACAATATCCTGTGATTTGATGGTATCTTAAAACGTATAAAAATGAGGCCTAACCTAAGAAAATGTATTAAACAGTTCCAGGTTGGATTCTCAGGATGACAGGACAAACGTTAATGAATAGTTTAGAAATTCTACTCTACTGCGAGTCGTATTCTTTAGGCATAAGTAGCTTTTAATTCCAATGCCAGAAAGTATCATCATTGACATCTAATGTACATTTCCAGCCCACTTCTTTTGCTGTTAGCTGTTTACGTGGGTAGTTCAAGTTAAGCCCATTTGAAAAATATATTTAGCTGAACAATTTTCAAAATTCCATTCTTTTTGAAGTGAAACTTCTTTACTGGGGGGTAAACATTTTCAGATGTAACGAAAAAGCAGAACCGTTTACACTCCGGGCGGACAGCAAAACGACATTTGCGCGACAAGATGTTTTAAGTCGAAGTTTACTCATGCTGCGATGTAAATTTTCGCCTAAATTATCCCATTCCGCCCGAACTCTTATTGGGAATAGTAAATTCAGTTTGTTGGGAAACTGGCAGTGGTGGTTTTCTAGTATGCATGTTTGCCGACGGCGGGTGGTGGCCATGCGGTGGATTGTGATGAGAAGAACATGCATGAGGGTCGAGTAGGAATTCACTTCGTTGCTAGGTACTAGAACTGATTCCGCCGAAGTGAAATGAATGCGATTGGCGTTAGTGGGTCGTTGTAGGTGCATGCACAATACCTGTAATCCTCGGTCCTAGCACCGATGTGCAATGTATTGACGTGGCGATGATGGATAGTCATTGCGAGGTATTTGGGGATCATAGGTGAATATATTATAGTTCGGCGGTACCCGTGCTTGCTCCTAGCACCGATGCCGCCGATGTGCAATATATTGAAGTGCCGACGACGGATGGTCATTGCTAAGTATTTGGGGATCATGGGATAATGCATGGTGGTACAACGGTTGCCGTGCTTGGTCCTAGTACAAATCCCGCCGATGTGCATGTGGTGACGACGGATGATCATTGCGCGGCATCTCGGATTCGCAAGTGAGTACATGGTGGTTCGGCGATAGCCGTGCTTGATTCTAGCACCAATGCCACCGATGTGCATGTGGCGACGACGGATGAACATATCTAGGGACTCGGGGATCATAGGTGGTTACATGGCCGTGCAGTAATAACCGTGCTTGGTCCTAGCACCGATTCCGCCGATGTGCAATATATTGAAGTGGCGACGGAAGATGGTCGTTGCTGGGTGTTTGGGGATCATGGGCAAATGCATGGTGGTTCGGCAGTAACCATGCTTGGTGGAAGTGGCGACAATATTTTCAAGTTAATGAACAAGGATATGGCAGGGAAACCAGCAAATGTGAGAAGTTTGTTGCCTCGAATACTATCTGTAGAGCTGAATATAGTTTTGATAGAATTGATAATAATTGGTTCAGAATAGATTAAATATAATAATAACAGAGGTAGAATTTATGATATGATGTCAAGATAGAATGATAACGTAGAATTATCTAAGAACACGAAAAATCTCACAGCTGTTATATTGAAAGTATGATGATATTTCCGACTAAATTATCGCATTTCGCCCGAGCCCTCATTGAGTTTGTTGGGTTGGTTGGTGGTTTTCTAGTATGTATGTTTGGTGGCGATAGATGATGGTTAAGCGATAGCTTTTGATGAGAAAAAAATGAATAAGGGTCGGGTAGGAGTTCACTTCGTTGTTAGGTGCTCGAACTAATTCCGCCAATTTGCAATGAATGCTATTGGCGATAGCGGGCCATTGTCAGTTAATGAACATCAGTTCTTTGTCATAACACCGATGCCGCCATGTACAATGTATTAAGGTGGTGATGACGGATGGCTATTAGTGGTTGTTTGGGGACCACGGGCGAATGGATGATGGCACGGCGGTACGCATGCTTTCAATATCTTGAAATTGCGACGACGGATGGTCGTTAGTGGGTATTCGGGTACCACGGGCGAATGTATAGCGGTTCCGCGGTAGACGTCTTTGGTCCTAGCACTGATGCTTTCGGTGTGTAGTGCATTAAAGTGGCGACGACGGATGGTTGATAGGTAATAATGAGTGAATGCATGATGATTCGGCGGTAGCCGTGCTTGCTCCTAGCACCGATGCTGCTGATTTGCAATGTATGACGACGGATGATAGTTTATGGATTATTAGAGATCTTGAGCCAAAACCTCATGGTTTGGCGGTAACCTTCCTTGGTCCTAGCATCGATGTCATCAATGTGCAATGTATTGAAGTTGCGACGGCAAATGGTCGTTGCTGGCTTTTTGATGATAGATGGTGTTTGGTGCGTATATTGGGGTAATGGGCGAACGAATGATGTTTCCGCGCTGACCGTGCTTCCTCCTAGCACCCACGCTGCCGATGTGCAATATATTGAAGTGGCGTTGGTGGGTATTTGGGGATCATAGGTGAATACATGGTGGTTCCGCGGTAGCCGTGCTTGCTCCTGATATCGATACCACTCATGTGCAATGTATTGAAGTAGCGATGATGGTTTGTGGGCTCGACGGTAGCCACTCTTTGTATTAGCACTGATGCCACCAATGTGGAATATATTGAAGTAGCGACGACGAATGTTTTTTGGTGGGTTGTTGATGAATATGAATGAATGCATTATAGTTCGGTGGCAGCCGTCCTTGGTCCTAGCAACGATGCTGTCGATGCACAATGTATGAAAATGGCGACGACGGATGATATGTTCCGAGGCATTAGGGACTATGGGCGGATGCATGGTGGTTTGGCGGTCGCCGTGCTTGCTGGTAGCACCAATGCTACCGGTGTACAGTGTATAAGAGTGGCGAAAACGGATCATGGTTGGTTAGTCGTTGGTGATTATGGACAAGTTCTTCGTGGTTCTGAGTCTTGTGTCCTAGCACCGATGCCGCCGATGTACAATGGATTGAAGTGGCAATGGCGGATGAGAGCTTGAGGATGTTTGATGATCATGAGCGAATGTATGATGGTCGGATGGTAGGCATCCTTGGTGTTCATACTGATTCCAGCGATATGCAATCAGTTGAAGTGGTGAGGACAGATGATATTTCGTGGGTGGTTGATGATCAGAGGTGAAAGTTGTTGCATTTGTTTACAACCGGAAAATATTCAAGAGTAGCGGAACGATTGCCCGTTCACGAGCACTAGTTAGGTTTGTTGTGGGGAAAGTGATAGTGATAGAGAGACCCTTGCATAAGATGTCGTATGAGATAATATAAATAGAGTTGATGAGATGATAATAACTTCATTTTTTAGATGAAATTGATTTTATGAGCATATTTTATTAATATTTAATAAATTGATAATGACCTAGTGATTTAGGTAGGATTAGCAGTATCATACTAACACAAGCTAATTATCACTATGATAGAGTCTAATTGGTATTCTGTATATACCTTAAAGCAAGACGTTCACTTTTGTCGGGCGTGTACTCTACACGCATTATATTTTTTGACTATTCTCTGAATTTTTAACGTTTTTAACAATTTCTTGGACAAAGATGCATATCAACTTGACTTTTTTTGGTTTTAGTTTTTACTCCTCGCATCTGACATAGCCTATAGTCTGAAATCACAGGGGAGTCCCTTTCCCGGTTTACCTTATTACACTATTGATCCCATTTTGATATTCTCTGACTTTTTTTAGTGGTTTTGTCAATCCTCCGGATAGGGATGCATATCGACTGCTTACTTTTTTAACTCCCCATATCTGACATAGAGTTTATGCTCCATAACTACAGGGAGTCCTTTTTTCACCCTATCAGAAATAGTCACATCAAATCAGTAGAGAAACAAAGTGTTGCTCACTGCGTGTCCGGCATTAGTTATTTTTTTCATCTCACTATAAGTTTTTTGTGTTTTTTTACACAGTTACCACATAAGTTTAAACTATAGTATTACGATTTTGTTATGAATGAATTGTATTTTGAATATATTTTACCCCGGCTTGTTGCCCAAAGATCATAATCGGCTATTGCCTTATTTTTAAACACACTTAAAAGAGGGTCACAGTCGTTCTCCCGGCCTGATCCTCTAACTACCACTAATAAGTTCTTCGAATACCCGCGTTTTTGGGCTCAGTATGTGACCCAGTCCCACAGCAGTCGGGACAATGTATTGAACTCGCTGGCCAGTGCCTTATCTTAGCCCAGACCATATATTCGGAACGGTTCTTCTACCGATCCCACCACGCAATTGAAAAAAAACAAAAACTGAACCATTCGACAATACTTCCCAATACCCACAGTGATGACCACTCAAGGTGATAACCGTGTAAATCAGAGTTCTTAAGGCAAAGAAGGAAGTACAGTATACAAAATTGGGCGTAACGAATTCGACCCCTCGACGGAGAAGATCCGGAAACATGTTTTATAATCATTGATCGGTGTTTTGCTGCAGTAGGTGTAACAACGGAAGAGGACAGATCCGCCTTTATTGTGCCGTTACTCGAGAGGAAATACAGAGAAGAAGTGAAGGATCTTGTGCGTGAACCTTCGATAGAAAGATCGCATTTCACGCTACGCGACGAGTTGATAAAAATACTGTGCTGAAGGCAAGGTGAAAAAACTTTACAACTTCTAAAATTTGAGGAAATTGGTGACCGACAGCCATCACAATTATTGCGCCACCCTTAATATCTCATGGGAAAGCAGTGAAGGACGCAGTTATTTGACGATTCTGGCTTAACAAATTGCCCCCGGCGTATGAGCGATATTCGCGGTGCATAAAGACCTATCGTTGAATAAGATGACAGATTTGCCCAACAGGATCTCGGCAGGGTTTAGCAGTCATAAGGTTACTAAAGCAATTACACTAAACTCGCCTCGTCAGCATCAATTAATCGGTTGGCAGTCGACACAATCATATCGATTAAATTAGCACAGATGACGACATCACTAAAATAGGAGATAGCCTCAATGAGTCCGTTTTTTTTTGAGGTCCAGAAACCAAGACCATCGCTCTGACCCTTACCCTCGTTTTCAACCACGTCTAGATCAAGAGGTCGGCAGCAGTAAAATACGGCGACAAGCCGAATCTGCAACTACCATTGAAGATTCAGCGCAGATGCTATGAAGTGCCAATCCCCATGTTTGTTCTAGGGAAATGCAAACGGGAGCAGCTAATAATGAGAATAACTGGTCATCACCTTTCACGCACCGCCTGTTCATCACAGACAGTTCAACTAGGACGACATTTTTAATAGACTTCGGTGTTGATTTATACGTATACCCACGAAAAAAGATACGCAGATGGTGTAAAAGGACCAAGTACAATCTGACGGCAGCCAACAATTCGATAATCGGTACTTACGGAGCGATGCTTCTCTCACCGAAATTTCTCGGACAAAGTCGTAATTATCAGTAGAGATTCATCGTAGCCAACGTCGATAAGCCCATCATTGGAGCAGACTTTATCCATTTCTACAGACTTTTAATCAACCAAAAAAATAGCCGATTGACCGACGAGGAGACGAGATTATTCGCTACAGGTCAGATAATAGACACAAATGTAACGTCTATCAAAACAATCGTAAATAATTCTTGGTATATCACGAATTGTTAACGCGGTACCCAGAAATCACACGCGCCCTTCCGGTACAACATAATTCGCAACATCACTTAAACACTACACCGGGGCCACTATGTAGAGATCGGCCTCGCCATCTTGCGCCAGATATATACGAGGTGTGCTCAAAAAGTATCGCGAATTTTGAATTTTCGCGGGTTACGTATATTCGAATTTCGATTTTTTTGTGGCGTTATGTTGGTACTCATGTCTGTTATTATGCCGACAAGCTCGGCCATTTTGAATGTTCACTTAATTGGTGATAGCTGCTTTACTTGCACGTGTTTTCAATCGTCTTCGATTTTTACTTATTCAAAAAATGGATCAAAGAACGTATATCAAATTTTGTGTGAAAAACGAAATTAAGTGCGCGGATGCATTCCGAATGTTGACTGTGGCATACGGAGAAGCTACCTTGGACCGAAGCAACGTTTATCGGTGGTACAAAATGTTTTTAGAAGGCCGAGAAGATGTGAACGACGAAGAGCGTGCCGGACGCCTGAGCACTTCAACAACAGACGAAAAAATTAATGAAGTGGAGAAAATGGTATTAGCCAATCGTCGAATCACCGTTAGAGAAGTTGTTGAGGACCTAAACATATCGATTGGCTCGTGCCATTAGATTTTTATCAACGATTTGGGCATGAGACGGGTCGCCGCGAAATCCGCAACGTCGACGTCTAAATTAAATTAGTGAGTTTACGACCGATATTGAGCGAGTGTCCGGTATCGACGCATTGTCTAGGATTGCGACGATTTCAATACCAAAATTTGATTATTCCAGGCTTATTGTGTCGTTACAGACGAAAAATTGAATAATCTACCAGACAGACAATTTATTGCAACTCAAAATTGTCAAAATTCTAGGAACGGACGCGGAAATGTATTGTAACGTTTCAATTGTATTCAATGGACCTTTCATCACCGCACCATAAAGAAAAACTGTTTTCTAGGCTATACACAATTTGTTGCATACAGGAAGTAAAGCAACGATCAAAGCCATAACTCAGCGCTATATATGGCCGTCCATAAAATCCAACTTTCCACCATCAGGTCGTTTTCGACATGTTCACATTATTCGTCGGTTAAGGGATACTGCTTCACATATACCTTTCGTTACACCAAATGACTGGAAATACTTCCAGTGCTGGAGCAGGAAGCAAATACAGTCGCTTGCAATTTCTACAACGGGTGGATATGCAGATATGGTACACCTCAGATGGTATCCACTGACCAAGGCCGTCAATTTGAGTCATACCTGCTCAATGCTCTCGCAATTTGACAGGTATGAATATTTCAAGCACAACAGCCCTTCATCCGCAGTCGAATGATATTATCGAGTGATTTCATCTGGAACTCAAAGCTATCCGTTTTCATGAAAACAACGCCTGGATCGAGGTGCTGCAAACAGTCCTTTTAGGGGTTCGAACTGCTCGGAAGGATGACTGAAAAACAACGGCGGTGGAGCTCGTATATGGAGAGACTATCCGTTAAACAGGTGAACTGTTGAGCCCTTCAATTTTTCCCGACGACACAGCAGAAGACTTTGCAAAGAGTTATGACGTCATTTTCATCACCTCAGACTAACAATACCAAGGTGATACAAAGAACGGAACTTTATTATCTTCAAGAAGCTTGTCACTACGGACTACGTTTTTGTAAGACATGATGCAGCTTGGAATCGGATACAAATGCCTTACGACAATCCGTACAGCATCATAGACAGGGGCGAAAAACACTCAATGTGCATATACAACGAGAACACCAGGAAATATCAATTGATAGGCTGAAACCCCCCTATACCGTGAACGCTGAACCGATACTGGCCGAACCACCACCTATATATATGCCAGTACAAACAGGACAACAACAGCCCCCATAAAACATAGATCCGCACGGGCAACAACAACCTAAAATTGCACAACTACGCCACATACAGCACTAACTACCAAGAAGAAGCAGGTTTCAGTTATATTCGTTGATTCCATCACTGGCAACAGGGTGATGTAACGTCAACGTATTAAAAAACATAGTTTGATTTGTAAAGTACATCGACAATTTGATTTGTAAAGTACTTCCATATACCACTCATTAAATCAACAAACCTTGAAGAATTTAGCTTTTCGAATCTTCAACTAATGAAAAACAGTGGAATTAATATTTTCTCGGGACGATTCATATACAATTAATTCACCGAGTGTAATAATTAGTGAAAACAAAATCAACCTGAACATTAACTAAACCATTCGGCAATACTTCCCAATTCCCAAAATACCATACTAAATTCGCGTTCTGTCTGTTCATCTGCCTGTCCGTGCGTCACAGTAAGTTTTCTCAGAAACTAGATTAGCTAGAGTAAGCAAAGTAAATCAAAAGTGGTAGCTCCTCAAAAGTTGCATTGAAAAAACCATAATTTAAGGTATTTAACAGGCCTCCCCATACAAGATAGTGACTCCTCAACAAAAATTTAACAATGGTAATCAATAATTTTCCAATTGAAAAGTGCTATTTATTATAGTTTAATCATCCGCGTGGTGTAGTGGTTAGAGAACTCAACCCGTAAACCGAAGATCTCTGGTCCGAGACTCGTTGGCACCAACGAGATTCAGTTCGATTGATTCTTCAGACAGGCTATAAGCCCGTTCTGTTATGATACGTGCTGGTTTAAAATCGGAACGTATCGCAGCTGGGTGGACGAACATAAGACCAATGCGTGGTACCGCCCGTATCACCTTGTGGAGTGGCAATACATTCGATCAAGATAATGTGGTACTCTAACAATCTCTAAGTGAAGGCCTGAAAAAGGCTGTGGTGTTAAAGCAAAAAAAAATTATCTAAATAGTAGTAAATGAATCAAAAGAAAAGCCAGTATACTGCCTTAGGACTGACAAAGGAAATTGAGTAGTGGTGATAGATAAGAAGCAGTACCATAAAATGGTGTTTGAAAAGCGAAATAACAGGAATTACTATGAGCTGAGAACATACCCTATTCCGGATTCAGTAAAGAGTTGAAGAAGCTCCCAAAGAATCAAGACCATTGATTCGTGATATCAAAAGGCTAAGAGTACGTAACCCTTGCTTACCCAGAATCAAGTGGCCTCTTAAAATTCCGAAAAAGGGAAATGAAATGAGGGAGGTTAGTGTTGCCACAATTACCCCTATAAGGAAAAAATCTGATGGCTCTTAAATGGGTGCACGAAACCCCCAGACAAGCCTAGCTAGAGATCGATAAAAAGCCGAAATGAGCTGGTAGATACGGATGATGTCATACTGATTTCTTATGACGTCAAATCTGTTTTTACAACCCTTCCAGTAAAATACGCTTTAGCCCTGTTCGAAGACTGGCTTCTCAAGCCTGGTAGTTCAACCGAATGGAGGAAAAGAGTCAAATGCTACAACAAACTGGCTTCTCTATGTATGTATGAAAGGTATTTCTTGTTTAGAGACAAGTTCTAAAAAGGAACAAAAGGAGCAGTAATGAGGAACCCTCTATCTCCATTGCTAAGTAACATTTTCAGTGATAGGTTGGAAACAGAAACAAAAACAAGGATATGCTGCCGAAAGCATGGGTCAGACACGTTGACGAAATTTTCACAAACCTTAAAGTTGATGAGGCGGAGGAATTGCTAAATGTGCTTAATGGCATACATCCTATTATCAGGTTCTCAACGGAAAAAAGAAAACAAGGGTGAGCTACCAATGTTCGATCTTTTAATCATAAGGGGCCCAAAATTAATCGAATTTGATATTTACAGAATACTAGCACTCAGAAAACGATACCAAGTTCGTCCAATCATTCTTTTGGGTAAAAGATGGCTGCGTGCAATTCAATGATGCATCGGTTCCGATGACTAAAGAATGTTTGCAGCAGAAAAAGTATATATAGTGGAAACGGTTAAATAATGGATACAACAGGACTTTGATTCAACAAAGGATCCGCAAAATGCAAAAACAACCAAGGAAAAATTGGTTTATGTCACGCTCGATCACACTTTCGTCAACTCATAGACGGTTTGAGCACCTATTGAGGAAGCAGGGATCAAATACGTTGGTTACAAGCTGGAAATACTGTATGAAATCAATTCTGAAATCATAACAAGTTGAGTAGACAGAACTACGCTCAGGTCAGAAGGGTTTTGTACCCAACTTACGAAATGTCAACAACGAATAAAGTCAAGAAGCATGGCAAACAGATGTACACGTTTGAAAGAAAATCTATTGTTTCTCTATCTTCAACGGTCGCCATTTTGTTGCAAACCGACAAAAACCACACAAATTATGTATTTCGCAAAAATATTTATGTTATCAATCTCATTTGAAAATTTCAAGAAGCTCAAATCAAAGCTGCAGTATCTGATTCAATGGAAAGTTCACAAAATACCAAAATCGTTTGTCATTGTTGTTGTATTTGGAGAAATTTCAAATAGCTGTAACTTCCGTGAATATGATTCGATTTTCATCAAACTTGCCGAGCATTAGGAAATTTTATAAGACTAGTTAAATATCGAATTTCTTTGAGTTAAAGGGTATCTAAACGATTTTATTGGGGAAAATGTAAAATTCGAAGATCATACTATTATTAGCAAAGTTGAGCAAATTTCGACTTCTAAGGTATTTATTGTTGTTGTACTCATAAAAATCTATCTTTCACAATCACAAATTTTTCGTGTATTTTCCCTTCCTGTGCGCCCCCTGTAGCAAGAAATCTTAAGACCTGTTTTGGAAATTTAACATCAAGACCTTTCATTTGATACCCATATCGGCTATCTTTGATGGAATTTTTTTTCGAGGGCCCGTCCTCTATATGGGGAGACCACCTCTAAATACCTTATAAAAAATTTTTTTGAAGTTAAACTTTAAAGAGGGCACCACTTTACATCTACGTACAAAATTTTATGTTTTTAACTTATATCGTTCGCGAGCAATATTGGTGTGACACACGGACGGGCAGACGAACACACAGGACGCGATGATTTTGTAAAATTATTTTACAAAACTCTTAAAAATATAAGAAGAACAAATGGGAGAAAAGCGGGAATTAAAGGATTATCTGCCCAGAGTGCAATAAAATATACATTCGACAAAACGCTTGGTAATAACTAGGTTTCAGGAGCACAAGTATCTTGAACCAGCTGAAAGCTTTAGAAGAAGAAGCATTGATGACGGCCTAGCGCGCAACAACTCAAGACAAGCATACAAAGCAATGAAAATCCTGAAGCGAAGCTATTAGCTCAAACCATGCTCTGCCATGATGACATTGACAACATAATCACTGATGAAAATGAGATCAAGGGATGATGGGCATCATATTTCAAGAACCTCTTAAATTCCCGGAAAGCTTCTATTGGCCACACCTACCCTGGATGAAGTTTATCCCACCATCAACACCTGCAAGGATCATAAACCGCTGGCCATCGATGAGATTCTAGTGACAGTCATTAAATATGGCGACAGCAGTGTTCAGATAGCTGCCCATAAAATTATTGGGTGTACAACTTAATAACCGGAATTTGACGCTAGATGTCCGTACTAACAAATATCGTGAAAGTTTTAACTTTATATGCATATATATCATTTTGAAGTAACATTTAACAGCTATCCAAATCAGTCAACAAAACAAATTTATCTTGTGTGCATCATTATTATTTTTCACGATGAATAACTTCAAAAATTGGAGAAAAAGACATCATTTGCGGGAGGTTCTGTTGGGTCATTTTTTCACAAAGAAAACTGCTGCGGAAAGTCATCGTTTGCTTGTAGAAGTTTATAGCAACGAAGCTTTAGCAAAAACACAGTGTTTTGAACGGTTTCAACGCTTCAAAAGTGGCGATTTTGACATCAAAGAAAAAGAACGCTCAGGACACCCAAAAAAATTTGAAGATGAAGAATTGGAGACGTTACTCGATGCAGATTCGTGTCAGATGCAAGACAAACGTACCAAATCGTTAGAAGTGACTCAGCAAGTCATTTCAAAATGTTTGAAAGCCACCGGATACATTCAGAAGCAAGGTAATTGGGTCCCCTATGAGCTGAAGCCGAGAGACGTTGAACGGCGCTTCTCTATGTCTGAAATGCTGCTTGAGCTTGAGAAATCATTTTTGCATTGGTTCGTGACTGGGAATGAAAAATGGATCCATTACGACAATCCCAAGCGCAAAAAGTCATACGTGAAGCCGGCCAACCAGCCAAATCAACGGCGAAGCCAAATATCCATGGCGCCAAGGTTATGCTGTGTATTTGGTGGGATCAGAAGGGGCCGTTATATTATGAGTTATTTAAATCGGGCCAGACAATCACACGTGACCTGTACCAAATACAATTAATACGTTTGAAGCATGCCATCATCGAAAAAACGCCTGGAATATGCGACCAGACACGAGGCTATAATTTTTCATCATGACAACGCTCCGCCGAATGTTGCAAGACCCGTGAAAAACTATTTGGAAAATAGTGGATGGGAAGTTTTGGCCCACTCGCCTTATAGTCCGGACCTTGCTTCGTCTGACTTTCATTTATTTCGCTCGATGCAAAACGCCCTCACCGGAATACGCTTCACTTCAGAGCAAGGCATCCGAAATCGGATAGATTCGTTTTTGGCCGCCAAGCCGGCGCAATTTTTTTGGGATGAAATTCATAAATTGCCTGAAAGATGGGGAAATGTTGTAGCTTCCGATGAACAACACTTTGAATAAAATATATTGTAAGATTTTACCACAATAAAGCATCAAATTTCGCTGACAAATTCCGGTTATTAAGTTGTACACCCAATATTTAGCATCTTTGGCGGCAAGAACAAATATCCGCAAAAAACCATAAGGGTGTACCACTACTTTTACGCCGTGGAAAATATTTTCAAAGATCATAAAAAATAAAATCGAATCTTACACTAGCAGTATTATTCGGGAGTATCAAGGTGGCTTTAGAGCAGGCAGGTCGACGAAAGACCAATTGTTTGCAGTCAAACAAGTACTTGCTGGGAGTCCAACAGACGTAGGCACACCAAATTTCCGTTGACCTTAAGCAAGTACACGATAGTATTGATCGCAACGTACTGTAACAAATATTTCTTTGCTTTGATATCCCAGCCGAATCGGCCATTAATAACCAACTCACCGATGCCTTTGACACAAATATCTGACTAAAGCTACATATAAAGGAAAATAAAGCTCTAAGTATACAAATCTGTGCTAAGACATGTGCTATGCTGTGGGTATTAAACAACGACTCTAACCCAAACATCCGCAAACTTATTGAAGGCCTTCGAAAAATGAATCCAGAGGCAAATAATTGGAGCGAAGCTAGACAGGGCCCAATCATGATATCAATGCATCCATGAGCTGTAAGAAATGTTTGATGAGCTGGAAGTTTCCGCGATTGTAAAACTTCACGTGTATTCTCTAGACGAACAATGAATAGCCAAAAAGGTATTCGTTGGAAGAGCTGAATGGTAGAGACAAGTGCGGAAACCGGAGAACCGTAGGTCCGACTTGGCTGACGAAGGTCATTGATTTTGAAGTTGGAAAACGTGGTCAATGGACGAAAATTGTTGGAGGCATTTTTTGCATGAAGTAAAAGCCGGAGAAGAGCTGTAGTGCTACGAAAAAGAAGATTATTTAAAAATATCCCATTTTCTTCAGTGGATTTTATATTTACTTTATCCTGTAAGTTTCAAAATATTTGTAGCCCAATTTCGTGAAGCAATTCAAATTTCCTCATGTTTTTTTTTTTGTGTTTGGGAGGTGAAGACTTCTATACATCTAGACTATCTAGTAAACACGTCCCCTGTCAAAATGAGAACGTAGCCTGGAACCGTTTGACAAATTAACTCGGGCTAAGCACCGTTTTGATACGCCATAGAGCCATTTCAAGTTGAGGGATCTCCCCTTCAGCAGCAGATGAGGGAGGGAAAAGGATTGCTAGAAAAGTAATGCTCAAAAATAATGTGCCACACGGTTTTATTTGACAACCTGTGCAAACATCTTTCCAATTAGACTATTCAGGAAAAACTCGCCTGTTTCCTTGTAGAAGTTCAGGCGCAGTTTTTAAATAACAGCAATACGTGGCCTTTTCGAACTAGGTTTGTCATTCTCGCCCAGAACATTTTGAAGATTTCAGGCAAGATGATTATTGTTAATATCTTTGCGAAACTGTAAACTGAAATATATCAGCAGTATTGAAAATACAATAGCCGGTTAAATTTGAGTAAAAGTGTTTTTCTTTAATATGATTATTTAGAACCATTTCTTGAAATCATTCATCAATTGCGTAAGATGAGAACATTTGACAAAAAGAGTAGAAAGCCATTCTGACGGTAGTACACTCTTGTCTATTCAAATTCTTATGTATGTTCAGGCATAATTTTTGAACGAGGATAGGTAAAGTTATTCTATTTTCTCAGAAGGGTTGGGCTTTCTTACCGTAATATTCTATTTGGGGGTCAGGTAGACCAAATAACGGTAATCATTCCGCTCGGAAAATTTTATTTGCAAAGACCTGGCATTGATTATTGTTCACCAGATATCGACCTGGATATAGATTATGGAAGGCTATATGATCTATTAGTTTTTGGTGCTAATTCAACGCTAATAAAAATGGCTTGAATTTTGTGATTTCTTGTATGAAACTTACCCGACCGTGGATAAAGATTTGAATCCATTTTTGATCTATCTGTTAAGTTACTTAAAATTGAGTTCTTTAGAAAGAACAAGTTAATTGAACATCGGTGAAGGATAATTCCCATTACAAAAAGTACACTACATTTTCAATTATTACTTTTTTTGATAAAATCAGTGAATTTTATTTGAAATAATGCAATATAATTGGCAGAGTCTCATCGAGCATTTTTTTAACTGAACATTTCAGCAGGGATCTCTTAAAGAGACGTATCAAAAGTATTCTAGTCTTGAAATCGCAGGTATTTGTATATCGAGGAAGATTTCGTAAAGATCATACATGGGATTGTAAAAAGAAGTTCATTTGATTCGATTTTATTTAACTTTTCATCCTTATTTACATAATTGATTATTTTTTAACAAGATTGGTATGAGCTTCATCCATCTTGATTCAAACTACTTCTCTAAGAATCTTAAAATTTTAAGAGCTAAACAAATAGCTTAATAACATCACCACATGAACTACAAACAAGTTACTGTGCTGTATTTTCATATTTGATAGTCACCAGGTTCTGTTTCCAAATAAAATTTTATTTTCGATTCAAAGCACTCAAAACTCATGAGAATTTTTTTCGAATCGCTTTTAAAATTATTTTCAATAAATAAATATATATTGACACCCTGCTGTCTTTCTGAAAAAATGTCCATATAGGTGTATTGTGACCTATATGGACATTTTTTCACTATCTAACTTTTTTTACTTCTCTATAAAGTTTGATGGATCTGACTTATGCATTTTTTGAAAGCTGACTTATATGCATCGACTATGAAAAATTTAACAAAATTTGTAAAAAAGTCCCAAAAGTTGATACAACAAGCAAATTTTTATATAAAGCCCTATAATAAAAGTCAAATGTGTTTGAGGCAATTATGGAGAAGAAAGCTTAATTGTTCCATAAGCAATTCTAGAAATGATTGATTCAATTTAAAAGATAATGCAGACCATTCAATTTAATTTATGTTTTGCCACTAGTTTTTATGACTGGCAAAATAGAAACCTAACTCTGTACATGGAAAATGCAAAAAAAAAGTATTTATTCTACTTTGTTGGTTTGTCGTCGCAAATAAATACTAAAAGCATTTCGACCGCGAACAGTCGAAACTCCAAAAATAGATTATTTATTTTAAATCTTTATATTATTGAAGAAAGTTGGATGGAAGACAATAGAAAAATATACATGTTAAACTTAACTTCAGTCAAAATATATTCTTCCTGTTTAAGCCATGCATGGACAACGACATCGTTTCAATTTGACATCCTCCAAAAGCAAAAAACACTCAAATTGATAAAATGGAAAACGAAACACAGAAAATTAAAATTCATAAAATTTTAACGCATAATGGCCCAAATTTCAAATGGGGAATTTTCTGCAGAACGCAAACAACCATCGAATTCCGGCTTAACTATTTTAGCTCCAATTCTAAATAGTCAAAATACTTAAGCACACATTTAATTAGCATATCTCATGAATTTCATAAATGAAAATCATCTCCACTTAAAAGCACAATGAGTTCAATATTCGAACTCACTCTTACTTATTGACCAGCCTCCAAATCATCATCGGGCTTTATGATTACATATGCAAATAAAAAATCCCAGATACTCAGATTCACTTGCGCATATTGATAAACGAATGTACAAAATATTGCGTAATGTTAACATGTTTATTTTAAGCTCACAGTGGGATGCAAACGTACATTGTGCTCTATGCCTACATACATATATTACGAATTGTCAATAGACTACGTAAAATTTTCATTGCAAGTACGTTCATCATTAAATGAAAGAAAACCGTTGACAGCTATGGGCGGTTAATTTGTAGAAAGATAGTACTTGCATTGATGGATTGAAGTATCTGAGCTTTAAAAGGTACTGCAGAATGACTCACGCACAAACGTGAATCTATCTTCAACGGTTTTACAAATAGTTGCATAATTTACTCGCCCTTCATAAAAAATTGATTTTAAGAAATGATAATACACACCACTATTTTCAATTCAAACAGCCAAATTCCTCATTGGAAAATCGTTATAAACCCAGTGCTACCCCAGCAACTTTCAGTTGAATGTAAAATAATTCCCTTTTATAATCAAGGGTAAAATGTGCTCAGAATAAAAGGTGTTGTTCTCAGAAAAGAGTGTTAAAATATTTGCACGACCCGTTAACGAAGGAAGGATTACATCAACTTCAATTTAAGATCCAATAAATTAAGGAGTACAAAGTGTTTCGAGGAAAATCAAAATTAGTTTTTCCCGACATTCATTATCGCCACCCACTCAAAACTGAGAATCCACGTTGGAAGCAAAATATCCTTTTCGCCTACAATCACAAGTTTTTGCATAAAAATCACTCACCATGCACAAAACGGCATGAATCCGCATTTTCGCTACGTTTATTTTCGCCTTTGTCACTTAATCACAGCCGTTATGTTACTTTAACTAAGCAATTATTCAAATTTAAAATTATAATATGTCAATCCAGTAAAAATAAAACTCTTTACTATCACTTTTGGTCCGATTCACTTATTCGATCCGCGGTATGCACTATGATGAACAAAACTGTTCCGCCACTGATGAGTAGGCGTCAAATTATAGTCCGAATCCTGCTGGGGTTTGAACCGTTCCAGAAATATTGCTTAATGTATTCCAAAGTAGTAACTAGACAAACGACCGTTGCATGTCGGCCGATCTTAAGCAACTGAAGAAGAGGTTTGCAAAAGTTTTCAATTTAAATGTCGATCCGCGAAGCCTACTTAACTATCTTTAGTGCTAATCCTCTCATGTATGAGACACAACCGTCGAAAAAAAAATCAGTTGCTCAGATTGTCTGAATCTATGATACGACTAATAACTTTATAGCCGTGCAAAAGATTGTTATGATTCACCTTGCATATAGCGCGGACCCATTAGGAGACTCTGATGGCTTCTCAGTAGCACAAAGTCAAGTGGTGAGAAAAAAGCATCCAAAAAGTGAAGCAAATGGCATTAAAACCGTTGTCACCGATCACTAATCATCGGCATCAGAGTCGTCCAAAGTGCCACCACACATGTTCAATAACTAACCCAGGCCAACTCGATTCATATGAGCGCAAACGCACATACAAAGTCAGTGTAAGACCTGTTATATGCGAAATTTAGTGCTTATGAGCATTACATATTTTCCAGGTGAATCCGAAAGATGATCTTTTCTCAGTTCAAATTTTCGACGCCTCCAAATCATTTGGATGGTGGCAGTGACGAAGGAGTCTCCACGACAGATCGTGGGCGCGTTAGATTCGTTTGGAGACATTATCGTTCACGCTAGAATTATTGTGCTAGTGATATTTCGAGGCGAATGTTGAATGGGAAAGTGTTGCTTTTTATGCAAATGATCGTTTGGATTTCGCCAAATGATGCATCTAGCAATCATTTATCAATGTTTTCCATTTACGGATTCATTGCATAATCACGGAAAAATTCCAATGTCAGGAAGGAAAAACAATACCCTAAGACTTGATTAGTTATTGCTAATCTAAAATTCCATAATGCTTTTCCTTTTAATTTACTTTAATGGTTTTTTTCTTCGAAGTACTCGGATACATTAGGTTCTAGATTGCTCACGCTAGTTTGGAGCTACTGATCCAGAAGAAGTTTTTGGGGGAAAGTTTTTAGAAATCATTGCCTTAGTGCATTGATGGGAAATCAATTTGAGCTATAATGACTCGAGACGAATATTTTGACTTGCTTTTTAAATACGTTTTTAAGACAACTATAAGAAAGACGTTCAAGACAAAATAAGAAATCATTTAGCCATTTTTCGTTTTTCAAAATCTGAGTGTCATCACCTCTTTCGTCTAGAAAAGCTGTTATTTCGGGCAATAATTCTTGAAACCTTTCTAGGAATTTTCCGCGACTCAACCACCTGACGTCCGTGTGAAGAACTAAATCAGTGTGTTCAGCTGGCTCCCTATCTTCCAACTGCAACTGAAAGAGCCGCCGTTGCAAGCTACGTGCACGGATGGGATTCACAATTTTTTTTGCAATGCCCATAATTTTCTCCGTGATTAAAACTTTTGAACACAAAACATGTTGATGTATAATGCAATGGAATGAAAAAAATGAAGGGAATTCTTCATTAGCTCGACACAATGCCACAAAACCGTTTTTGTTTCCAGTCATTGCTGGCGCTCCATCGGTTGTAATGCACACTAATTTATATATTGGTAGCTCGTAGTTTTTTACAAAATTGAAGAAAACATCATATATATCCTCGCCACGGGTCTTCCCCTTCAGAGGAATGATTGTCAAAAATTCTTCCTTAGCCAACATGTCATTGAATACCATCCGAATAAAAATACACAGCTGGGCAGTGTCTGCCAAATCGGTGGACTCGTCGAACTGTAAAGAAAAGTATGTACATTCCATGATATCATGTTTTAGTTTATCTGCGATGTCCTGACTCATGACTTCAATACGCCTTGTGACAGTCGGACGAGATAACTGAAGTTCTCTTATAGCAGACATGATTTCTGTTTTATTTTTAAAATCTCCAAATAAAGTCTCACCCGCTTCAATAAATGCTTCCTTCACCGCCGATCCATCTTCGAATGGTTTCTTGTGTTTCGCCAATATATGAGATATTTTAAATGACGCGATCGTAGCAGCTTTTGACTGTTTGGCTGGTCTTGTGAACATGGATTGTTCTTTTTTCAAACAAGATAGCAAATCACTTACTTTTCGTTTTCTTAATTCACTCTGTGGCGGAAAATCCTTTTCATAGTTTTTATGAACCATTTTATGATGCCTCTCTAAGTTACCATGCTAAGGTATTTCAACTGACGCACGACAAATAACACATATGCACTTATCCTTCACCTTACAAAAGAAAAATTCTTCCTCCCAATCCTTGTTAAAATGATACGTTTTAGATTTCTTCACTGCACTCATTTTCCACTATTTAATAATAAACTTTGTATCGACGTAGGATCGCCATCAAGTTACAATTCAGAATGACTCCAATTTCTGCAGGCGCAACATTTATATCGGCGTGAACGAAAGTCTCGAATGTTCCCGTCAAAGGCGCCGCCCGAAACTAGACTGTACTGTCTCTCATTGTTTCTAGACTAGACTGTACTGTGTAGTGAATTATGGAATTTCAATAAAGTCCGTGAAGGACTGCAGCGATGTTCTGCTGCCTCGGCAGAGGAAGGTGTCGGTTTCTGCCGAGAATGCCCTCGTCTGGAGACGCGTGAATGCGCTGGAAGGCTAGCATTGCGGTGTCGTGGGGCGGGTTCATTTCCCCAGCACGAGGACCTACTACAAAAAATTTCGCATTCACGAATTGGACTGCGGATCGAAAGGCGACAGAAGTCGCAAAATTGTAGATAACCTCCACGAAGGAGATATACTTGTTACCAGAACAAGTGAAACCTGAAAAGAAAGGCGAACTTGGGGTGACCTCGTCTTTACCCAAATAAATTCAAGGCCCACAAATGAAAGAGGGGCAACCGGGTGGTGGTGGAGCACCTTCATACCCACCCAACCGGAATAAATCCATTGATAATTTGTTGAAGTGGCCAGGTATTCCTCTTCTGAGTGGAAAACTCATACAACTTGAATTGTATGAACCTTCCCATCAGAAGGGGGTACCCCGATGACCAATTTATGTCATAGAATTATACAATTGAATTGTATAACTCTATGCCATAAAAAGGCACTTTGCTTGGGCCACTCAACCCATAAAGTCACCTGAAACAAAAGAAGGAATTATTTTGTACCCGGCGGCTGTTTCATATTTTGGGGTGGAAGCCTGCCACCGTACCGGGTCCTATACTCGGTCAGAAAAATCGGAAGGGAAAGACCGATTTTAAAATTTACTCCTGCATTTTATTAATATTTTATTTACAATACATGTCCTTCACGAATGTTAATTTGCCACTTATTGTAAAATGACTCGCTTGAAAATGTAAAGATTTCAAAATTTGCGATAAAAAAAAATAAATTAAAGCAAAGGACCGCCAAAAATCGATTGCTTAATAAATCGTTAAGTATTCTGTTTCGAGTCCAAAACAATGAGAGCTCATATTACTTATAGCATATAAATACCAAATGTTGCATGTTTATACTATGCTTTTCAAGTTAGTTTTTCTTAACTTAAGATTCCATCCAGTTTTTTCTTAATTATTTCGTAAGGTTTTGAAATAACCGAGTTGCTTTTCAACAGACAAAGTAAAAATGTTTAATTTTAATCACGTTCAGCTAATGAAAACGCGTCAACTAAATTTCTAGGCTTCCAATTAATTTGAAACCAAAACTCTACTGTCGAAATCATATATATGTATCTACATATTTTTGTATATATATATATATAAAAAATTTTATAATTTATTATTAATAATATAAATAATTAATATGAAATATTGGGCATAGATTTTTATTACTTAAAAGGACTCACCGCTTGTTCCGTCGAGCGCTCGATGGGTGCTGGAGGCGTCCTGTAAATTCTCAATTTTGTTAGCTTTGTTGCTATTAGTATTATTTTCACTTATCACTATAGAGGTTCTTTGGGCGAATGCCATACAAAATTTAGAAATAAAATCACTTGTTAAAATATATTCCCGTCCGCTGGCAATAAATCGAAGAGGTAAGAATGTCGGAAAAATGGTCAGTTTAGCAAGAAAACTGAGGAAACTCGCTATTGAACCACCGCCTGTTAAATGAAGTAAATTAACTTTTGACGCTTTAATATCTCCCTCATCAACGATGCCAATCCGGTTTAGATCGATCACAGCAGCTTCTAGCAGTAGCGTTCTAGCGAAGTCAGGATTCAAAATTTGAATGAAATTATTTTCGAGGAAGTGTCGTACACAATTTATAGGTGTATCGAATTCAAATCGTGCAGCTTCCTTCATACGATAATAACAGGTTGGATCTCTGTAGTCGATCAGGTCTTTGCGATTCAAATGATTGATGTTATTGCCGGTTCCATAAAGTGCAGAAATTCGCCTACATGACTGCTCAAGGATAGGTTTGATTTGGCTTAGTTTCATTTCCGACTTCAATGATACGTTTAAGCAATTCCACACCATTCTCTGCAGCCGGCCTTCAGTTGTTGTGGTGCTATAAAATTATCCGTAGACGACCAACTTAATGGCTGTCGCTGACTATGACTATTATTCCCTGATTCACTTATGGTTGAGCGGAGGTTTCTTAGTGATGAAGATGATCGGTTACGGGAGCTGTACGAGCTCTTTCGATATTTGTCCACGTTTGTAAAGGTGCTCTTTCTGTCTTCCGCCGAATCCTTTTGTTTCTTCCCGCTTGCTTCGTTCTTGCTAGTTGATTGGCAACCAGGCGACATATGTTCGATCATCCGAACAAACGGTTGCCGAGACCTCGAAAACGAATCAAACGCGGCATCAGCTAATTAGTACTGCTCCAGTGCTGGTTCTTCGGACGGATTGAAATCGTTATCGAAATGGGGCTTGGTTATTGTATGTGTACGAGTAGTTATCAATCACTGTAATCACGGCAGGCCATCGAGTAATTGCGCTTGTCCTCAATTCAAATGGCGTTGGGTACCCGTATTTACCCTTGCACTATCAACACCGTGATTGCATTGAGAAAGTTTGGTCAGCTCTAGGTGCACGGCGACTGGTAATAATTCCTTAGCAAAAAAGTTCACATCAACAGAGTATTCCCCGCAAATTTTAATTGTTGGCTGTTTCGACTCACCAATAAGTTCGTAAACACGTTCTCTTATTTTTAAAACTATCACGCGCGCAGATAACCAGATACTTTGTTCTTCGCACATCAAGGATATTTTATGTTAGAATATCAAATAGTTTTAGATTAAGTTTATGTTAAATCGTCATTTGAAGTGTTTGCCCGTTATGAAAATGATTTGCACGAATGAAATCAGTTCATAATATGAATAGGTTTATGTAAGAAAACAATTTGTTTGTTTTGACGTTCACTCGCCTAATCCAATCGTGACATGGTCGGCGACTTGCTTTTGCCAGTAAAGCCCCGAGACTCTGCGTTCGCCGTCTCCATTGCTTTTCAAAGGTCGGTATTTGGGGTGGGGTGTTTTGTAAAAAGAAATCGCAGCTCACTAATATCGTTTGCTGTCGGTCCAGCTATTTACTACTGTAGTGGCCTCGAACTGAGTCTTGTATATGCTCCAAGACGCTTGCTCATCGAAAACTGGCGCCTCCAAATTTTTGACGCATGACTTGGCCTTGACGATAATATTTTCGTTCCAGGTTACTTTCAGCTTTTCCACTTCCTCAATCAACATCAAGACCTTGCTGTCCACTTCCCGATTTTCCCGCTCATCTGGCTAAGGTCATGCTCGAGCTTCAAAGAATTTTCTAACAATTTTTCGTCGATAATTTTTGAAATTGACTGTTCCTCAAGCTGTTGTTTTATGTTTTCTTTTACTCCTGAGATTTTTGTGACAGTTCGTTCATTTTTGTGTTCATCGCCATTAGCAACTGCATCACTGGATTCACCATGGCTTAATTTTGTACCGTGCTTGGATGCTAAAGTTCTGGCGTGTTATCTGGATCCTGTCCACTCGTAGATATTACTTCCACCAACCGAGTACGCAATGCAGCTTTGCTACTGGATGTCCACGCATTTTGCTTTTCGAGTTCCTGATTTAATCATCTTTAAAGTTCACGCTTTACAATCTCTGACTTTTGAAAATTATCTGAAAATTCGCACTACACAATCTTTGTCTTTTTCAAATAACTGCACGTGATAATTAATTATTCACTTTTCATCAGTTGCAGTATTTCACGATTGAAGTCCACTTCTGACACTAATTGTTCTCTGTTTTCCCTTATTAGGGCTCGTTAAATTTCAGTTGTTTTTGCAATATGAAACATGGTTCAATTATAAAACATCATTCCATTATTTATTCCTATCGCCAATTTTCTCTAATCAATGTCCTCTCAATTACACCTATTTAATGTCCAATAGTTAGTAGTAGACTAATTTCATTATAGTGGCCCCCATAGATATCACGATATTTAACGCCACAGGAGAGCAAAGATATACATATATCGACGCTTCTTGTTTAATTAACACAGGCTCTCACTGATCACCATCAAAACTACCTAGTCAGCCGTTTCGCCCAAACGTTATTCAATTATTTGAAGAACATAGCAACAGTAATTTGACTGGATTAAGTATTCTCCATATCCCAAGATGATAAGGTTCGGGTCCCTATTAATGTGTAACTGCAGCAAATAAACAAGCACCTCTCTTCTGTTTTCCACTTTCCACGAGCCGTTCGCGACCTGTTCCGCGTTTGTTTTATAATAAGGTTAAGTAATAAATAAATAAAAATTAATTCGTAGGTTAAATTTGATAAGCTATGCTCCCTATCCCGACGTACCTGTTCAATCCGCTACTCCAATAAGTCATCTTCCAAACGAATGAAATTCACAGATTCCACTTTTTTTTCTTTCTATTTAAACTCAACTACACTAATAAACGAAACCAGCTTAAAACAACACCGAATCACGTTCTATGCGGACAGCCCGCAAACTCCCGCGTGTTTTCCCAAGTTGCAAAAAAATGGCGGGGCCGAGCCATCGAGCAACGAAACAGCAATGGAAAATCGCGCAAAGTTTCGTTTAATAGTGCCATCTATGGGTGAACCCGCGATGGTGATAATGCACACTCGTTTCGGTTGTTTTTAAATTCTAAGTCGTCTTTTGTAGATTCGCTTAAGTTATCAATTGAAAGCAATTTTCGTTTATAATGATTAGGCGTAATTAAGTGGGAAAAATCGGAAGAATTAGACAAATTTTAAGGGGTTTAAATGATACAATGATTTTAGCGTTCATATAATTTAAAAGGTTAACCGTTTCGTTCTAAGCATTTGTATCCCGCGTTACACCGCAATTCGTTAAATTATATTCAAAAGATATTGTAATAAGATCACTACACATTAAAATATTAAACAGTTTTAGAATTTTGTTTCCCGGGAGTTAAGTACAAAAGACATTTTCTGGACCTATTTTCCATGCAAAAAAAAACGAGTGTTGCGATGGGGAAGGTGACTGAATCGACTGAATCCTTGTTAAATTGAGTTTGTGCTGTGTGCCTGTGTCAGCGCTGGCTTTTAGAGCCATAGCTCCTAGATTACTACAACTGTGTACTGTCTAATCTAGAAACAATACGGCTTTTCTTTGAAAAGTGCCGCGCGTTCCTTTGATAAAGTAGTTTAGTTACCTACCTACTTATTAAAATTTTTTTTCTTCTCGAGATCTACCCAAAAAGCACTCGCGATCGACCAGTCGATCGCGACCGACCGTTTGAGCACCCCTGCTCTACGCGTTTAGGCGCCAGCGGGCTACAGGGATCCCTTTACCAGCGGAAGGAGGGGAAGGTAGAGGGATTTCTAGAAAAGAGACCCCTCCGCCCTGGACGCCTCCAGGCGCTCAAATATTTTCCTTTTTATCTTAAGGACTGCCCGAGCGTAATGTGCCACACAGTTCCATTTGTCAACGGACGTGAGCATTTCTCCAGTGAGTTCATCCGGAGAGAGATCTCCTATTTCTTCAATGAGGTCACCGCGCTGCCTTTTCCACCTCTTGCATACAAAAAATGTGTGGTAGGCATCATCGACCTCTCCAGCACAGAATATGCAGTCAGGAGACCGTGACTTGCCAATCTTGTGTAGGTAAGATTGAAAGTATCCATGTCCACTCAGTAGCTGAGTTAGATAGAAGTCAGTCTCACCATGCCTTCGATTGAGCCACGGCCACAGGTCACCAATAAGGCGTGCGACCCACCTGCCTTTTGTACCGCTCACCCAGGACTGTTGCCAATCACTGAGTGAGCGTTCTCGTTCTTCGTGGGCGACAGCATCTCTGTCGCATTCGTTCCTCCGCATTGGACATTTTTATGCTGAAACAGATAAATTAATTTGGCCCCGTTTCCATAAAATTTATTTCATCTCTTTAGGGCACTATGAAGTCAGTTTTCTTCTTTTTCTCTAAAAACTTTTTTATTTCACCCTTTCTAGTGGCAAATTTTTTCATCTGAAATCCATTAAAATTGCGTATCTTCAATGAAATGTACCATGTAAGTATATCTAAATTTAATTTCTCGGCTGCAATGTAAAATTCACAACTGCTAAAATTTGCAGGATCCATAGGATTTGAATTCTGTTCTGATAAATTTTAGTCCAAGATCGCATCAATGTCTGCCTAAATTTTATTTTTCATCAAAAATTTCTAGCTTTGCTTAACTACTATTTTTATATTCTGACTTGACTTGAAGGCTTTTCTATTTTTTAAATAGACATTTACAGTCCCTACCACATTGCCAAGTTTCATCAACATTGGTTCAAAGGCTTATTCTCAACTACGTTAATAATATTTTGCACGCTTCTCGACGTTTGAGCGGCCGCCATATTATTTCAGACGGTTTGACTTTCGAACATGGAATTGTATCTTTGATTACGATGCCAACACTACACCATATTTGACGAGTACCATTTTTAGTAAAATAATTTTACAAAACCCTACTAAAATCGGGTCCTGTCTGTTCGTCTGTCTGTCCGTCCGTGTGTCACAGCAGTTTTCTCGGAAACTACTTAAGCTAGAAACATCAAATTTTGTATGCAGGTGTAAAGCGGTGCTCTCTTCAAAGTTCAACTACAAAAAATTTTATAAGGTATTTAAGAGGGGTCTACCCCTATAGGGGAGTGACCCCCCGAAAAAAAAATTTCATCAAAGGTAGCTGATATGGATATCAAATGAAAGGTTTTGATAAGAACTTTCCAAAACAGGTTTTAGTTTGACACTTTTCGCTTCGAGGAGCGCACAGGCAGGGGAAACACACGAAAAATTTGTGTCCGCCTCGCGACTGAACACCTGTAATCCGAAAAATCTGAAAAAAATTAGGAGTGGAGGTGTTTATGAGTACAACAACAACAAATACCTTAGAAGATATTCGAATTTCATATTTTCCCCGATAAAATCGTATAGATACCCTTAAGCTGAAGGGAATTGGATATTTAAGTAGTCCTATAAACGGTCCTTAAACTATGTAAGTTTGATGAAAATCAAATGATATACACGGAAGTTACAGTCATTTGAAATTTCTCCAATTACAACATCAATAACACATGATTTTGGTATTTTACGGACTTTCCATAAAATCACTCACTGCAGTTTTGATTTTCTCTTCTTGAAATTTTCAAATAAGGGCAGTAACATTAATATTTTTAGGAGTTCATGATTTGAGTGATTTTTGTTGGTTTGCAACAAAATGGCGCCCGTTGAAAATAGAAAAACAATGGATTTTTTTAGCGTGCACATCTCTTTGGCATATATCTTGACTTAATTCGTTTCTGGTGACCGCATTTCTGAGAAGTTGAGTGCAAAACTCTTCTGACATGAGCGTAGGTCTGTTTACCCAACTTGTTTATTGTGAGCTTCATTACGTAGTCGATTAGCCACAATTTTGTCTTTTTGGTTTCGCTTAACAGTGGCCGAATCAACATAGCGTCCTCCAGCGCAGTCACAAATTTCGTTACATATATATATATATATATATATATATATATATATATATATATATATATATATATATATATATATATACATATATATATATATATATATATATATATATATATATATATATATACATATATATATATATATATATATATATATATATATATATATATATATATATATATATATATTGTTGAAATATGAAACCCACCTCAATGTACTAATAAACTAATGTACCAAAATTGTTTGACACGAGAATAAACTTGCTTAGTTTTTTTTTTCTTCTACAGTCCATCGCCACAACCAGACGTGTTTTATTCATCGCTCCTTGTAATAGCCTATTTAAATTCCACTTGCTGCGAACCAGAACAACAGGTTATGGGCCCAGGTTTGCGGAATAAATAGAGTAAGGCGCGGCGTACATTTTAAAAGATAAAATTTCCGTGGCCCAGAAAAAGTGCAATAAACCGACATTTGTTGTCGTCGTAAATTACGAGTTTTTCGGTCATCATTATGGAAGGCGAAAAAGGTGATTTCACGAAAGTGGCAAAGCTGACAGGCTCAGATAATTATTTATCGTGGCGTCGGAACGCCAGGCTTGTTTTGGAGTGGCACGATCTCGATGGATTCCTGGAAGAAAACGCGACGGACAGTAAATTAACGGCACCCGCTGCAACGGTGGCGGTGGATGTTGCAGTGGCCGCATTGGCGGCTGATTTGGACAATGCCACACTGCAAGCAGAAGTTAAAAGTGCGCGATATGCAGAAAATGCGGCAATCTTTCGTCATGCGATTTCAGTAAGTGACCTTGTGAAGAAATCCGAACAAGCTAAAGCAAGATTAATGATGCTAATAGATCCAAAACTACACGATGAAATTGGTGAACATAATACGGCAGCGGATCTGTGGAAAAAGTGTTCGGAATTGTACCGTAATAACAATTGGCTTAACAAAGCAAAGGTTCTCGGGGACTTCACATCGTTGCGGTTATCAAACTTTGACTCAATGGAGACATTTCTGCGCGAACATACAGCCGCGATGTGCCGTTTACAAGAAGCCGGTTTTGTGACCGATGACGAAATAATGTGCGGGCTTATAATTTATGGTCTAACGCCTGAATATGAAGCATTCATCGGTGGACTTGATGGTAGCAATGTCCTCACAAGTGACGGTTCAAGTGGACATCGATTAACATCAGCAACGCTAAAGAGAAGTCTGTTGGCGCATGCGAATCCGAAAGGCGTGTTGAACAGCGAAGGGAATGCCACAGGCGCATTCAAAGCTGCATCCAAACCAGCTACGAGTGAGTCGAAAAGCAAGAAGAAGAAGAAGGGAAGCGGCTCGATCAAGTGCTTCACATGTGGTAAGAAAGGGCACAAGAGCCTCCAGTGCAAAACCAACACACAAAATAATGAAGGCAAAGGCGGAAGCGCCAAACCAGCCTTCTATACTATGACGGCAACTGGTTCAACGGACGCGTGGTTCAAGATGTTCAAGCAATTCACCAGTAGCAATGAATTCGCTGACATAACAACGGCTGACAACACCCGCGTGAAAGTTGTTGGCACCGGTTCCATCGAGCTAAATGTTGGGGAGCACATAATTCCAGTGAATAACGTATTGCTAGTCCCTGGAATAGCGGCAAATTTGTTTTCAGTATCGAGCATTGTGAAAGCTGGGAACAGTGTGCATTTCGACAGCAGTGGTTGTGTCATTCGTAGCGGTGCGGGTGATGTGTTACTGAATACACCATCCAAAAATGGTACATACAAGATCACGAATTCGTCGAAGGCTAGTGGGCTGTTAGCAGGCAAAGACGAAGACAATCCGATGACGTGGCATCGGAGATTGGGTCATTTGTCGCATGGTGAGCTGATCAAACTGAGTGGAATTGTGAATGGAATCAAAGTTGACGGCGATAAACAAGCGTTGGCGAAATGTATTCCGTGTTCGCAAGGCAAACAAAGCCGACGTCCATTCAAGAAAGAAGGTGCCAAAATCAAGACAAGTCAAATACTGGAATTAGTTCACAGCGACGTTTGCGGCCCGATGGATACGCCTTCAGTTGGGGGCGCAAAATACTTCGTCACATTTATCGATGATTTTTCGCGAAAGGTCTTCGTGTATTTAGCCAAACAGAAGAGTCAGATCGGGAGGATTTTCGTTGAGTTCAAGATGCTTGTGGAGAGGCAAACCGGACTACAAATTAAAATGTTCCGTTCCGATACTGGCAGAGAGTATCTCGGCGAGTTCGAAACCGAATGCAAGCGCAGTGGAATCGTGCATCAGACCAGTTGTGTGTACACACCACAACAAAACGGCGTGGCCGAGCGTATGAACAGAACGCTCATAGAACGTGCAAAGTGCATGCTGTTCGATGCGGACTTGGAGAAGCCGCTTTGGGCTGAAGCGTTTAATATGGCTGCGTACGTTACAAATCGTTCACCGGATCGCACTCTCGGGAACAAGGTCCCGGAGCAATTCTGAAGAGAAGGAGCCATCGATCTTTCGTCGATGCAATTATTCGGATCGCTGGTGATGGTGCATGTCACAAAGGAGAAGCGGCAAAAGTTGGATGCGAAATCGAAAAGGATGTTTCTCGTTGGATACACCGATACGCAAAAAGGTTTGCGTTGTTTTGATCCTGAGACTCGAATAGTTCATACGAGTCGGGATGTCGTCTTCAAAAGTGCACCAGAACTGAAGGTAAATGATGACGTTCAAATTAATCTTCTCGATGATTTCATTCTAGGGGAAGTCGAAGAGCAAAAGTCGACCGGAGGGCTTGAAAATCATGAAGTCGAGTCTCCCATGACAGAGTCAGCTGTCGATGGTGCATCAATAATTCGCTCACCAACTTCCCGGAATGAGTCTATTGTGGGCAATGGCGATGAATCAACAACGAATGTCAAAAATGATTTGTCCTACGGGTTCGACGAAACACTAGCTGAATCGCAGTCTGAATATGGGTCGGACGAGGACTTTGTCCCACCCAGTACACTACAAGTTCCAGTTGGGGATGTAAGGCGTTCAACGCGTCCCCCGAAATCAAGGAATGTGGAGGCGAATTTCGTTTTTGCAGCGGAAATCGATGAGCCCGAATCGTATCATGAAGCTGTCAAAGGCAACAGGAGTCAACATTGGGAGAAGGCGATGGCGGAAGAATTGACGTCACACGAAGAGAACCGAACGTGGACTTTGGTTGAGCTACCAGTCAACCGAAAAACAATCAAGACCAAATGGGTCTTCAAGTTGAAGCGTAATCAAGCTGGTGAAGTTGTTCGCCATAAAGCGAGGTTGGTGGCAAAGGGTTGCTCCCAAAAGGCCGGCATAGATTATGAGGAAACTTTCTCGTCCGTTGTACGCTATGGGTCAATTCGCTATCTGCTGGCCATGGCCGCTCAAGAGGGTTACAATGTTGACCAAATGGATGCGGTGACCGCATTCCTTCAAGGGGATCTCGACGAGGAGATCTTCACCGACCAACCCGAGGGATTCAATGACGGGACCGGACGGGTCTGCAGGTTGAATCGTGCGATGTATGGCTTGAAGCAAGCGGGCCGTCAATGGAACCTAAAGTTAGATGCAGCTCTCATCGGGATTGGGCTAACCAAATCAAAGCTTGATCCGTGTATCTACCTCTTGCCATCGCTGGAAGTGATTCTAGCAGTGTATGTGCATGATGCTGTGATTATTTGGAAGCAACGCGACAAGATGGAGGCACTGAAGAAGGCTCTTAGTACCGAGTTTAAGATGAAAGACCTTGGTAGAGCGAACAGTATAATTGGCATTTCCATCGAGTACGTCAAGAATGGAATCGCTATACATCAGCGTCATTATATCGAAACCATTCTCGAGCGTTTCGGAATGAGTGACTGCAAGCCAGCGGTTACTCCAAGTGATCCAAGTCAAAGATTGTCAACAGATATGAAGAAGGAGGATGAATCAACGGATAACATTCCATATCAACAAGCGGTCGGTTCGTTGTTATATTTGGTTCAAGGAACGAGACCAGACATTGCATTTGCTGTCAACTACGTGAGCAGATTCAACTCATGCTATGGGCGGATTCATTGGACCGCCGTGAAGCGCATAATGCGGTACTTGAAGGGTACTATGCATTATCATATTGTGTATCGTGCCGGTAACCAACCACTCCATGGTTACTCAGATGCTGATTGGGGTGTCGACATCGATAAGCGACGTTCCTGCTCTGGATACGTGTTTATGTTGGCTGGAGGAGCAATCTCATGGGCCAGTAAGCTTCAGAATACCGTGGCTCTTTCAACAGCTGAATCTGAGTATATGGCCTTATCGTTTGCTACTTGTGAGGCCATATGGTTGCAAATGTTTCGCAATGAATTCAAGAGAACGGAAGATCCTGTGGTGATCAGATGTGACAACATGAGTGCAATAACGATTGCCGAGGTCGATGCGTTCCGAAAGCGTAGCGAACACATGTCCGTGAGAAGGTGAAGGCTGGAATCATCGATGTAAAATACGTACCATCAAAGAACAACATTGCAGATTGTTTGACGAAGGCCGTCGTCGGACCGATTTTGAACGTGGGTGTTCATGGAATGGGCATCCAGACAAAACAAGACATGAAATGATGAAGAATGAACTATTGTAAGATCAATGTTGATTATCGTTTGAAGTAATTTGTCAACTTGATCATTTGAGATAACGTAGAATGGAGTTGATTACTTGAATTAACGTAGAATCAGTTTGCATTTATTTTTATCTATTGAATCAAATTGTCTTTTGTCCGAATGAGTTGGGGTGTTGAAATATGAAACCCACCTCAATGTACTAATAAACTAATGTACCAAAATTGTTTGACACGAGAATAAACTTGCTTAGTTTTTTTTCTTCTACAGTCCATCGCCACAACCAGACGTGTGTTTTTCATCGCTCCTTGTAATAGCCTATTTAAATTCCACTTGCTGCGAACCAGAACAACATATATATATATATATATATATATATATATATATATATATATATATATATATATATATATATACACACATATATATATATATATATATATCTATATATATATATATATATATATATATATATATATATATATATATATATATATATATATATATATATATATATATACACATATATATATATATATATATATATATATATATATATATATATATATATATACATATATATATATATATATATATATATATATATATATATATATATATATATATATATATATATATATATATATGTATATATATATATATATATATATATATATATATATATATATATATGTATATATATATATATATATATATATATATATATATATATATATATATATATATTAATATATATACAGTGACTCCCAAAAAGATCCGCACAAGTAAGAAATTTTCCTCCTTGCTCATTTTATAAGGCAATTAAAAACGAGAAAATTTTTTTAAACATTTTATTATGAGCAGAACATAACAGTCTTACAGATCACATAAATAAAATAGTTTCTCACTTTAAATATACAAAAAAAAGGAAATTCCATGAAAAAACAGAAAATATCATCCCCCAAAAAGATCCGCACA